>JAQQAC010025234.1:32784249-32852860 GCA_029783875.1 Phataginus tricuspis | reverse complement strand
GGTTAATATTTGATAAAGGAGCCTTGGATATACAATGGGGAGATGACAGCCTCTTCAGCAGCTGGTGTTGGAAAAACTGGACAGCTACATGTAAGAGAATGAAACTGGACTACTGTCTAACCCCATACACAAAGGTAAACTCAAGGTGGATCAAAGACTTGAATATAAGTCATGAAACCATAAAACTCTTAGAAAAAAACATAGGCAAAAATCTCTTGGACATAAACATGAGCGACTTCTTCATGAACATATCTCCCCGGGCAAGGGAAACAAAAGCAAAAATGAACAAATGGAACTATATCAAGTTGAAAAGCTTCTGTACAGCAAAGGACACCATCAGTAAAACAAAAAGACATCCTACAATATGGGAAAATATATTCATAAATGATGTATCTGATAAGAGGTTTACATCCAAAACATACAAAAAACTCACGCACCTTAACAAACAAAAAGCAAATAACCCAATTAAGAAATGGGCAGAGGACATGAATAGACACTTCTCTAAAGAAGAAATTCAGATGGCCAATAGGCACATGAAAAGATGCTCCACATCGCTAATCATCAGAGAAATGCAGATTAAAACCACAATGAGATATCACCTCACACCAGTGAGGATGGCCAACATCCAAAAGACAAACAACAACAAATGTTGGCGAGGATGTGGAGAAAAGGGAACCTTCTTACACTGCTGGTGGGAATGCAAATTAGTTCAACCATTGTGGAAAGCAGTATGGAGGTTCCTCAAAAAACTCAAAATAGAAATACCATTTGACCCAGGAATCCCACTCCTAGGAATTTACCCTAAGAACACAGCAGCCCAGTTTCAAAAAGACATATGCACCCCTATGTTTATTGCAGCACTATTTACAGTAGCCCAGAAATGGAAGCAACCTAAGTGTCTATCAGTAGATGAATGGATTAAGAAGATGTGGTACATATACACAATGGAATATTATTCAGCCATAAGAAGAAAACAACTCCTACCATTTGCAACAACGTGGATGGAGTTAGAAGGTATTATGCTCAGTGAAATAAGCCAAGCTGAAAAAGACAAGTATCAAATGATTTCACTCATATGTGGAGTATAAGAACAAAGAAAAAAACTGAAGGAACAAAACAGCAGCAGACTCACAGAACCCAAGAACAGACTAATAGTTACCAAAGGGAAAGGGACTGGGGAGATGGGTGGGAAGGGAGGGATAAGAGGGTAAAAGGGGCATTACGATTAGCAGACATAAGGTGGGGGGTAATGGGGAGGGCTGTACAACTCAGAGAAGACAAGTAGTGATTCTCATCTCACTACACTGATGGGAAGTGACTGTAATAGGGTTGGTGGGGGGGACCTGATGAAGGGGGTAGTTTAATCACCATAATATTGCTCATGTAATTGTAGGTCAATGATACCAAAATAAATTGTTAAAAAAAAAAAAGAAGTAATAGAGAAATCTGGAAGCTGAACATTTGTAATTCATATTATTAGCTGTTTGACTTGGGCTAGTTAATCTCTAGCTCTTACAGTATTTGCCTATAAAGTACATAATAATGATAAATCATAAGGTTGTCGTGAAGGTTATATAAGAAAATTCCTGTAATATGTTTGGGAATGCCTGGCTGGGAGTAATAACACAGATATATTTTAGCTGAGAAAGTTAATCATTTTCCTAATTTATATTAGGTCCTAGGTCTAAAAGGGCTAATAGGAATCCATAGTAATCTAAGAAATTATAAGACAACATATCTTCATTTTCAAAAATAATGTTTAAAAATTCACAGCAAATTGTAATTTGCTAATTTCTGATAAAGAAAGGCTGAAGTAATGATTCTCTATGGTCCCCATGGGAGGTCAATACAAAGAAATTGCTTCCAGTTCAATTTCAGGAAAACTCTAAACCATTAGAATCTTTCATCAAGAATGGAATGGGCTGCTTCATGAGTCAATATCAACTCTGCCATCAAGTCCATCAAACACCACTGAGGAACAATCTGAGGTTGCTGAGAGATTAAGGTAAGTAATGATTTAGGAGTAATTAGTAATAGGCAGTTGATCCAACCAGATGCTAAGAAAAGCCTCCAACACTGACTCTCCGTTTACCGTGCCACACAGAGGCCATCATCAGGCTTTGGCTGCGGCTTTACCAACCAGATTGACTGTGTTCTGGCTGATGAGGAGCTAATTTTAGAGCAACTGACAACCATGCTGTGAAGTGATTGATTTCCCAATGACTGGCGGTCATTTTGCTTCCATGGCCCCCCAAAATGGAATCAACAGAATCAAAATAATTACAAATCATTCATGAAAAGGCTGTGTGCTGTTATTCCCTACTGAGTTTTCTATTTAGATTTGTTTCTGAAGCTCTGAAAACAATGTACTTTTCCCCATTATTGATGACACACTCGTCAGAACACTTTTTGCACTTTTGCTAGAATAAAACAATTGGTTGAAGGATCACCCCTGATTATGCCTTAAAGTAGTCACTCAAAGCTATTATTTGAAGATGATGAAGTTTGGAATCAGAAAGACTAGGACTTGAGCACCGGCTTTATCCAGTGTGGCCTTGGGAAAACGTAATTTCTGTGACTCAGTTTCCTTATTGGTAATACGGGGCTAAAAATCTTATTGCACAGTAAACCTGTGTGATTAAAAAGAGAATATTTTGCTGCACCTAGAATGGTATTTAGCATCTTTAACATTAAATAATAAAAAATATATTTTTATGAATGTGTCCCCTTATTTCCATATCTTGGTATCTCCCATCATCCATTAACCCTACACCTTATAGTGAGGGCTGGAGAGATGGAAGTCGGAGCTGGATAAATTAAGAAGTTACTTACTGTTAGACTCCCCTTTTTATGAAAGAGACACTGGGGCCCAAGATCCCACATCTAAATAAGGGAAGACCTCAGTGCGGGAGAAGATGCACATAGCCAGCATCCTGCCTCCCAGCCCGACGCCCTTTCTGCAGCCCACGCAACCTCTGGTAGTGTCACAGATTTGAAAGAGATATTTCTCTTGCCTTAAGAAAATTAAGTACAGCATAAGAGATTAGAAAGAACATGAGCTCTGAGGTCCGATCATCCCGGATCTGCCACTGAAGGGCTGATCGGTGCCCCGAGCAAAGCACCACTTTTCTGACCCATTTTCTCACCTGAATGTATGAGTAGTCACCTTCAACCTCATGGGGCTTCTGTAAAAATTTCAAGTGGAGAATATAATTGTCCTAAAAGAATACTTACCACATTAAGAATTCTTGCTAAATATTAGCTCAGGATAATAATAAAAATAATAGTAAGAGGTTTAGCTGTCCGGACGGGCTCACGGAGGAGACAGGACATGTTCTTGGGTCTCCCCACGTCCCCTCGACGCAGCAGTCACTCTTGAAACAGGCATGAGCTCCTGCGGCAGGAAAGCACAGGTGCCCCGCATCCTCCTCTTCCCCAGGAGTTACCGGGAAAAGTAAGAACAGTTTTCTAAACTGCTCCCGTTAGCTTTTCCCAGTTTTGGTTCTTTCTCCACTGCTAATAAGTATTCTCAGGGAATGCCGCGTAGTGCCTGCAACGTGCTCAGCTCCTGGCCCGAATCCGGGTCTGAGGTGCATGGGCGCCCCTGAGCGCCACACACACATCCATCAAAATCTTTTTCAGTGACTGTCGTTGTCACCAAGGTCTGTTCACTGTTCTGGTGAATTAACTTACACCCCCAGCTAAATCTAATCCTGCCCACTTCTTCAAGGAATTCAGGACTTCATGCGTTTAGTTCTCTATAATCTCTGCACACCAGAATGGCTTGGGCAACCAGACACAGCATGCACGATTTTATGGTACGTGGCATCCGATCACGGCTTCTTCAGTTACTTTTTTGCTGTCCTCTGCCTCCGCAAGGATGCTCTCACCTGGGATTTTACTTCGGGTAGCTATTTCCTTGGTGGCTAAACATGTCCGCTGGATAAGCTGTCTGTAGAGTGATTTCTTTATAGAAAAAAAATTTGAGTTATGTGATACACACAAAGGTAAGTTTCCACAGAGATTACATAAAATATGCCCCCAAAAAGGAAGTTAAAGCATTTAGTTTGGAGAGTAAAAACAACCAACTCATTTGCATGGGGCCCATAATACTGTGCTTGCCAGAAATATTCTCAGGGATTTCAGAAAGTTCCTTGACTTGGGTAGGTACACCTGCTACTGTGTCTTTCATTCTTCCCTCATTTGCAAGTTGTCTAATTTCACACTTCTCTTTCTCGTTTACCTTTGATACAGACTGAAGTATGCAGACACTTGACGTGTAAGGCCATGGCTCATTCTGTCTTGCAGTCAGGCTGACCTAGCTTGAACTGCAGGTCCCCCATTTACCTTGTGACCTTGCGCAGCCGACTTAGCCTTACCTCAGTTTCCTCCCTTGTGAAATGGTGCTATAATAACAGTACCTACTTATAAGGTCATGAGGATTAAACGATGCAGCATATAAAAGGCATATAGGAAGACTTTGTACAAAGCTCTTCATGGAGTAACGTTCAGTAGTATTTTTGAAAAAGACTGAAACACTTAGCCTAATGGGATTTACCTGCGATAGAACTTCGGCGTCACAGGTACAAGAACTTTGGGAGTTAGTTTTGCTAATCACCATAATCATCATTACAATCACTTTATATATATTATCTCAATTTTCACAACACCTCTAAAAGTGAGGTGTTATATTCTCTTCACAATTGTGGTAATTGAGGCTCAGAGAATTTCAGTAACTTCCCGAGATCACTCAGTTAATCACTGTTATGCATTGTCTCTATAAAATACTTCAGGAATCTTCTGTCTTCACAAGCTCTTCCCTACACCTTCCACTTCATAAATGAGATGAGGCCGCCCGGCTCCAGGGCCTGTGGACAGATGGGTGGCCCAAGTTCACAGGCATGGAGGGGAGATTTAAACTAGGTCATGTTAGAAGTGCAGGTTCTCCCCGTTACTCTATATTACTTTCTTTTAACTTTGGAAATTTAGGCAAATGTGTCAGACTGGTAGCCAACAGACGCGTTTTATTTGGTTTAATGAGGACTTGTAAAAATTGTCTCACATTGAAAATTTAGGGAAAAATCAGAACATCTAGCATCTTTGGGTTACATTCCTACTTGGAAACAATTGTTAAACTCATAGCCATGGTCTCTTGCAATTTGACGTGTTTTCCCAATTCTCACCACCCCCTGTTGCCTCCCTCATTTCCCCTGCCTGCTTGGTCTCCACTGGATGGGAATCTGCAGGCTCACTTAGGGTGTGCAATTATATTATTTTCTTATTTTCTTAGTCTAGCAGATCAACACTTTTAATCTTATATATACTGAATATTAAACCAGGCATACTACAGGATCCTCTGCTTTTTAATAATAGGAGAGATTAATTAATATTATTTCATTTTCTGATACAATGTTCATATACACAATCTCTGATGATATGCTTGAATCTGGGTTGGCACAGAAACATTTAAAAGACGTTGCCTCATGGACATTGCTGTCTCCCTGTTCTAATCCATCGCTCGGGTGGGTCCAGCTCTCCTGG
The DNA here is from genome assembly GCA_029783875.1 of Phataginus tricuspis. Taxonomy (NCBI): domain Eukaryota; kingdom Metazoa; phylum Chordata; class Mammalia; order Pholidota; family Manidae; genus Phataginus; species Phataginus tricuspis. The sequence goes on along the minus strand of JAQQAC010025234.1, from coordinate 32,847,319 downwards.
CTGAGTGCAGGCTTCCTGTGTGAGGAGGGGCTGTCTGGTTGTCTCCTCCCAGTGTAACTCACACGAGGCACTGGGACAACGAGTGTCCTCATCTCTCAGCCCACGGTTCCTTTCCTAATAAAGTCAGAATGACCTCTTGATTTTTTTCTCACATGTAGTAATTTAACTCCTTCTTATTTCTAGCTGTGGTGATGCTATTTCTTCCTCCTTGACATTCAACTCCCCTTCTGAACTTCCATTCTACTTACTACCACCTATTTACAACTAGATGCCAGTAATAGATATTTTGCCTCCCTCCTTATCCGGTCCCTAGCTGTATCAACAAAAGAAATGATGGATGGATGGGTGGATACAGAAGGATGGATGGACAGACATAGATAATAATCATAGATTATTAAGTAATACTTGATCAACAGGTAGATTATTGAGCAAGAATTCCCATTCCGAGAGAGAAGATGAGAAATGTTGATGTGACCAATCTTTTTTATTGGTCTCTAGGTCATTCAGCAAACCGACCTCTTCCTTTAAGACATATTCAGAATTCAGCCACTTTCACCACCACTACCACCTCGATGCTAGTTCAGGCTGAGACCAACTTCATCTGGATTACTTCAGTATCTGTCTAACTGTTATTCTTGTTTCTGTCCTTGTGCCCTAAACAGAGAAGCCTGAGAGATCTTGATAAAACATAAGTTACATGGAATCTTATCTCACTTAGAGTCAAATGCCACAGTCTGACCTATAAACCTGTGACATAGTCGTCACCCTGCCCCCACCTCCCCTCTGGCTGTGTCCCCTGCTGCTTTCCTGTCCAGTCACCCGTGGGTACACCTGCTCCCTGGTCATTTCCCTGCACTTGGTCTGCAGACACTGCAGGACCTCTGTACTTGACATTTCCTATTTTGAACAATCTTCTCTAAATTACCTACATGCTGTTCCACTTTTTTCAGGATTTTACTAAAAGAAAAAACACCTTCTTGAGAAGCCTGCCTTAGTTATCCTGCTAAATTATCAATGTCCCCACCCCCAACAGTTCATGGTCTATTTCTCTGCTTGGTTTTCCTCCTAAACTCTTATCACTAACAAATGCTGTATTGCACGTACTTCCTTATTTATTACCCATGATCTTCAATAAGCTCCACGAAAGCAGGAATATTTGTCTTTTTCATTTATTGCTGTTCCCTAGCCTACAGAAGAGTACCTGACACAGAGCAGAACCTCATAAAACACTTATCAAATGAATGGTAAATGATGAAATAAGATAATACATGCCAAACCTTAAGATCAAGATCACCACATGAAATTGATTTGCATGTTTTCCTGGTTTCAAAAAAATGAAAAAGAGGATAAGAACAACTTTCTCCTTACTCCACATCGACAAAAACCCATGGCTCAACACTATCTTAAAACTCTGCTGCCCAAACTAGACAATAGTTGGAACCTACACTGCTAAACTTTCATTCTCAAGTCTGCTTTGGAAAGGCATGTCGTTCAGTCTCATGGGAGATCTTCCGTCCAAAACCAAATGTTTTTTGGCTCATTTTTCCTTCCACTGTGAAATGAAACCTAAAATAAATCAACATAGCCACCTAACAGTCCAGAACAGCCTTAGACTAAGAGTGTAAACGAATCTGCTCAGGGATAAAAGAAACAGCTCAGGTAGAGAAACATATTTCAATTCCTGGTTCCTAGGGATTTTTGTATAAGCAGAACCAAAACAAGTTTTGCATAAAACTTCCTTTAGAAAGTTCCTTCACTTATCACTCATAACTGCCAAAAAGTTAAATAAGCATTTACCATACTTTATAAGCCCTGAAGAATCAACTGTACATATTTTTGTCCTCAGTCAATAACTTGTCAAAAAATAGTCAAGACACCAGCAATGAACCAGTAAAGTTTAGACACAAAGCCATTTAACCCAGGTGCTTACTGGCTTTTTCTGTGTTGGCTGGAACCAGAGGCCAGTGAGGAATAAGGTCTCATCTTTGGTAGATATAATGGAGTTTGAATGAGTTAACAAAAACTCTCTTGTACTACTCTACAAATACCATTTGCTTTTCTTACATGTATCAGAGCAGATTTGGGCAAGTTAGTACCTTTTATAGGTGTGAATACCAGGAAGACCTCTTCCATATGAATATACTGCTGCCTTCAGGTCAACAATTTTTCAGTATCTCCTTCATGAAGCCCAGACACTGCCCGGATGCAGCCCCCATCTGATAAAAATACAAGAAGTCAAGGGAACTGTAAATTCCCTGGGGTGGTCATTTGCATGGACATTTGCCGTCTAGCTTCATTGTCCCTTCTTCGGCCAATGTCTTCTAATACGCTTTGGGAAACTACCTCCTCCTTCAGCAGCGTCTTAATAGTTTCATTATTCAAGATGCATGCTTGGCCACTTGGACTTTACCTTTTGGGAATTTGAATCTTACATACAATAATAATACTTTTGAGTGTGTGCTGACATTGTTCTGAGCTCTTTAGGGGTCCCACAATAACTCGTTAAACTGGATGCTATTATTACCCCAACCTTAGAGCTGAAGCTAATATTCCAAGATCAAGGAACCTGTAGTTCAGTGGTAACATGGAATTCAGACTCAGATCCGTCCGAGGTGAGAGGAGGCGCTCTTCAGCACTCAGCTCTCCTGCCTCTTGGTGTACAGATACTCAAGAGACATTGGTTAGAGTTGATTCGCCGCTCTTTATGAAGTGGTTCGCTTCTTCCTGTTCCCGGATCCTTGGGGCTACCTGGGTTTTAGATTTCCTTCAGACGTTCTTCAGTTGCATGACTGTAGCCTTCCGATAAGTTGACTTTTTGATTAAGATAGCTGGAAATCAGTTTTTGTTTCTTGATATCAATGAATCTTAACAGTGTTTTTGCATAGCATTTGATTCTTCCAAGAAGAGGTTGTTTTTAGATCCAAACCCATGTTTATTTTTGAAAATCTGTTTTACAGGCTACTTCAGGCTGTCTGATCTCTTACCCCATATATTATGGGGTGAGCCACTGTACATTCCTGGTGTGTGAAGTCCTGCTTTTCGGGGTAGGGTCAGAGCTCTGCTACACTGTGCAGAGAGAGTCCACACTTCAGTTCTCTCCATGAATCCCTTTCTGGGTCAAAGGGATTGTATGATTTCCCTAACTTCAGAACTACAAGTTTGTTTCAGCTTTGACCTCATGACAAAATCCCAGCAGAAGCCCACATCTCCTCAGTCCACGGGCTGCCGTCAGCATAACTCTGACATCCCAGCTGGAGTCTTCCAGGTTAGGAGAGGCCAGCCCCAAGAAGGAATGTAAATTGACCAACACCATCAGTGAAGAATGTTGTTTTTTTCTCTCTCGATTTTATGCCTATAAAAGTATATTGTCATAAGCTGGTCAAAGAGCCTATAGTGTAAATCATGTGCTCGATATTATTGTTATTTTTTTAATGCCTTGCCTCCCTCCCCTATTTCATGTGCCTCTGATAAGGCTGTCAATCCAGCGACCCTCTTCCCAGCCACACGGACGGGCAGCTAATCCAGACTGGCCAAGAAGAACACCCAATTCAGAACAGTTAGCGACAAATAGTAAGTGCTCCAAGCAGGGACAATCAGTGTTCCATTTAAAATACTTGATGCAGCCCCTGGGAAGGAGAGGGTTCTTGGGGTTATGACTTCAACATGGCAAGTCTGGAGCCGCTTACATACCTATGCCAGGTGAGGAGGTATCTCAAGAAAAGAACACCCTAGGGGAAGCGGAGAAGGGAACAAAGGGGCGACCCGCGGGTATCACGTGCCCCTCTACCCTACGCTGCCCAGAGCCGGAACTGCCACCTTGACTTCCCTGTTGGAATGTCTGCTCGTCCCCCCGACCCCTTATCCCTTTTTACATATCCCTGCAACGACTTAGCCTTTTGTCACTTCTAACTAAAAAAGTTCTGGTTAATCCTTGTATGACATAAACTAGAATATGCATTTAGAATTTTCAGGCATATTGCTTTGTTTTTCTTTATAATACCGACACAGTTTATAATCTAGGTGTGCACGCACACACCTATTTTCTTTCTGTGAGAGCCTAAACATCTGGAAGAAAATTTATCCTAGCCATTTAGAGGCATGTTTCAAGTTCGTCTGTTTGTTGTCATATGCCCTAAACATACTCCTGATTAAAGCTGGTGTTTTGGGGTTCTTAGGAAAAGCTTCAGTATCTTCTCTTACCTAGGTGGTCCATGTCTTTATCACTTACTTACTTACTTCCACCCAGACATGTGACATGATTCTCTTCTTCCATGACCAAAATCAGTTTTTCTAGGAATTTAATGGAGCCATCTAATATTTTAATTAATCATGGATCTCTCCTCCCCTACAAGACTTCGGAGAAGGTAACTGTAAGAGTAAGCAATGGCTGCCTACCGTCATTCACTGAACATAGATTATTAAGACAATTCCCGGTAAGAATAATTTCCTGTAATTGTATAGTGGACATTTTAAGACGCTGTCACCTGCATTCGCTTTGCAGCGTGTCTGCCTTGCTATAGGCGCTACTCCAAGGTCACTGCTTGTACCTCAGAGGAAACGGGTATTGAGAAAGACAGGTCACCTGCCCTAATTTACTCAGCTACCAAGAGCTACCAGATTCAAATCCAAATTTTCTGGCTCTAAATCCAGTGATATCTTTACTCATATCATTTGTTTTTTATTTATATGATTCATATACAGGGGTTCTGCTTGCATTCTATTAGAATATTACTTTCTGTTACATTAAAAATTCTAAAAACAGCTGCATAATCACATACCTTCTCTTTTGAACTTGGATGCACACTGTTAAGATGAAGCCTTAAAGACCATGACCATGAAAGATGTATTTTCCGTCTGAGATTCAATTTAGCAAAAACTAAGTTTAGGTATTAATTCCGGGCAGTTGGGAGAAGGAGAAAGCTTCTCTCTCCTCCAGCACACAGCGATTGGCGCAGATCTCCCTCACGTGCCTTCTACTATCACAGTTTAATTCTTTTTGTGTAATTCTGGTCCACTGGGTTATTCATGCTGCCCTTTGTGTTAGAAGCCACTTTGATTCCCAACCATGTCGCTACACTAGAGCTGTTGTTAAGAAATATATGAATCAGCTCTGGGACTAAAAATACATTCCTCCACTGCCTGGTTAAATCAGTTGAACTCTAGGTCTGTCAGCAGCCTTGGTCTAACTTTATCTTTCATTATTTATTAACATCTGTGTTCTGTGATCTCAAGTCACCCCAACTGCTCCTGTGTCCAGGCCACACAGCAGAGTTCTGGGCCAGAGCTGAGCTCTCCACGCCATCTGGGGCCTGACAAGGGCTTCAAAGTCTCTTGCCTCTCAGTGAAAAGGAAGAAAATCTATCACTCACTACATTCTTTTGAGGTGAGAAGAGGATATAAAAACCTTACTGCCATTTGTCATGTCCACCTTCCTCCATGTGACGCATCACATGAATCTGTTTTCATGTCCTGGCTGTGACGTCCTGTCTGTTGCAGGGCAGCATGGTTTTCGGGGGAGTTTGGTTGACCTTATGTCGAGAAAAGGTCCTATTGATCTCAGTGGGAAAAGTCACCAACGTTTCCCCTTTTCAAAAGAGTCAGAAATGATGATGTGTTGTAAGTTGCTGTGTATTTATTTTGCAATGGTATTTGTCAAAAGTTGTAAACGTTTGATTTTTTTCCCTTCCAATCACTTTATAACGGTATTTGAATTTGAATGTTGATGATAGGATTCTTGCTTCAGGTTCCATCCTAGATTCTAGGGCACAGGAAAGGTAAGCGTAACATAAGCATCTCACTTTGGATTATATCAGAAATGATAATGATTTCCAATCTTGCCATTGTCATAGCTAAATACTCATTTTCCTTTTCACATTAAAGTAGAAACAAAAATTTAAGGTGTGTATAAACTAGCCATCATATATTTTGCCAGTCCGACACCCATGCAGCGTTTGTAAGCTAGCAGCAAAGCGTTACCGTGCCAGGGACCACTCCTTCTCAGCTCGGGGCCCAGGTGGCCTAGGTCAGGTTGAGTCTCTTGTTCCTAGAAGGGAAAACGGATCCAGGCGTGGCCTCCCAGGGCGCTGGGCCCATCCCAGGCCCCATGGCTTGCTCTGGGGAGGGCGTGTGATCCAGGCAGGCCAAGGGCATTCCATCCCAGGACTTCTCTTGCAATTTTAAGTGAAGCTAACTTTCTACTGGAAATGTTCTAATGGGACACTCTTCCGTGCTAAAAAGAATTGAGCTACCAAGCCGTGAGGAGACATGGAGGGACCTTGAATGGGTATTACTAAGGGAGAGAAGCCAACCTGACAAGGCTACATGCTATATGACATTCTCAAAAAGACGGAACGATGGAGACAGGGAAAAGATCAGCCGCCAGTTGGGGGGGTGGGAGGGAGGAAGCGGTGGAGCGCAGAGGATTTTCAGAGCAGGGAAATCACCCTGTATGAGGAATGGTAGATTTATGCCAGTCTACATTTGTCAAAGCCCACAGAATGCACAGCACGGAAAGTGAGTCCTACTATAAAACTAGGGGATTCCGGGGGTGATGATGTGCCAAGGTAGGTCCCTCACCTGTACCGTATGTACCATTCTACTGGAGGATGCTGTTAATGGAGCAGGCTGTGTGTGGTTGCGGGAGCAGGGCGCATATCTCTGGACCTTCTGCTCAAGTTTTCTGTGAACCTGATACTTTGCCAAACAATGATATCTCTATAAAAACTAAGTAAAAATGAATGTCATGCAAGCAGTGACCTATAACATTAAGGCATGGAATCTGAGGTCAGCCGGAATGTGAATCTCACATTCAACACCTATTGGCATTGTATCTTTGTGAAAGTTACTTGTCATCTTTGACCTGCTGTTTCTTTATCTCTCAGTGGAGAAAATAATTCCTAGCTCAGAGAGTGGTTGCAAGGATTAGATGACATAATATGTGGTGGTGGTAGGCTCTGTGCTTCTCTGCTCAGTATCCATCCCCTCTTTCTTGTGGTAAGAGTAATTTGGCCCAGAGGTAACATCCCTCTGCCAGCGTCCAACTGTGATTCATATGAGGGTGATTAATCCCTGAGCTATAATGATTGGCCTTTGATCCAAACCTGGCAAATCACTTATATTAATTGGGGCAAGGTTAGATGTGTCACCCCAGGTGCAGCAGTAAGTGCAATCCCAGAACTTTTGCTGGAACTATTGGGAAAGAAGAGTTATCTTTCTTTCTGAGTTGCTAACTGTTACCCTAAATAGGGTGGAATAGAACCCATAAGTTACTGACCACCATCTACCACCACGTGGAAAGAGCTTGCCAGAGGTTGAACGAAAAGTGAAGGAGCCCCAGAATGGAGAGACAGAGTTCCTTGAAGACAGTGATTTAGGTCATTCCGTGCTTGAAGGTGGATGCATTTCTGGATTTTCTTGGTCAGTGAACCCCTTGAATAGGATTTCCTAGCAACTGAAAACCTGCTAATGAGTAGTTCTCTGAGTAAACCACTTGCTCTAGTGAAAGTGGACTTCCTTATGATATATCCTTAATTATTTCCTGAAACTGTTAGATAATTATCTATTCTTTATATTTTTATTTAATTCTAAGATCATTACATTTATCGTATTTTTCCAATTCACTGTGGGTTTCTTTGATGGTAGGAACTAATATCTCTGTGTATCTTCCTAGTCATCTGGTACTGAGGAGTCAAGCCAATACATCCAGATTATATTTGCTCTCTGTTATAATGGAGGCACTGCCCTTCCTGAAACAATGACCTTCTGATTTTTACTTGTCTTACTCCCATGACGTACATTTGTCAGCATGGATTTAAATGGCATCTAATAAATTCAAAGGAGAATATTTGCAAAACGATAATCATTAAAATCATTTTGTATATTTGGTGAAAAAAAGTTGAAGAAAACAAATGCAATAATACTAATTTTATGGTGAGGACCCAGCACTATGGAATAGGATTCACCTTTGTAGATGGATTTTTCCTTTGGGTTTGTAATCTAAATTTGTGTTTCATGGCCACTCCAGAACAAAATCCATTTATATAAATAAAGCATTGGGCTCAGTGTAAAATGGCAAAGCCCAAATTCTTAGATTTGAGGGCAAATTCCCGCTGGCATCCTGCATACAGTCCATGAAAACTATAGTTAGTTACAGTCTGGGTGTTGAGGACTCTTAAAATATGGAGTATATAGAGCCATTAAACTGCTATTCTTCAAAGATCTCCTCAATGCCCGCCTCCCATCACAACATAACATGACCAAATTGTACTGTCCCCAAACACAAACACATGATATGGCCTAGGACATGGTCAGAGGACACATATCATATTCACTAATCAGGAAACTCCATGAGGCATAAATTTCCAAACAGATAAGATCTTCATGACAACAAGAACTTTTGTCTGTTTTCCCTCAATGATATATCTCAAGTGCCTAAAAAGAGTGGCTATAAACATTGGATAATTTTTGGAGTGAATGGATACAAGAATAAATATAGTTAAACTAGGATAAACATGAGAAAGAAATCTGTTTTAATTATTACACTGAGACTGAGGCATCTTATCTTTCCATAATGTTGTATTTGAAATTTCTGATATCAGAAGAAAAAAAGGACCTAGAAAAGGAATGAAAATGTAGAGTTACTATGCACCTCGTTTCACTGAAGGATGATTTGTGATAACAAGGTATTGGATAATATTTAAATGCCCTGGAGTAGGATATTGGTTAAATTATGATATAAACATAGAGTAGAATATTCTACAGTCATTAAAATGGCATTCAAGATGCTTAATGAAACAAAAACTACCATTATATAAAAAGTAGAAAAAATTGAGAAATTTTTCACATATAATATGCCATATATTTTAAACACATTATCTATATAGTTGAAAACAAACAATGAGCCTTTGGATGGTTTCCGATCTATACAATAAACATATCCCTAATATTTTGATATCCCCAGTAAGTGAAATTTTTTGGCTCAGTTGGTGGGGATCACTGCTGAAGAGTCTGGGAATGAAATCCCCCCAAATATATTTCAGAGACAACACTACTGGCTTAAACTCTCTTTTCTTTCTGATTCAAGGATTTGAAGGAATTTATATTTAAAGCAAGAATGCAAAGAGGAAAGGATTTTACCTCCCCTGTAAGAAAGGACAGAAAAGAGGAGAAATACTACCCTGCTCCAGCTTTCTTTCCCCCATAAAGAAATTGAAAGGCACGGGTACATCTTTCTTCGCGCACAGGCTCAACCTCATTTCTGTTCATTTAGATAAGTTAACTGTGAGGACATTAGTCGCTATGCTTGAGGAACTGTGATCTGAAGTTCCCACTGTGAGAGGGTTGCAGTAAAGAGTATGAATATTCTCCGAGATGTGTTTTGTTGTCATGAAGCCACGACCAGTACAACGAACAGTGATACTCTTTCTGTATTAAAAATACAGTCTCCCACTGAGCAAGCCATTCCTTGTCTCTCATCAATACTTACTTGAATATTTCATCAATTCATCTTCTATCAGAAACCTATAAATATTCAAGAAAATACCTTCTGATATAGTACTGTAATATGCCTCCTTATAAATCTCATAATTGTCCCTGTTAAGATGTCAAAGGTCACATTTACATTTTGTGACCCTGTGACTTTCGGAACTCTCCTCTGAAGCAGAGTTCATCCTGGAGATGCTATGTGTTCATTATTTCTACATTACCACATGGCCTGCGTCGCTTTACATGTTTATTACACAAGTTTTGACTATCTTAGTAACTCTTGTGATGTGTCATATATAAAATAATGGTTGCATTGAAAATAAGAATTTAAGAGATTTATAAAGTGTCACTTTCAAATAATACTACAGTCCAGATTCCTAACATATTCAGTACTTGATTCCATGACATTAAACAAAATTCGCATCACCGTGAAGTTATAGCCTACCTACCTATTAAGTCCTCAAATAGGAGAGCTTCAACACCACTACGAAAATGGGTAAGAAAGCCAGGCTATCCGTCATTAAATCATTTATCCCCTTATTACTCACAGCAAAAATACACGTGTAGCAAAAATGTTAGCTGAAGAATCAGTAATATCTTTGTGCATAATCAATACTAGTTTTATTCTATCCACTCGCACTACTCAAATAGCAAGTACTTAGGTCAGAATTAAAACAGCTGTTTGGAAAACTAATCCAGCAACGATCTAGGGCAGTTTCCTCACCAGTTCTGTGATCTTTCAGAGGCCTGCACCTAGGCCATGTTTGCTTTTACGTTTTTTTGGCATCCAGTTCATTATCAGGAAGTTTTATCAAATTTAGTCCAGCAGTCAAATAAATAGCAGTGTTCCCATCTATTCTGTAGTCATTGGATACATTTGGAACCATGGACAACAGACAGCCCAACTCTATCAGTTAGGATTTCAGGGCACTGCCAACCGGCTGTGAAAACGCGAGGCTTACCCTCTCTCCTCAGGTCCACTGAAAGAACCCCATGTTCGTATCAGTGAAGGTGGTACAACTTTTGCTGTTTGGAAAGAAACAACAAACTGCTTCACTGTTTCATTCCATGAGCAGAGGACCTGAATAGGCATTTTTCCAAAGAAGACATACAGATGGCTGACAGACAGATGAAAAGATGCTCCACATTACTAATCATCAGGAAAATGCAAATCAAATCACCATGAGATATCACCTCACACCAGTCAGAACGGCCACTACCCAAAGGATAAGAAGTAACAAGTATTGGTGAGGATGTGGAGGAAAGGACCCTCTCACATCATTGGTAGGAAAGCAAAATGGTGCAGCCGCTATGGAAAACAGTATAGAGGTTCCTCAGAAAACAAAAATAGAAAAATAGAACCCAGCAATTCTATTTCTGGGTATTTACCCAAAGAAAACAACACAATAAAAATTTTAAAGATATATGCACTCTTATGTTTATTGCAGCATTATTTATAATAACTAAGATATGGAAGCAACCTGTCTATTGATAGATTAATGGATAAAAATGTGGTATATATACAAAACGGAATATTACTCAGCCATAAGAAAGAGTGAAATCTTGCCATTTGCAACACCATGGATGGACCTAGAAGATATTATGTTCAGTGAAATAAGTCAGAGAGAAGACAAATACCATACAGTTTTCCTTATATGTAGACTCTAAAAAAGTAAGACCAAAGAACAAACAAACACAAGAGAAACAGATTCATAAATACCATAGGGTAGAGAGTGGGAGGAAAGGAAAAATAGGTGAAGGGGATAAAGAGGCACAAATTTCCAAGTATAAAATAAATAAGTCATGGTGAAGAAAAGTACCCCATAGGGAATATAGACAATAATACTGTGATACTATGTGTGGTGATGGGATAACTCTGCTCCGTGTGCTGGGCATCTCAAAATGCACAAAACTGTTGAGTCATTATGTTGTATACCTGTAATTAACATAAAACTGTATACCAACCATACTTCAATTCAAAAAAAATCTTAAAGAGAAGGCACTAAGGGACAGTAAATGTCATTACCTGTCAGATGTCTTCTATCTCCACAAATATGTAAGCTCCATGATTGCAAAGATTTTTTTCTTGTTTGCTGCATATCTTCATTGCTCAGCCAAGACTCTGGAACATAATAGGCTGTAGAATAAATGATTCATGTGGTTTCTCATTGGTAAAACTCTCAATATTAAGTGTAACAACAATAAACAACAACAATAACAAAAAAGTTGTTAAGATTTATTTCTCAGATAGTCAGCAATGGACTTTGAAAACTGATGAAACTTGTGTAGTCAGCTTCATTCAAATTAGAGTTCAACAAACAGCTCATAAATTCTACATAACCAACAATCTATTGGGCTCTTAATTCATAAATTCTCTGAGTCTGTTTTGTTATAACTAAAATACTTCTAAAGAAGAACATTAAAAATAGATACTTTCAAAGATTTATATCTGTGCATAGAGTGAAAACATATTATTCAGAGACTATGACAGTATAAATATAAGAAGATAAGTAAGATGCATGGGGATGCATCATGTCATGAAATGTTGAAACTGCCACAGGGTGCGGGGACAGGGTAGGGGTTTATGTGCTGGCAGGACTGTACTCATGCCATTGGTGCATCACTGGAGAATGACTGCAGCACAAACAGGTATTGATGACTGGAACAAATTGGTGCATTTCAGCCTCAGGTGGAAAAAAAAACCCACAAGAGAATGTTGTCACATGACATATCTTTGAACACCCAGGGGGGAAAACACAGTCCAGTGAAGCTTAGCAGACTTAAAAGCATTACAGGTACCTAAAGACTGGCAATAGTTTGGACATAACTAGTCCTCTGCCCTAAACTTACAGTCATTCTGGACTGAATACTAGTCCTCTGGACTTTAAAAATGAAAAGAAAGGATATTATTAATATACACAGTCTCTATTAATATTCACAGCATCATTTAACTCTGACCTACAGAATCTCAAAGCAGATCTAAACAACCACAGATAGTGTGCTTTTGCTTGTTCTGATACAGGACCTGTGTGATTTGGGATGATGGGGAGATTGATAGTCTACTTACCAGACAGTGGCTTCAAGTGTCTCTATAAACTCTGATGAAATATGAGTTTGGAAATACTGACTGTAGCACTTCTGGATGAACATAGCCACCATATGCCCTCCCAAAACACAAATATACATCTCTCCCGCAAAATTTTGTTCTGTTTTTCAAACTGTGTAAGCTGTTCTTTTCATAAAACAAAAATATATTCTATATGGAACAACCTCTGGTTGAAAGTTTAAAAATCAGCTGGTCATTTACTGGCACAATGCTAAGCAACTGGTTTCACTGATTTTTTTTTTCTTTACCGAGTTTTTATACAAACCCCAAATAGTATTTTATGAACACAGTTAAATCCAAAGAAACTTCCATTTGGATCATGTGCAACAGATTTAGTTTTCCAAATAACCTACACTTTTTGAATGGACTTTTATCAGGTTTTCGTTCCTCTATGTAAAAGCACTGCTGGAACTAACTAGTTGACTCAAATGCCAGTAGACAAAGATTACGTTAACAATCATCTCCACATACAGTACTAATCTGGGACAAAATGAGCATTAACTCATAGAAGGAAAGAAACAGAGGTACCGTTTCTTTCACAAAACAATGACTTCATTGGTCCACTAACACAGCCAACATTTCATTTTCCCACCATTACTGTATATTTGGAAGGCAGCAGATGACATCCAACAAAGAGCACAAACCTTTGCTAGACAGGAGGACTTGATTAAAATACTGGACTTTGGAGTCAACCAGATGGATTTGCATCCAGGTTCTTTCATTTTATCTCTAGAATCATTTAGGCCCTAGGCCTCCATTTCTGTAATCTGTAAATTGGATAATGATAGCATCTAACTCCTAAACTGTGAGTATTAAATGAGATAATATATAAAAAACTAGGATTTTGCACAATGCATAACACATAATGAATACTCATACATAATAGCTCTTAACCTTGGTGGACTGAACTATGTCATTAACCAGCGATGTGATTTTTAGCTGGTTGATACCAGCAACGGCCAGATTTGTGAACGCTTATTTTGGACCAGCATGTATACTAAAACTTTTATGTGGGTTAAATTAACATAAAGTTAAATTTAAAATGTAAAACCATTTCTTTCCTTGTTCAGATGGAGAAAATGAGGACTCAAAGATGTTAAGTAATTGCCCCTAGATGACAGATGTGGTGTAAATGACCTCAAAAATTTGAATCCAGGCTGTATGTGAGAGCCCACACAGTCACCAAAATAGGAAAGAAAAGCAGAAGAAAGTGATTCCTACTTATAAGACAAACAAAAAAGACAAGGGAACTGAAACTTCTTGAAAGTCTACCCTGCACATGCTTAATACTGTGCTGTTTAATACATAGAATCCCCTGAATTCTCACTAAAATTCCTAAGGAACCATTATACCTATTTGAAATTATAAAATAGTATTCACACCCATAAAAAAGAACCCATTGAAAACAGAATGAAGATCTGTTGAAAACTCCATGAATGATTTCCCTTTCCTCACACCATCATTACAAGTAACTAATATTCATAATTCAATATTTAATATATCCATCATTTTTAGTACTTTTAATATATGTGTTTATCCTAAGCAATATAAAGCAATGTTTAGGGTATTTTAACTTCACATATGGCATTGCACTTTATGTGCTTTTCAGACATTTCTTTTGCACTCAAATATATACCATGACATTCATCTGTTTTGTGTTCCCCTAATTCCTTCAATTTCATCATTTTATATCATTAACTTTTAATGAAATATCACATTTTATGTATCTGCTAAGTTTTAAGAAAGCATCACAGTGAATGGATAAAGAAGATGTGGTACATATACACAATGGAATATTATTCAGCCATAAGAAGAAAACAAATCCTACCATTTGCAACAACACAGATGGAGCTAGAGGGTATTATGCTCAGTGAAATAAGCCAGGCGGAGAAAGACAAGTATCAAATGATCTCACTCATCTGTGGAGTATAAGAACAAAGGATAAACTGAAGGAACAAAACAGCAGCAGACTCACAGAACCCAAGAATGGACTAACAGTTACCAAAGGGAAAGGGACTGGGGAGGATGGGTGGGAAGGGAGGGATAAAGGGGGAAAAGGGGCATTACGATTAGCACACGTAATGCAGCGCCGGGGTACACGGGAAAGGCAGTATTTATAGAGAAGACAAGTAATGATTCTATAGCATCTTACTATGCTGATGGACAGTGACTGTAGTGGGGTATGTTGGGGGGGACTTGATAATAGGGGGTCTAGTAACCATAATGTTGTTCAAGTGATTGCATATTAATGACACCAAAATAAAATAAAATAAAATAAAAAGCATCACAGTTTATGTAGCCATATGGTCCCTATTGAAGCATTTTTCCTCTGCTACTACACATAACGTTTCTCTATATATTTGCACAACACCCATGTGTGCATGTGCAGGACTCTCTCTAGAACATACATCTGGGAATTGAATTGTTATGTAGGCAATGAACATTTTAAAAACCATACTAGTTATTGCCAAATGGTTCACTTATCTTTATTAGACACTGACAAATTGTTATTCAAAGTAAGTGCACAGATATATCAAGGTTTCTTACTCCACATATGCTTCAACAATCGACATTATCAGACTTTGACATTTTTGCACACCTGACAGGCATGTGTTAGATTCGTGTTTAGGTGCCACTGCCTTCTTACTAGTGATACAGGGTACATTTTCTCATGTTTATTTGATAGTCAAGTTTTTTTCCTCCTGTACAATTTTATCCTTACACTTGTCATCTTGCAATGAAGACAATGCATTTTTCTTATCAATATGTTGGGACTGTTTTTATTCTGGATATTGATCTCTCTTTAGTTATTTGTATTTTTAATATCTTCTTCCAATCTGTGCACTTTTTAAAAAAATACTGGTGTGGTAAACTTTTTAAATAATAGCTCAAATTTAAAATAAGACACAATAAGCACAAGCCATACAATATTTATAAAGTCAGTTCGTGTCTAAAAGTCAGAAAGATGGTTTCCTCATTTTTTTTTCTAAAATCATTAAAGTTTGCTTTTTATAATTTGGTCTTTGATCCACACAGAATCCATTTGTGTATATGATATGGGTTAGGAATCCTGTAAAATTTATTTCCACATGGGTTTTAAATTTTCACGCCACTGGCTTACACACTGCCACCCTCAGGCAGACTCATGAGGGAGATGCTAATATAATTCCAGATTAATTGACTCGGAGACAAACCGAAGGTCAGTGACCTGGCTAGTAAATAGTGGGGTCAGGATGTGACCCCAGAGGCTGGCTCCTGGGTCTGTACAGAATGGAGTAACGTGTGTCCGGGCCAGGATTTCCACAACAAAAGAAGTAGAAGGTGAGTATGGAGGGAAAGAATACCAAAAAAACTCAACTCCTTGCTTCCCAATAGAGCTATAGGGCAATGTTTCCCATGCAGGTATTTGGCTTTTTGCCTTATACTCAGGCTGAGTAGTTTGTGCTTGATGAGTTTAGAGTGTTAAAAGCAATGAATTCAATTAATTAATTCAGTTGATCAATCAGTTAATTTATTATCTATAACAAGTGGTCCATTAAATAACTCAATCAATTGATTCAATTAAAACTAATTATTGATGTAGGTCTGAAGGATGCCTGAATATATCACGCTGGTGCCTGTACTCACTTACTTCCAATTTAAGACAAACCTAAAGGTATAAATACTATAGAACTGTCTCAGATGTAAAGAATAAAAAGTACACCCCAAATTGTGGATCACAGTAGAGGGACATTTATGTTGGGTGAGGTAGGAGGGGGTAAGGGGAATTTTCAGCAAAGTCTCCTGAAGTAGATGTCTTGGGAGCTATGATCAGGCGATAAGAAAAGTTCATCGGACAGTCTGGAGTCTATTTCCTGGCAGAGGAAATAGCAGCAGCAAAGACACCCAGGTGATGATGAGAATGAAACATTCCTGGGAAATCACTAGCCTTTCAGCGTTGCAGAACTGCTAAATGCAGGTGGGATCCAGGGTGAAACCCGGGCAGCAAGCAAGAGCCGGATGGAGGAGAACACTTACTGTGACAAGGAGATAGGATTTTCTCCCGAGGCGGATGAGACCCCTCGCGGCGCAGGGTGAGCAGAGGAGCGGTGTCTATTAGGTGGGCAGCAGAGAGTCGCTGGTAGGCTGTTGCAGTAGGCAGGTGACAGAGCACAGGGCTCTGACCCAAGGCGGGGACACAAAAATCCTCCTTAGCACCGTCTCTGCTCGTGCTGGGGAATTACAGGCTGCCGGCGCCTCTCTACAGCCCCAGCTTTGGAACCTTTCACCATCCTTTGGGAATGTTTATTTGTATATCTGTTTTTCCCCCATAGTGTCTGGAGAATAGGAAAACATGTGAACGACCTCTGAACCAGACTGACAACATTAAACTCCCTCTCCAATTGCCTCCACTTATCCTTCCTTTTTAGGCAGCACAGAACAAAAAACAAAAATAGCCCCATACACAAAATGCAAGAATGTAACTTGAGGAATCTAATGCAGCCCCTATTGACAGAGTATCAGGAAACCACAATGATAATGTAGTATCTCAGGGTTAGCGACACTGGGGGACACTCACCACTTCTAGCCCTGAAGGAGCAAGAACAGAAAGCAAAACGGCATCCAGGGCGAGAGGGAGCCGGGCGGGGAGGCGGCCTCTCAGGGGTTGTCACTTTGGCCAAGAAATGAGCCAAGCTAGAGACTCTGCAGGAAGGAGTGTAGGGAAGGATACCTCAGTTTCACTCTTCTCCCGGCCTCCAACATGCTTCTGGGGCCTGCTGTCAAACCCAACAGGAGCTAGACTACTGGGGAGCTTCTGGATGTCACCCACACAGATCGCCCTCAGCCTCGGGGGCACAGGCAGGGGGCGGACAGCAGGGAACAGGTTTGGAGACGGTCCGCATAGAGGCATGCCCTTCACTCACTTCATAAAATAAGTGCGAACTGTGTTTGTAATACAAATGCAACCCAAGACCAAGTCCTGTCCTCCTTCTAGGCAGTTTCCATTCTTGGGGCACCTGTCTGTATAGAAGTTCTGGATCCACGCTGGTGGTAGTCCCAGCATCCCACACTGAAAGATTCATGAAACATCTGTTTAGTTGATATTTATAATACAGTAACACGAAAATGTATTTTGCATCCTTTCTTCCTATCGCATTTAGTCTTCTTAGCCATCCACCTTCTCAGATATTTTTTGCTTTATATTTTATAGCTGCGGAAATTGTAAGACAGTATAGGAAACCGAAGAGAGGTTAAATGACACGGCGATGCCACACATCCCAAACGGGGCCAAGAACCTACCCCAGGTCTTTGACCTCCAACAAGCAGTAATATTTCTATTGCACCATAACTGGCTATTCAGAGCGATTGCTTTTGAGGGGAAGAAAACTACAGTGGGGTCTGTCTGACCTAATTTAACCCTAACTTTCAAGTAGACCACAGGACCCCCAGGGTCCACTGCAGGTGACACAGAAATCCGCTAAATGAAAGCTTACCTTTCAAGCTTTCAAAATGAAAAGAATATCTTTACTCTGAAGAACTGGCTATTCTAGTAGAAGAATGGTAAATAAAGATGAAGAGGTTGGTACTATTTAATGCTGAAAATAAGTTAAACTTTCCTTAACCTGAACAAATAAGACATTTTGTATCCTGATTTATTACAAAAGGCTTGTCATCCAAATAAATAATAGATTCTGTGATGCGGCACATTCAAGATTCTCATCTCATGTCTGAAAGATTAGGGTCATCGTAGGTAATAAATACTACAAATAAGCCTGCGGAAAAAAAGATAAATATTAAGATTGCAAATTGAGGAAATTAAACGTCTGTTTTAAGGGAAATGAACCACTGGAGTCTCTTTTTCTCCCCAGATAAAGTAATTGTGTCATATGGACACTGAAGCGGGATATAATGTGCAGTGAGGTAACAAGATGAAAACAACCAATTTGTGGGGTGAGGGGCTGGACAAACAAAATTAAGGCTTACAGACAAACCAATTCATTACAAGTAATTATTTGCAATCTAAAAGTATTTTTTAAACAATAGTCTTTCCATGAAAAATTAGCATACCACAATGATAAGGAATTTTAGCAATGGCTGTACTAAAGAATAAACTGAAAATAAGAAACAGGAAGCTTAGTAACAAGTATGTCAAAGAGATAAGGTTAATGGAGGTTCCAGTACTGGCTTACAGGCAAAAATGTCTGTTTTGTCTTTCTGTGTTGTTGGTAGCAGTTTCTGTTAGGCCAGGATAAAACGTGCCAACAGAATGCTCATAATTCCCTTCACTGGTTAGGTATTTATTTCAGGAAAGATTTTGTTTTGTATAACTCTTGTTTTCATTATCCTTTGTTAAACACAGCCACTAAGTAAATTTTCCCTATTTTTCCTGGTTGCTTAATCCCTGTGTTTCCACACAGATAAATCTCATATAATTAGCTTGAGCTTTGGAAAACAGCGCTGCCTGGCACACATGAAATGAAGTTTTATGCCGAGCCAAAGGAAGTTACAACCTGTTGTGGGAATAGAAATGCTTTATTGGGAGTTCCTTGCCCAGGGCTATACATGAAATTGAACAGAGAAGAGAGGAAATAATTCAGCTCTGAAAACCCTTCTTCAGCCAAAAAGACAAAAAGGAAATACTTTATTTTCATTCACTTTCTTGGATATCTTACACCTAAAATTATTATTTTTGCTACACTGTAATTATGCCAATAAAACTGATTGTGAGAAAAAAATTTTAATCAGACAAAGTATGCAAGCCGTCTATGTCTCCTCAGGGCCTAGCACAGGGTCTGGCACTCATGGATAATGGTTTTATGAAAAATGAAAGGTAAAGGCATCAACTCTCTGAGAGCACTCAGTGATAGTACTTTCATTCTTACCTTCTGGTTCCGTGTCCTAACACTGTATTTTTTCATTCTCACTGTAGAATTGGTCAGCTGAATGGAATTATTGTCCTATGGCATAAGCTAAATTTCATAAGCAGAGTAACCCGTTCAGAAACTTAGGCAATAGAAACCGTGTAACTATTTTTTTTTTACGTGTAAACTTGACTGGCCATGGGGAGCCCAGATTAAACATTATTTCTGCACGTTTCCTTGAGGGTATGTCTGGATGAGATTAGCATCTAAATCAGTGAACTCAGGAAGTAGATTGACCCCCCCAGCGTGGGTGGACATCATTCAGTCCACTGAGGGCCTAAATAGAATAAAATGCAAAGGCAGAATTTGCCCCATTTTTCTTCCTGTCTGTTGAGCTGGGGCATAGATTTTCTCCAACCCTTAGATGGTTATTTATAAGATTAACTGCTCTGGATTTCAGGCCTTCAGACTTGGACTAGAACTACTTCAACTGCTTTCCTGAGTCTCTAGTTTGCAGATGGCTGGGGACCATGGGACTCAGTCCCCATAACTATGTATGCTAATTCCTCACAGTAAATCTCTCTTTATATACATGAAATACATGTGTATAATATATATTATATAGATATTAGATAGAGATATATCTATGACATATCTATAATATGTATTATGAAGAGATATTAGCACATATATAACTATATAATTTAGAGTAGACTATATATGTAGTTATAGCTATATTGATATAGGATATTCTCTATTTAGAATCTCTCTATATATAGAAAATATGTAGAAAATATAGTTTAACTACATTAAAATATAACTATAGATTCTTATATGTATGGAATATATATTAGCATATATACACATGATATTGGCTTTGCTCCTCTGGAGAACCCTAAGATGTTAAAACATACACACACAATGCAGGATAAAAAAAAAAGGACACTGGACTCAATCATGAAGCTCTTGCAGATCATGTAGAAAGAGAACAGCAATCGGCTGTAGTTGTAATTTTTCCATTGCCTTAAAATTTAGTATCAAAGATACGTATAGCATGAGGTTAAAACACAGAATGAGTTTTAGAATGAAAGAGAGAACCTTTGTCTCAGTTATTTGATTACTAATGTTCTCTGGTTTCTGTTACCTAGATCAGTCATTCTCAAAGTGTGGTATCTACCCCTGCAGCCTCAGCATTACCTGGGAACTTGTTAGAAAAGCAAATTCTTGGGGTACCTCAGACCTTCTGAACTAGAAATTCTGGGCACGAGCCCAGCCATCTGTTTCACTAAGTCCTCTGAGTGATTCTAATGTGGACTCCGCCTGAAGAACCTCTAATCTCCACGATTTACCAATTACTTGGTCTGTGTTACAGTGCACATTATTATTTAATAAAGCATCCATTCTTTTAAAACACACAGAATACAATAGTTTTGGAGGGGGTGTTCTTATGGAAATAGCAAATGAAAAGGTGAGGCACAGCATGCCTTACCTTTTGGGTTATTTTTCTATTTTGCACTGGGATATAGTCACAGCTGTTGTGTCTGTGCTACTCCATTTCCTCTTAACTCCCTCAGCTCAAAAAAGGTCAAATGATCCAAGCCAGACCAGGAAGAGTCCCTGCCTAAGATTCTTCTAGTGGAAGCTAGAGTGAGAAACTTTCTTCGCTGATTTCCTCAGCTAGAGGGATGCGAGTGAAGAATTGTCCTCAGCCACGTTCTCTGTTATGAGGTCACATTTATCATGTGGATGCTCCCGAATCTCGGTGTCCAGCACAGACTCCTTCACTGAAGGTTGGACTCTGATGGCTGGAGTTCACCCATCATCTCTCCCCTCATGGCTGATGGACATCTTGAACTTGATGCCTCCCAAACTGAATCCTTGATTTCTCCCAACCACATTCCTCAACCCTGCCCCTCCCACTTTCCCGTCCCATCAAACGGCTCAGTTAACCACCCACCTAACTGTGCACCTGCTCAGGGATATTGTGATTTGCATAGTGCTTTCTCTCTGAGCTCCCACGTGTAACCCATGAGCTAGTCCTTTTAAATGCCCTTTAAAATATATCCTGAAGTGAACAATTTCTTGCCAGCTTTACAGCTTTCACCTTACTCCAAACCACCATAACTTCTCACCAGGACTGAAGTGTCTACTTCCCAGCTGGTTTCTGCTTCTACTCTTGACCTCTTACAGCCTGTTCTCCGCTAGAAAGGTATTTTTAAAGATTAAACCTGATTTTTTCAGTTTCTGCTTAAAATAATCTGATGACTCTCTACTAAAGCTAAAATAAAATCTATACCATTCATCACTGACTAATCTGCCTCACATAATAGATCTTTGCTCATTCAACATCTACATTCTTCCCCCATTACTCCACTCGTGTGTCAGCCTTATCCATATACTCTATATATATACATAAACTGTATATTCTAAATCATTTTTCATTTTAGGGTCTTTGTATATGCTGAGGCGTCTTCCTGAAATTTACTTGTCCCAGAGCTCCGAATGCCTGATTCTATTTGGTCTCCCACATCTCAACTCAAATATCACTTCTCCAGAGGTCTCCCTGACCACCCAATTCACTTCCTCCCGTCATACTCCATTACCTTTTCCTGCACTGCTTCGTTTAATAAAATGCATACTATTTCAAATTAGATTATTTATGAATTTATTTTTAACTTCCATCTTTACCCTTTGTAAAAGGGTATGAAGCACACGGAACTCTATATACTCTTCCCCAGAGCTGATCTGACTTGAGTACTACTCTATGCCCAGAGTTTAACACAATTCTCATGCATATGTAGGTGCTCATTAAATTCTTATGGGATTAATTCAAGAAATCAATGTGGGACAAACCCAAATGCAGCAAAAATAATCAAGTCTTATGTGGACAGAGAGTAAGAGAGGAACTTCATGGTGGTCAAGCTCTTGGATCCATCCTGCACACACCTTTCCCTTTCTTCCTCTTTGCACAGTTAGGCCTTGGAAACCAGTAAAAAACAAACAAGCAAACAAACATGGCATGATTTAATCTGAATAGGGCTCCTACCTTACAGTAGAAAGATGTGAGACACACAGTTGCCTATCCATATGAAAGCTTTAGGGACAAAAGAGTAAATTTGTTCCTTCTTACATGGTAAAATTCTTGGGGGTCTTACACATCTTGGAAAATGATTAATAGAAAATACTGTGCATACTATTAGAAAAGGACTTAGCCAAAGCGGTATGGAACTGCCCAGCTCTGGGTTTTTTTCTGTGTGATAAGGAATGGAAAACTAGCTATAGTCTGCTCATCCAGGCCGATAACTACAGGCTAAATTAAGCTTATTATGCACCAACTGGTTGAGATTGCCAGAAGAACATTTTCCAAAATAATTAGGCTGAATAAACATTAACTTCAAGTGACCACACATAGTCAGGGTCTTGGTGGCCTTTCCAAAACTAATACACTTTCCTATGTCATAAAAATATTGGATTTATTGAATTAGCAGTAATATTTTTTTGTCTAAATGGAATCATAGAGGCAAAGCACTATCCAAGTCATTTTAGATGAATTCCTTTCATATTTATATATCGTAATGTAAAAAAAAAAAAAGTTGTGACCCCCTTACTCATGAATTCCCTCCCCAAAACATCAACCTAGCTATTCTGGAACACCAAAGCTTTCTAAAATCTCAAAGCCTCTGAGCTCTTGCTGACCTCACTGTGTGGAATGTCCTTCACTTTTCTGCCCGCCTCTCAGGTATTGGCTTAAATACCACCTCTTTTGAAAGGCCGTTCTTCTCAGTCCTAACTAGACCTCCCTATTATTGTATGCTTTAGCTACCTCATTCTTTTCTTTATAGAAATTGTCACAGTTGATAATTATTCCATTAATTGTCTGTCCACTTGGCCATGATATTTTACTTCCTATTAGAATGAAATCACTTCCAGTAGAGCAGAGACCATTTCTGTTTTATTCATCATTCTATCTCCAATACTTGTCTCATAAGAAGTACATCACCCTGTCCCAGTCCACATGGGAAACTGAGGTCAGAAAACGAGTCCGGTAGAAGATAGGGCCTGAGTTCCCTTAGTAAGTCCCAGTGCAAACTATGTTCTGTGTGAAGGACTGATGACAAAGTGGCTCTTTGTATCTAGTTCCACGGACCTAAACATCAGCTCTGTGCTGTTGACGCCCACCCCCGTCTTCTCAGTTTCACATTTGTATTCCAGCAGGGAGGGCACCTAACAGCCATCTCAGAGAACACATTCAAAACGCAGCTATGAATTCCTTCATCCTTTCCTCTACACTAATAATCCTCACAGTCTTCTTCAACTCAGTAAATGGCAATTTCAACCCTTAAATTGATCAGACCAAAAACTTTGCATTCACCCTTGATTCCCTCTTACTCACTTTCTCTGCACATTCCATTCGCAATTCTATTGATTCCCCCTCTGAAATAGATCCAGAATCTGACCACTCCTGCCCGCCTTACTTCTTCAACTATTATACAAACCTCCGTTAACTTTCCCCTACATTATTACTACATCTTTTAATCAATCTCCTGTTTTCATTCTTGTTCTCTCTAGCAATTCTCTATAGAGAAAGCAATGTGATATTTCTAACACATGAGTTAAATTACATACATTCTTTTCTTAAATCTACCCAATGACTTCTCAGATCACTCAGAGTAAACCCCCAGCTTGTTACTATGGTTTACCAAACCCCACCTAATATGGCCCCTGTTACTTCTCGGGCCTCAAATCCTACTACAGGGTCCTTCTCTCACTACACTATGACTTAGGGCCTTTGTATTTGCTATTTTCTCCTCCGGGAGTATTTTTTATGTCGCTGCTCATATCTTCCTTTCAGTCACCTCCAAATGTCACCTTCTGGAGAGGACCTCTCTAACCACTTTGTATAAACTAGCACCTATACCCACCTAACCCCACTTCAGTTCTCTTCACAGCATTTATTGCCATGAGGTGGGTTTTACACTTGATGTTTTCTGACTTTCCCTACTAATGTAGAAAATTCATGAAAGCAAGGACTTATGTTTTGTTCATTGTAATTTCCCTAACACCTAGAACAGTGTCTGGCATATGGTAGAATCTAAATAAATATTTTTAAATAGGTCTGTGAAAAACGATTACATTTTTGTTACTCTATATTTTATTAACTGAAAGTATATCAGACATCAGAAAGCAGACTGAGGAAGTTATTTAGGGGATATGTAGGGTCTTCTGAGTACTTCTGAAATTTCACTTAAAAAAAAATCTGTCCTGGGTAAATTAAGCCCCACATATTTGTCCCAGTACTGTCTTATCAGAACTTTCTTAGTTCAAATTATTAAAAACATACAAAGCAACAGTGAACTATCTCTCTCACACACACACATACACAAACACAAATAAATGCATGTAAAACTGGTAAAATCCAAATAAAGTATGTGGATTGTACCAGTGTCAGTCTCCTGGTTTTAATTTTATACTATACTTATGCAGTATGTTACCACTGGTGAAAACTGAGTGAAGGGCCCATAACATCTCCCCGCACATTTTTTTTTCAGTTTCCTATGATCTATAATTATTTCAATATTTGTTTTCTGGAAAAGGGGGAAGGTTACCGATGCTCAGAACCAACTGGCAGCCGCAGCATACGAGGCTCCAGAGAGCCCTCAAGATGTCATCAACAAGGTAAGAAAACGCCATTTTTAAGCTCAAATGTCACTTCCACTGGGAACTGATCAAAAAAAAAAAAAATTGCCATCTGAAATGAGATCTAATTAATATCAGTGTGAAAAAGCTTAGTGAACCACAGAGACCTAATGCTCAAAAATGGTTTTAATTATTGTTAGGAATCTGAGGTTAAATTTCTCCATGTCTGTTCTGAAGAAGAGTATCCATTCCATCAGAATTTTGGTAGGAAAAAAAGACAAAACTAAAAGTCAAAAGGTAGAAAGGCTTGGATTTTTAAATGAATCGAGGCAGACGTTTGTTTTACACTCCCCATTATGAGAGTCACACAGCACTGTCATAGCAAAGGCTGAGGAGATCTAAAGTCAAACACTGTTAATACCAGCACTTGCCAAACTAACTTGGCTACTAGAGATGAGGGTATCTTTTCCATCTCATCAGAGAAAATAGAATAGGGTTTTTATAACAAAGGAGGTGATAGAATTTGTGAAGATATGTGAAGACTGTGTTACAACAGATCTGGGAGAATAACATGCAGGTGTCTTCTTCACTCTTTTGCTTTTAATTGTAAAGAATTATATTTTTAGAGTAGTTTAGGTTTACAATTAACTTTTTTAAACTTTAGAATCAGTTTGGTGCTGGGGTTTTGAGTGGGATTACACTGAATCTACAGATCTAATTAGGAAGAACTGACACCTGGAAAATATTGAGTGTTCCTATCCATGAATATGGGTATCTCCATTTATTTAGTTCCTCTTTGATTTCATTTATCATGGCTTTATAGTTTTCCTCATATAGATCCTATACATATTTTGTTAGATTTATATCTAAGAATTTCATACTTGGGGTACCAATATAAATAATATTGTGTTTTTAATTTTGAGTTTTGCTTGTTTATTGTTAGTATTTGAGAAGCAATTAACTTTCATATATTAATATTGTATCTTGCACCTTGCTATAGTCACTTATTAGTTTCAGTTTTCTGTTGATTTTTTTGGATTTTCTACGTAGACAATCATGTCATCTGCCACAAACATAGTTTTAGTATTTTTTCCCAATTGGTATACCTTTTATTTCCTTTTCTTGCACACTTTCTTATTGCATTAGAAAAAGCTTCCATTACAATGTTGAAAAAGTGGTGAAAAGGGGCATCCTTGCCTGCACCTGATCTTAGTGGGAAAGTTTCAATTTTCTCATCATTAAGGAGATGTTAGCTGTAGGTGTTTTGTAGATAGTTCTAGTCAGGTTGAGAGAGCTCTCCTATATTTCTATTTCCTGAAATAATCTATTTCATTATTTTTATCATAAATGAGCATTAGATTTTGTCAAATGCTTTTTCTGCATCTATTGATATGATCATGTGATTTTTATTTTTTAGTCTATTGATGGGATAGATTATATTAAATGACTTTTGAGTGTTGAACTAATCTTGCATACCTGGGGTAAATTGTACTTGGTTATGGTATATAACTCCTTTTAATCATTGTTGGATTTCATTTGCTAATTTTTTTAAGGTTTTGGCCTCTGTGTGCATGAGAGATATTGATACGTAGTTTTCTTTTCTTGTACTGTCTTTGTCTGGTTTTGGTTTTAGGGTAATGCTGGTGTCATAGAATGTGTTAGGAAGTGTTTCTTCTTCTTTTATTCTTTGAAAGAGAATGTAGAGAATTGGCATAATTTCTTCCTTTAATGTTTGGTAGAATTCACCAGTGAACCCATTTGGACATGGTACTTTCTGTTTTGTAAGATTATCAAATATTGATTCAATTTATTTAATAGAGATAGGCCTATTTAGATAACTTATGCTTTCTTATGTGAGTTTTGGCATATTGTGCCTCTTAAGAAATTGGCCCATTTAATCTCAGTATTCAAATTTGTGAGCATAGAATTATTCATACTATTCTTTGCTATTCTTTTAATATTCATGGAATTTGTAGGGTGTTCCCTCTTCCATTTCTGATATTGTTAATTCCTGTTTTTTATTTCTTAGTTAACCTGGCTAAAGGCTTATTGACTGCCTGATATTTTCAAAGAAGAAGTTTTTGGTTTCATTGATGTTCCCTATTGATTTCTTGTTTTCAATTTCATTGATTTATGCTTTAATTCTTATTATTTCCTTTTTTTTTTTCTGCTTTCTTGGACTTAATTTGCTCTTCTCTTGCTAGTTTCCTAAATGGGAAACTTAGATTATTGACTTTAGGGTTTTTTTTTTCTAATGTATGCATTCAATGCCATAAACTTCCCTCTAAGCATTGCTTTCACTGCATTCCACAAATTTTGATAAGTTGTGTCTTCATTTTATTTTAGTTAAAAATATTTTAAAATTCCTTCTGAGGTTTCTTCTTTAATCTATGTCTTATTTAGAAGTGTGTTGTTTAATCTCCACCTATTTTTTATGATTCTTCCACTTATCTTTCTGTTAGTGGTTTCTAATGTAATTCCGTTGTGATATGAAGGCAGACATTGTATGACTTCTACTGTTCAAACTTTGTTAAAAGTGCATTTTACAGCCCAAAATGTGATCTATCTTGGTGAATGTTCCATGTGAACTTGAGCAAAACATGCTTTCTTTTGTTGTTGGAAGAAGTAGTCTATAGATGTTATTATATCTGCTCAATTGATATGAACTTAAGCAATATGATTTCTGCTGTTATTGGAGGTAGTGGTTCCTATGGTGGTTTCTGCTCATGAGTCTCTGCTCTGGTAAGCCATGACTCCTTGTATTCACCTGTCTCCCTATTCAATCTCTGGGTTAGACATTTACCCAGGGTCCTTTACTCTCTTATGGATTCAAGAAGAGTTACTGAATTTTTCAATAAAAAACTGTTCAATTGTTTGTTGTGAGGACTGAGTGGCAATTTGTAAGCTCCTTACATGTGAAATCAGAGACCCTCATCTTCACTTTTTTTAGGTATCGGTGCCCTTGTTCTAGTAGCTGGTACTAGTTATCTCATCAGAAGGAGCAGGACAATAGGAAAGGAGAGCATTTTAGGATACTACAGCTTGACTTAAAAAAAAAATTTTGCTTTAAATTTTAAACATACCAACTAACTCCCTGATCTTCATTTACTCTCCAGAGTACACCAAAGGAGGTCTGCCCATTAAATGAATATTATTAACCTTGCTAGATAAATAATTCCTGCATGATTTTTTACTTAATAAATAATTACCTTGTGAGTTTAATATATTTCCCTCGAACTTGATCACTTTTTGATGAATTTGTAAAGGCTAATTTCTAAAGGTGCCAGTGTTGTCTCTGGAGATATTGTAACCCTGCCTTCCCTCACCCTGACCGGCACTACCAACAAAACTTTTACCATAAAAGTCTCCAATACCAAGCAGCTGTGCCTTAGGCACTTAGCCCCAATTTTTGATAAATACAGCCCAATGAGCATATGATGTATTTCACTGACAGTAATGTATATTTAAATATTTTAAATGACAGCTACTTTCACCAGGGTCTACCATTTGCCTAGGGCAACTATTCCAAGAAGTCACTTATTTAAATCCACCTTTATATTTCTGATGCATCTCAGAAATGGAAGTGTGATACTTGGGTATACAAAGCCAACATCTGAGTGACTTTCTGCATATATGGTCTAGGGTGACCAGACCTGCCTGGCAATTTGGTTTGGGGCTTTATTTTTCTCACAGAGCATGAACTGAGATATATTTATTAGCATGAATGACAAGCTTCTTGTCCCAGATTTTTCAACAGCTCTGAGTGGGAAAATCTGCCCCTCGTTCCCCATTGTTGCATAGCCTGATATCAGGTAATAGTTAGACAATGATTCCAAGGCTTGACTACTGTGATTGGTTCTGACAATTACATTTATCTGATTTGTTGGGATTCCATGAGCAGTAAGCATACTCTTCCTAATATACTACCACTCACAAGATCCTAAAATAAACAGGGGTAAGCTAAGTATTAGTATAATATTATTTGGTCCATTTTATAGGCACAACCATCAATGAAATAGTTCTTTACATTTGAAATGACTTTAAGGGAACATATATTATTAGATATTAATATCATAATAGAACATTTTACTTGATAAAAATAAAATTATCAGTCTCCAGGAGTTAATTTGGGATGAGTTAAATGTTGAGTTTATAGTGAAAAATAAACCATTATAAGGATAGTGTGGACAGCGTGAGCATTTGTCAATATTCCAATGCCATAGACTATATCAGCAAGTACATTTTTCTTTTTGTTTCAAAGCATTTCCCTTAATGATACAAAAATCTGCTATTTGCTCTCACATGGGTAAGTTGCACAAAAATGCATTTGGCTCTACAAGCAGCTGAGAGAATTTGTTCTTTGTATGAAAGACTTGGTCTTGACCTCAACAGTTTCACTCCCATAGTTTAGAAATTACATGCATTCAAGAAGTATTAGAAAATGAGATTTAAAAAGCATAAGTGGAGAGTTCTTTGTGCAATTTTACATAGGCAATTAATCCCACTACATGTCACAACACTGTCATTCCCAGTCTCTTTCAAAATTATAAGCACTGTCAGCCGTCTTTGCAACTCGATGTTCTCATGTCCACCCTCGGCAGTGCTTTCTTTCTCCTGACACAATTGCTCGTAGTCCCTTCTCTGTAACCTTTTATCTGGGGTTCTCTGAAATCCCAGGTACATGGTAAACATTTTAAAAAACTCCTCGTAACTGTTCACCGAACTTTCCTTCTGCTTCACGCATAGTCAAACCCTGGCTTTCCACTGAGGATGCGGTGTGTGTGGTATTTCCCGAGAACGTCTCAGGAGGAACTGCTGATGCCCTCATAGAGCCCAGGAGTGGAGTCCCCATTTTCCCTGATCCCCAGCTCCTGAGTAAACATCGCAGATCTTTAGAGGCTGAAGTCACAGGACATCACATTCTGTCTCCCCCTCCCCACTCCGAGGTGTCTTCTACTGATTTCCTGGTCAGTCTGCCAACACTCCCCAAAACTGTAAGCCCAGGGAAAGCCAGGTTGGTCAGGTACAGTTGGCCAGGTGGGAGGGGAGCAGTAACCTTGTTGATACGTCAGCTTTATCTGTTTGCTTATTTATCTCTAAGTCTTGATTCTAGGGTTCCTGACGGCAGGCAATTTAAGTTTCCGTATTTCCCCAGTGACTGGCATAGGGTATGGCACTTAGAAAGCATTGGATAAATGGTTATTGGAAGCATTCATGAATAGCAGAATAACATTACTGTTAATCTATATAATAACAGCTAACTTTTAGGGGAGTTCTCACTACATGGCAGGAATTGCCCTAAGCAACTTACATACATTGGCTCTTTAAATCCTCACAACATTAAATCAAGTGCTACTGTAGCTTAGGAAATTCAGAGACTTAATGCAAATGAAATCATTCAGGCAACACAGTTCAGATGTAATGGAACTAGAATTTAAATGAAGGTAGTTCTCCTCTGAAGCCCACAGCTTAAATATTATCCTTAAATATTTGTCATGGATAAGATGATGAATGAAGAATAGATCTACATCTAGAAGGGCCCCACCTCTTCTTCAGCATAGAGGATGGACCTACGGGGATGGAAACAGGTGTCCACAGGGCTACCATGGCCTCCCGACAGTATCACCCTCAGAGACAGATTTCCTGCTCCCATGGAAAAGAGCCAGTGTCCTCCGGATCAGGGGACAAGTGACACCAGAGTGGTCTCTGTGATGGCCTCTGAGACTTCTCCTACTCAGGAAGGAGGAATGAGAGAGAAAGGGGAAAGGAAGCTGAAAATCATAGAGACAATACGAACAAAACACCAAACCAAATACAAGTAGCATTTACCCAGGGTAGGCTTCCCTGAGGAGAAAGTTCCAATAGCTTGAAGCTGTCAGTGACCATGCAGGTAGGAACTGAAGCAGAGACTCATGCAAGAGGGAGAGTCTGAGCCAGGCAAAGGGGAAGAGGGGATGCAGGGTCTGGGGGAACGAGAGCCCTGGGAGGGAAGATGTTTGCAGGGACGGTGAGGAATCGAAAGTAAGAAAACCTTATACGAAAGTGTTTGGGATCTAAACTCAGTGCCTAGGAAAAAAATCACCTGACGTCAATCTTGTCTTTGAAAATTCCTAAAAATTCTCAAAAAATGCATACAAAGGATAGACTATATTCAACACTATAGATTCATGTGTGTATAGAATATGTAGAGTAACATATAGAACATAATAAAGCATACATATGAAAGCATCATTTTATAGTATTTTCATACCAGGAGACAGAGATCTGAATGCATATGATTTAATATATCTTAAGTGCTTCTATTTATTTACTGCATGTCTTCTGAAAACTCAAAATACTTACATTTAATGTACTCCCATTTGAAAATACTGGTGTCCCCTGAAACACACCTCTTGTGAGGGGAGACGGCCTCCACAATATTTATTTAAAATGTGCTTTTACTTCTGACTCACTAGGTAGTGGGAGTTTTGCCACCTGTTATGGAATTAGCATGGCGTTCTGTAGTGTTCCGGCCTCCAGCTTGGGGAAAGTGATGTATCAACGCAAAGGAAGGCTGATCTTCTTAATGAGACCCAGATGCCACAGAGTTTGCATCCAGAATTTTTAAATTCTGAGGTTTGTAAGCTTTCACTTTGATATTGTTCAGCACTCAAGTGTGTACTCAATTTCAAAAATAAATATACTACTGAAATATATATTTTTGCAAACCTTTTACAATATCAGCCTGTTTATTAAAAATTCCTGGAATCTACAAAGTACCATCTGTTTCCTTATCACATTTCGCCCCCACAATCACAGGCAAATATCGTTGCCTTTTTTATTCATGAGGTTGCTTAGAAACAATGTAGCTGTATTAATAGTTTGGTTGTGATTGAGTCTCTAATAGGCCCTGGTGCAAGTGTTAAAAAAAAAAAAAAAAACTTCCCAAATTCTGCAAACAGCCTGAAAATCAACTTCCAGTCTAGAAACACATCCGAGAGCAAACTCCCCAAGGGAACATGTCACACACAGACCCACGTTTGGAATGATGTCTTCTTTGGAAACTATCATCAATATCCAGGTGGCCCAATGGGGCATTTTCACGTCACTTGGAAAATTTAGCAGTGAGTTGCCTTTACAGGTGATTTTCAAAACGTGTTAGCAGTGACAGGGTGCTTTTCCAGCCTCAGAAGATTGAGATGACTATGAAAAGTCCCTCCAAAATGGGTCTCTTAAGCTGAAAATGGTCAGCACGTCCCTCTGCCAACCCGCCAGGGGAGAGTCAATGCTCCAAGTCTATTAACTTCAGGGGAAACGGAGAGAGATGAGAACAAACAGGGCGGAGAATGGGAGAATGTATCTTAGGGAAAACGGAGCCTCTCTGGGGAAAAGAAAAGCAGAAAATGAAAGAAACAACAATAAAGCAAAACACCGTGACTGCTGTGACTATGTTTATTTGGAGGAAAATACTAGTTTGGAAAAAAAAAAAAGCCTACCCAGTAAATTATCTGCAGCATTATTCTACCAAATTTTTTTTATCAGAACAACCTATTCCATTAAAATGGCCATGAAAATCTCTGCAGCTCACAAAATAGAAGATAGTTCGTGCACAGTTTTAAAAGTGTTATGCTTCATCTATGATGACATAAACACTATTCTAAATATCTGGCACAGAATTGAGGTATCAGCAATCAGCATGGTAGTTAATCTATTTGGAGCATTTAGATATATTAGGCTGCAGCTGAAATTCTGCTTCAGATACACACATACTAACAAATTATGTTTTTTAAAATATCAGCTCTATACATTTTAGTCACGCTTCCCCCATACTCTAGGCTTTCAGTAATATTTGACTATTTAAATGTATTTACTTTTCCAAGCCATTTGGGTTCCTGCTCTATGTGAGGAACTAGGCAAGATGTAGTTCAGTCTCCCTCCTACCCTTCTTGTTTCCTTTGCATTTACAAATGAGGAAACTTAACACTCCAGAGCTTGATAGTTTGCTCCACATTTGTTTGATAACAAAACAGATGGTCTTTTCACCACCAGGAAATTAGACTCAAGGGCAACTAGCAGAGAGAAACAGTCAAGGGGACCTTGCATACCAACCTCTCCCTATCTGAAAGGCTCTATCTGCTGTTATCCCCACTTTATCCCCTCTGCCTATACCTTCTGTAGGCTTTCAAATGGGAGGAAGCAGAGGCATGAGGTTAGTCTTCATATACCAAAAAGACTGAATATACCAGGGTTTGTATTTGCACCCAGCATTATTTAATGAGATCTGATCATAGGATCAAAGACTGCTTCTCCCACATCACATTAACACTACATCCTAAAGGCCTATTTGATACAGTTTATTTTATCTAGTACATCATGTCCACCATTCAACAAAAAATTGTAAGGCAGAACACAGTTTGAAGATGCTGAACAAGTATCAGAAGCAGATTCATGTACATTAGGGATGTTGGGATTATCAGATGAGGAATTAAAAAGAAACTGATTAATATGCTAAGTGTCTTAATGGAAAAAGTAGACAAACACAAGAACAGATAATGTGGGCAAAGAGAGAGAAATTCTTAAGAATCAAAAAGAAATGCTAGAGATAAAAAACACTACCAGAAATTAATGGGATCATTAATACACTGTTGTATGTGGCCGAGGAATGAATCCTGAGTGTGAAGATATGATGATAGAAACTTCCCAAATTGAAAAGAAAAGAGAAAAAAAGAAAGAAACAGAACAACTCTTTGTTTGCAAATCTGATACCTAGATTAAATGAGCCAATTAATTGAAATTTAAAAAAATCAACCAAAACTCACACAAGAAGAAATAGATTATCTGAATTGGTCTATACCTATTAAAGAAATTGAATCAATAATTAATAATCTTTCAAAAAAGAAAACACCAGGACCAGATGTGTTCACTGGTGAATTCTATCAAATTTTAAAGGAAGAAATTATACCAGTTCTCTACAATCTGTTTCAAGGATAGAAGAGAAACACTTCCTAACTCATTCTGTGAGGCCTGCACTACTGTAAGACCAAAACCAGAGAAAGACAATGTAAGAAAACTACAGAACAACATCTCTGATGAGCATAGATGCAAAAATCCTCAAAAAATATTAGCAAATCAAATCCAACAAGATATAAAAGGAATTATACACACAACCAAGTGGGATTTATTGTAGGTAGGCCAGAATCAATGAATATAATCCATCACAAAGAGGAAATAAAAGGTATATATAGATTAGGAAGAAAGAAAGAAGACTGTCTTTGTTCATAGGTGATATAGTCAACAATGTAGAAAATCCAAAATATAAAAAATATTAAAAATTATTAAAAAAAAACCGTGGAAGTAATAAGTGATTAAAGATTGCAAGATACATGGTTAATGTCCAAAATTCAACCCCACTTCCATATTTCATAAATTAACAATCTGAAATAAAAAACAATACCATTACATTAGCTACAAAACAATGAATTACCTAAGTGTAAGTCTAACAAAATATGTATAAGATCTATCTGAGGAAAACTACAAATCTGGTGAAAAAAAATCAAAAAAGAACTAAGTAAATGGAGAGCTATTCCATGTTCATAGACAGAAGACTCAATATTGTCAAGATGCCAGTTTCCTCCTAACTTCACCTATAGATTCAATACAATCCCAGCAAATTATTTTGTTGATATTGACAAACTTATGTTAATGTTTATGTACAGAAACATAAGATACAAAATAACCAACTCAATATTGAAAGATAGGAACAAAGGTGGAGGCCTGATGCTACCAGACTTCAAATTTCACTAAAAAGCTATAGTAATCAAGACAGTGTGCTATTGATGAAAGAACAACTAAAGCGATGGAACAGAATAAAGAGGCCCAATATCTATTCCCCATAATCAGCTCATCTTTGACAAAGGAGCACAGGCAGTAAAACGAAGCAAAGATCATCTCAACAAAGGGTGCTGGAACAATAAGACATCCACATGCAAAAAAAAGAAAACTAGATAAACTTTACACCTTTTTCAAAAGTTAACTTAAAATGGATCACAGACCTACACGCAAAATGCAAAAACATACATTTCCCAGAAAATAACTTAGGAGAAAATGTATATGACCTTGAGTATAATGATGACTTCTTATATACAACACTAAAAGCACAATTCATGAAAGAAATAATAAGCTGGATTCATTAAAATTAAAAACTTCTGTAAAAGACAGTATCAAGACAATGAAAAGATAAGCTACAGACAGGGATAAAGTCTTTTCAAAAGATGAAGGAGTAGCCGCACTATACAAGGAACCCTCGACACTCAACAGTAAGAAAGCGAACAACTGATTAAAAAATAAGCAAAAGACCCGAGAAGACTCTTTACTAGGGAGGATATACAGATATCAAGTGAGCGTATCAAAAGATGCTTACTTCATATCATATGTCATTAGGGAACTGGAAATTAAAACAACATGGAGGTTGCACCACACACCTATTAGAACAGCCAAAATCCAAAACGGTAAGAGCAGCGAGTGCCGGCGTGAGTGGGAAGCAACAGGAACCCTTGTTCTTGGCAAGGAAAAATGGTACAGCCAATTTGGAAGACATTTTGATGATTTCTTAAAAAACTAAACACTCATCACATGATTCAGCAATCACTTTCTTTGGTATTTACCCAAATGAATTGAAAACTTGTATCCACAGATATTTATAGCAATTGCTTTATTAGTAATTGTCAAAACTTAGAATCAATCTAGCTGTCCTTCAGTATGTGAATGGATAAACAAACCGTGGTCCATCTAGACAGTGTATATTATTCAGTGCTAAAAATAAAAGACCTCACAATCCCTGGAAGGACAGGGAGGAAATGTCAATGCATATTACTAAGTGAAAGAAACCAATATGAAAATGTATATACTGTGTGAGTTCAACTATCCGACATTCTGGAGAAGGAAAAACGATGGAAACAGAACAAAGATCAGTGGTTGCCAGGTATGAGGGAGGAGGGAGCGAACTCTACTTTCTGTTCAGTTTTACTGTGAACCTACAACTGCTCTGAAAAGTAGTTAAAGAAACCCAAACATTTTTTAAAAAATCAGACATTCCAATTACAGAGTGGGAAGAAGACATGAAAAGGCATCACACTGGAGGGAAACATAGGTAGCATAGACCACAAGAAAGGAGTACATAGCTATTAGGAAACCTGCCAACAGTAAGTTATCACTACATACATATAAGAATGGTTAACATAAAAAATAATTAAGATACCAAATATTGGTGAGGATGTTGAGATACTGGCTCGGTGATATGTTGCTGGTAGGAATGTAGAACGGTGTATCACTTTGGAATATGACTAGTTATGCTCTTATAAAACTAAGCATGCACTGACCATAGGGCCCAGCAATTGTGCTCTTGGACACTTAGTCCAGAATAATGTCCGTATACGTCATATAAAAGTGTGTGCACTGATGTTCTGAGTAGCATAATCCATAACAGTAAAAAACTGCAAACAACTCAGATGTCCTTCAGTAAGTGAACTATTTAATCAAACTACGGTTCTTCAATACCACTGGACACTAATGAGCAATATAAAGGAAAGAACTATGGATGTACAACCGGTAAGTCCCCAGCTCCTTTGAGAGATGCACAGTCCCTTCCCTCTGCCAGTGTCTGCACGTCCCTGACTGAGTCATGCTATCACTTAACTCTGTTCATAGGCCTACTGACTGTAGGAGGAAAGCGAAAGCACGTCCTGAGGGAGGTATGTGTTGCCTTGTGTATGAGACAGCTGTGCACTATCTTCAACTAAGAATAGGAAGAACCTGGCCATTTCTGAAGATTCAAAAGTCCAGGAGACTCTGAATAGTCAGGTTCTCCACCCGCTCATCTCCCATGCCTGTGTTCCCTGAAGCCCCCACCAGCAGCCACTAATCTGATCTTCATAGTGAAAATTCCCTAATTTCAAGAACGCTATATAAATGCCGTCATACAGGATATAACCTTTTGGAATTGACTTTTATTCATACAACGCAATTCCCTGGTGGCTCTTCTCTGCAGTACAGGACTAACTGTAGGAGAACTTAGCTCCTTCACAGCAATGGAGAAGATAAGACCCTGAAACTATAAAGGTTGAATGATGGCACTTAAACAGAAAACTAGAATTCAGGGTCAGAATTATTATAATGAGCAGCAAGCCAAGGGCAAGTGGCCTCCAGAGTTTAGGAGATGGTCAGCAGAATACAGCACTCTGGGGGCATAGTGACTAGAGACCTGAGAGTGGTCACACCAATAAAAAGCCATAACCTATTTCAAAATAGGTTTCAAAACCAGTTTCGAAACTTGAACCAGTTTTCAAACCTCAGGGCTATTAACTGAAGAGGTGGCTGGGTCCTGAAGATGGACTTAACGCCATTCCAAGTGCACGTAGCAGTGAGCTCTCCAATCTCATCCAAAGGGTCCTAGGTCCACTTACTTGGGAAATTACATTTGGGGCTCTGAGTTGACACTGAGACCCAAAGACTTGCAACGTCTTCATGGCCCCTGAAGGACCAGGTAGTAAATGGAGTCCTGGCCAAGGTCTGGATACAGTGGATCTATTTGGTCTACAGACATGCCTGAAAAGCATCTCAGGGCTCAGAGCGCATAACTGAGATGAGCATGATTTGCAGCGGGTACGAACTCCATCCTGGGCCTTCATTTGAGGTCTAAGAGCTCTCACCCGGGGAAAAGGCAAAGCAGAAGCCTTGAAACAACTACCTGTAGCCAAGATAACAGGTACGAAATATCCCACACCCTGGCAGGGCACAGGGTGGCAAGGACTGTCACCACCCTCGAGGCTCTGGGGACACAGGGGCAGAGATTTCCATGCACCACCACGTATCCACCAGTATGGCTCCTGCAGAATTTGGATGACCCTGGAAGATGGCTGCATTCTACTACAAGTGGTATGAGTCGGCTTTGATCCCCCCCAAAAGAGATGTTGAAGTCCTAGCCTCCAATACCTTGGAATCTGTACCTTATTTGGAAATAGGCTCATGGAAGAAGTAGTTGGTTAAGACAAGATGACCACAGTAGAATAAGCCCTTAATGCAATGTGACTGATGTTCCCACAAGAAGAAGAGACAAACGCAGAGGGGAGGTGGCCATGTGAAGACACAAGGACACGTGAGGCAAGAGGTCCCCGTGATCCCAGAGGCAGAGACTGAACTACTGCCTCACAGCCAAGGAGTGTGGAAGATTGCTGGCAGACCACCCGATGGGAGGAAGAGGCAAGGAATAAGTCTCCCCTGTAGGTTACCTGCCAACTCCTTGATTTCTGACATCTAGCCTCCAGAAGTATGAGACTACACTCGTGTTGTTTTAAGCCAGTTTGTGGCGCTTTGTTCCAGCAGCCCGAGGAAACTGACACAGCATGCTCAGTCCGGGAGAGCCCTGATCTCAGTGGCTGCGCCAGATAATGTTCCTTGGCCAGAGCAAATCAGTATTGCCTCAAGGTGGTAGGATATAGCCAATGATTTGGTAAATTAACTCTCTTCTAGCCCAATAAAAAATAGCATCAGAAACAGTTTATGACAGACAACAATATGTGTTTTGCACCAAAGCTAACACTCCTGCTCTCTGTCATAATATATAGCGCAAGGAAATCCAGAGGACAGACACCAGAGTAAGACATGTTGATCTATGACCTAAGTAAGAGTAAGGTGATAGGCCTGGAGCAGTAAGAAATGTCTAGTAGCAGAAGGCCTAGGTAAAAATACATGCTGTCCAGAGAGTGAAAGATAAACTCTCTCCTGGTTCAGGGGCCAACCACATCTATAATACTGAGGGTTGAGGTGGTCCTGTTAGGGGGCACTCTCTCCTATGTAAAGGGCCGACCTTTGTGTCTTTCTCTCTTACCATGAATAAGAAAGCACATCGCCTGGTGGGCCTCTTCAGACTCTTCGGGTAGCACATTCCACCCAAACCTCAGGATGCTCCCCTGGCCCGAATAGACGATGTGAATGACCATCAACGACGAGTGGGACCCAGGGCAGGAGAGAGCTGTGAGGCAAGCCTCGCTGCTTGGTCTATAATAGCCAGCAGACCCTATGACGTTGAAGATATCAGAAGTAGAAAATAAATGTACAGATTTTGTGGCAGGACCCAGTAAGATAATCATAACTCAGAACAAAGGGCAACAGGACCTCCTCAGCTTCCAAGATCAGATGAGATCAGATGTGTTCGGGCTGTTATGACTGCAGACTGTTTTAGGATCCAAAATCTGACTTCTGGGTATTTAACCGAAGTCAGTGAAAACGGAATCTTAAAGAGACAGTTATACTCTTATGTTCATTTTAACATTATTCACGATAGTCAAGATATGGAAGCAATGTACATGTTCATTGCCAATGAATGGATAAAGAAAATGTGGTGCACACATACACAATGGTTTGTTATTCCGCCGACAGAAAGAAGGAAATCCTGCCATTTGCAAGAAGATGGATGAAACTGGAGAACATTATGCTAAATGAAGTAAGCCAGACACAGAAACACAAAAAATTCATGATCTCAATAATATAGTGGAATCCAAAATAACCAAATTCATAGAAGCAGAGAGTAGAATAGTGGATGCCAGGAGCTGAGGGGAGGTGGCAATGGGGAGATGCTGGCAAAGGTATACAAAGTTTGTTACGCAAAATGAATAAGTTCTGGAGGTCTGGTGAATAGCAATGTAACTATGGTTAACAATACTGTATTGTATAATTGAAATTTGCTAAGACAGTAGATCCTGTGTTTTCACCACAAAGAAAGAGAAAAACAGAGAGGGAGGAAGGGAAGGAAGAGAGAGAAGGGAAAAAAGGGAGAAAAGGAGAAGAAAAGAATGGCTATGTGAGATGATGAATATGGTAATCATCTTGATTGGGGTGATTTTTTTGCGATATGTACATATCAAGTCAAGTCATATACCTTAATATATACAGTTTTAATTGATAATTATAACTCCATAAATCTAGGAAAAAGTGAAGTGAGGTATTATCTCACATTCACCCAGTTGTACCCCTGACATTCACTCACCCCATCAAAAAAAAAAATTAAAAAGCATCAGATGTTGGCAAACTAGAGAAATTAAGCTTTTTGTACATTGTAAGCCATTTGTTACAACTACTTTGGCAGTAGTATTGGCATTAAATAGTAAATTTGACTTAGTAATTCCCCCCCTAAGTATACCTTAGAGAAACCTTTGGCCACATGACTGGAGACACACATAAATACTCATAGCAGAATTATTTATAGTTTCTCATAATAGCCAAAATGCAGAAAAATGCTATGTCTATCAACAGTACAATGGAATAAATACTGTATGGATTTAGTAACATAAAGAAATATTACCCAACAGTAACAATGAAGTATAGCTTCATTCATGGATGTATAGAATAACACTGGAAAACAGAAGTAATGGTAAGTTTTTGGTAAACTGCATACATTATTACTTCATTTATATAAAATTCAAAACTAGAGAAGTGCCCTGCCTTCACTTTTGTCAACTTTTCATCAGTTGTTAAACTTTTGATTGAGTTCAACTATACGTAAATAATTTCTCACCACCAAGCCTATTTGAAATAAAATATAATTTTGCTGTTCCTGGAATTTTTGCTAACTCTGACTAGAAGCCAAGTGGTCGGACTCACTCGGTCATGCTGGATTGCCTGCATCAGATAACTGTGTGAAAAGGAAAAAAATCTCTGATTTAACACTGGCATGGATTGTGCGTGTGTACCTCAGTGTTAAGCGAAGAGAAAAATCAGATACCAGATATCTGTACATGAAAATACCCCTGTATAAAACTCCCTCTGCCCCTAAGTAACCCTCTTATTATCTGACAAAGGAGGTAGATTTACTTACCTGCCGTTCAGGAAGCTAAGTCTGAGCATGTTTGGGTTATGGTTTTGAAACTAATGGAACCAAATACATCGCCTCTATAGAAAAGCCTCTTGGAACTTGGGCAGATATGATATAGAACTAATTTGATGTGACTGGAAAATAGGCAGGCAAATGTTTGTATTTGGGCAAGAGTGGGTCTCAAATATTTCTTATCTTTAACTTTGTCCACTTACTCAATTAATTCCAACACTATTTTTGAGTGCTTCCTTGTCCAGCATATTGGGGCTATAGAGATGAAACAGAAAAGACTCCCATCCTCCGCTGGAGCTAGATGCCTATCTTTTAAAGTAATTCTAAATCTTATAGTGATTCTAGCCTATTAGGCAACTATATTTCTCAAGATAGTGGTAATCATACACTCACTTCAATGTTCTGCTGAAACTTACTTATGGTAGAATCATTCCTGTTAAGATCATGGACCCTGGACTCAAATTGTTTGACGTTGCAGTTCTTTTGATCTCACTGCACGAGACTCAGCATGAACTCCTTAATCTTACCGATCATCAATTTTCTCTTTTGAAAAAAAAAATTCTGAGTTTTTTTTTGTAAAAATTAAATAAGATATTATGTAGGTAAAGAGTTGAGCAGAATTCATGGCAAAGAGATGTCAGGTATTATTACCATTTTATTGTATATATAATTTCTGTAATCACCTGGCCACATAGAATATCCAAATGTTAGGCACTTATTGTCTTATTGCTAAATAAAATATTAAGCTTATAATATCAAAATAGTAAGCTTATGCGTCAAAAGATTATCTAAGAGGAGAATTTTCATGGAAGGCTACTTAAAGCACATTCAGTTTGTCAATTGTTCAATATGTTTAGAATCTTCCTAGATAGGTGAAGAACTCCATACCTAGGTTACATCTTTATACAGATCATACCAAGGGTTATTTTTGATGAATTTTACTAGATATAATTCCCCTTACCTTTACTTAGGGTCATTGTCAGAAATAACAATAACATAAGAAATAATAATAATTATAAAGCTTGTCATTGCATCCCTTTTTAGAATGTTGTCAGATATCATGTTCATTATAACTGAGTGTCTACTTCACAATGACTGCCAGGTAAGATTCTATCTCATTGACTAGTCAAGAAAAATTGTCCTTCCCCCTAAACAATATGTATATTTTTTACACCGTGGGCCCTGCAATTTGTGTAACTGATCATTTTTTTTGCTCCTTTGCCAAAAGTTTAGATCCAAATTTTTCATTCGCCTATAAGCAAATATGTAGATCATGAATAGCAAATTACACATAGTAACCGCCCCCTTCTGTCCCAATGGCGGGTACCACTAGTCAAACACAGCATTACCCCTCATGAAATGTGGACTCAGAATCACTCTCAACATAGCTCTTCCGGCAACAGCTGTGATCAGTGGGGGTCAGAACAAGGGATGACACCCAACTTGCAATTCTTAGAACAAAGCACCATGGTTTGCATTTGAAGTCTCACTTCTGCCAGTATTTCAGTTTCTTTCTCCTCGCATATATTATCATCACTTTGGATTTCTCTATTATCTTTCATATATTCACATTTACTTTAAATTCCATCTAGAACAAGACTGTGCAAATCCATCCAAACACACATATTCCATACCTGCAAAGAGCTCCCAACATTTTGGGGACTGAGATGTGTGAATAGGCAAGTTACTGAGCACATGAGAAGTACTATAAGAAGAGAGAGCATCAGGCCATATATGGCTATTGGGACAGCATGAAACCCTTTTTTACCTGATGGGGTGTAGTTAGAGAATGCTTAGTGGAGGAATGAGTGACGTAAATAATTTGTGTCTAGATGGACAACCAGGTATTAAAAAGGTTGGCAAAAAAACACCTTTTGCTACTAGTGGTAGGTTTGGCAGCCTACCGTAGGGTCTAATCATTATAATTATTCAAGCTGTGTCTTAGCCTCAAAGCAGTGTTTCTTAAGATGTAATACACTGTATTACATTAAGGTGTACGAGAGTGAGGTGGTTTTTAGAAGTTACTGTTAGGGGTGTTTTAGTCGCAAATGGCAGAAAAAACCAACTCAAAATGGGTAAAAGAACCAAGGGAATCAAGAGGTCACATCTCTGGTAAGTCCTGGGCTAGTCAGGCTTTATGTATAGATGGATTCGTAGTTCCCATTTCTGAGCATGCTGCTGTCTCTAGGGGATGCTGGGGACAGGATGTTATACATAAAGCAAATCAAGAATTCAAATCTCTAGAAACTGGCATGGTAGAAATTG
Source organism: Phataginus tricuspis (assembly GCA_029783875.1). Lineage (NCBI taxonomy): Eukaryota > Metazoa > Chordata > Mammalia > Pholidota > Manidae > Phataginus > Phataginus tricuspis. The sequence continues at coordinate 32,804,127 of JAQQAC010025234.1, read as the reverse complement.
GAAAATGCAAGGGAGTGATTGGTTCTCCGCTCAGGTCTGATTTCGGTTTCACTTTCTCCTTGCTCCCTCCAAAACTCACAGTTCTAAATTTCTGTGTCCTTCAAAGAAGGGAGGAAGAAAACAATATCCTCTAATTCAGGTTTTATTTGGTCTTTACAGTTGTGAGACATAATTCAGAATGGATCAAAAAATATACCCTAGATAGAGCTTATAATATCACACAAGCTCCCACTAAAACTTTGTTGTTTCTCTGTGATGTGCAAAAATAGTAGGATTGAGGAAATAGCCAGGTCCCTCACGGCCAATTGCCAATCATGCCAAAGCCCAAAGCCAGGAAATAAATAGCAGGCATCTGCCTTTCTATGAAATTTCTGCAATGAGATACAGCAAGTTCTCCTTTGCTTATTTCTAGGGATTTTATATACGATATAAAGGAAAAAATGCCCCACTGAAGCATCACCTAGTTTTGCACACTACATGTGTGCAGAGCTTCAGTTTACATTTTACTACCCAGAGCTTGCAATGTAAATCTCACTGGAACATGAGGTTCCAAAGGGAGGGTGTGGCCTGAATGACAATGGCTGTGTCTCTCTCCTTAGAATGGGACCTGGCGAATGATGCTGATTCAAAAGGCATTTGGTAATAAAATATGTATCAGGTAACATTGGCTGCAAATTACAGAAACTCAACAGATACTGGCTTAACACATGTGTAAACGGATCAGTTTAAAAGGCCAGAAATATGCAAGTAGTATGGACTTTACGACCAACTTAATGTCTGGTCTCTGGATGACCATCCCTGCTAGTCTCTCAGCGATTCCCTCTTCTGTGTGAGTGTCCTGCTCTGTCCTTGGCAAGACAAGGGGTGATTCCCAGAAGGAAAATGTGGTATACATCAGTAACTGGCCAACACATATCTCTGGTCTCTTCCCTGGCACAGGTAGATTTGACATCACACATCCCCTGAAGTCAAACGTGTTCATGTAACTCACTTTTGCTATTGAAATGTGATTGGAAATGATGTAAGTCACTTCTGGGTGAGGCTCTGAGTCCATTCTCCTCTGCTACAGTGAATGAGCAGTGTTCCAGTAGGGGCTGCTCTGCCAGGCCACGTTCTGGGGAGAAAATAATGCAAAGGTGAACCCCATCCCACTTGTGATGGACATTAATGTGAAAAGTAGATAAACCTTTGTTGTCGTAACCCCCTGATATCCCAACCTATCCAATATAAGAGAAAGCCATTTCTGAATAGTCTCCCAGAAAAACAAGGACGAATTTAAGATGAATCCCCTACATCCTCTCCCTATAGGGAGCTCTAACTCATTGGTGTGAATTCCTGTCACGGAGTCAGTCACTGCCAGGAGAGATGACTGCCCTAAGACCAAACACGCTAAGCCCTAGATCTCAGATCCTGGATGTAAATTCCCTTGAGTCTCATGACATGTATAAAGGTACGTGAAATCCTGAATAAAGCAGGAAACTTTCATCCAAAAGTCAGTGAATTGTTTTCCCTTCATTTGATCTAAGAGGGTGCTTAGTAATAGGTCTTCTTAAGCACTTCCAGGAGAAACCTCTTCCTGTACATTTCCCTTGGCCTCAGTGACGCCATCCACAACAGGAGGTCACCACCACAAACAGTATGTTTATATGATCCCACTTCCCTCTTCGGGAACAAGACAGAGGGTAGAGAAGATAGTGAAGTAATGACAAATTCACTTTTTATCTCTATGCTTTTGTCCAAGTCATTTTTTTCATCTACATAAGGCATAGGTTAGAAATATCCACATAATTAATCCCAAGTAACTGAGAAAGTCCAATTGGCTTTCTTGGATTCACTAATAGTATCTGTGGTGCAGAATATTAGTAAATAATGAGTGTAATCTCTGCAATTACTGCTTATATATTTTCTTACTGTAATTTGTCTCATCTAGTCATCCTCCCAGACATTTCCCAACAACCAAAACAGAATTAGCCCTCACACACAAAAGACCACTTCAAAAATCAAAAACTTTCTCTAGAATGAAAGGGACAGGTGTACTTCAGAGATATTGCACATTTGAGACAATGAATGTTTTGGTTTTCCAGTAACACAAAAGTTACGTTTCCACTATACTGTACTTTATAAAGTGTGCAATAACATTATGTTTTTAAAAAATGCTTTACTGTACATATTTAAAAAATACTTTATTGCTAAAACACACTAACCATCACCTGAGCTTTCAGTGACTTGCAACCTTTTAGCTGGTAGAGGGTCTTGCCTCAGTGTTGAGGGCCACTGACTGATCGGGCTGGTGGGTGCTGAGGGCTGGGGCGGCTGGGGCAATTTTTAAAATTAGACAACAGTGAAGTTTGCCGCATTGACTGACTCTCCCTTTGATGAATGATTTCTTGTTGCATGCAATGCTGTTTGATAGCATTTTACCCTCAGTAGAACTTCTTTCAAAATTGGAGTCAATCCTATCATGCCTGGCTGCTGGTTTTCTTTTTTTTTTTTTTTTGGATCTACTTTTTTAGTTTTATTTTAGTATCATTAATGTACAATTAAATGAGCAACATTATGGTTACTAGACTCCCCCTATAAGTCCCCACCACATACCCCATTACAGCCACCATCCGTCAGTGTAATAAGATACTATAGAATCACTACTTGTCTTCTCTGTGCTATATTGCCTTCCCCGTGGCCCCCCCTACATTATGTCTGCTAATCGTAATGCCCCTTTTTCCCCCTTATCCCTCCCTTCCCACCCATCCTCCCCAGTCCCTTTCCCTTTGGTAACTGTTAGTCCATTCTTGGGTTTTGTGAGTCTGCTGCTATTTTGTTCCTTAAGTTTTGCTTTGTTCTTATACTCCACAGATGAATGAAATCATTTGATACTTGTCTTTCTCCACCTGGTTTATTTCACTGAGCATAATACCCTCTAGCTCCATCCATGTTGCTGTAAATGGTAGGATTTGTTTCCTTCTTATGGCTGAATAATATTCCATTTTGTATATGTACCACATCTTCCTTACCCATTCATCTATACTGATGGACACTTAGGTTGCTTCCATTTCTTGGCTATTGTAAATAGTGCTGCAATAAACATAGGGGTGCATCTGTCTTTTTCAAACTGGGCTGCTGCATTCTTAGGGTAAATTCCTAGGAGTGAAATTCCTGGGTCAAATGGTATTTCTATTTTGAGTTTTTTGAGGAACCTCCATATTGCTTTCCATAATGGTTGAACTAGTTTACATTCCCACGAGCAGTGTAGGAGGGTTCCCCTTTCTCCACATCCTCGCCAACATTTGTTGTTGTCTGTCTTTTGGATGGTGGCCATCGTAACTGTTGTAATGTGATACCTTATTGTAGTTTTAATTTGCATTTCTCTGATGATTAGCGATGTGGAGCATCTTTTCATGTGCCTGTTGGCCATCTGAATTTCTTCTTTGGAGAATTGTCTCTTCATATCCTCTGCCCATTTTTTAATTGGATTATTTGCTTTTTGTTTGTTGAGGTGAGTGAGCTCTTTATATAATTTGGATGTCAACCCCTTATCGGATATGTCATTTATGAATATATTCTCCCTGGCTGCTGTTTTAACTAAGTTTATGTATTACTTTAAATCTTTTTCTGTCATTTCAACAATCTTCACAGGATCTTCACTGGGAGTAGATTCCATCCCAAGAAACCACTTTCTTTACTCATCCATAGAAAGCAATTCTTTACCTATTCAAGTTTTTTCATGAAATTGAAGAAATTCAGTCATTCACATCTTTAGGCTCTATGTCTAAGTCTATTTCTCTTGCTATTTCCTCCCCATCTACAATCACTTCCTCCTGATGTTCTGAGCCCCAAAGTCATCTATGAGGGCTGGAATCGCCTTCTTCCAAATTCCTGTCCCGTTGATATTCTGACTGCTTCCCATGCATCACGAATGTTCTTAATGGCATCTAGAAAGATGAATCCTTTCTAGAAAGTATACAATTTACTTTGCTCAGACCCATCAGACAAATCACTATTGATGGCAGCTGTTGCCTTATGAAACAGATTTCTTAAATAATAAGAACTCTTAAGCTCCTCCCTGATCCACTGGCTGCAGAATGGGTGTTGTGCTAGCAGGCATGAAAACAACATCTCATTGTGTATCTCGATCACAGCGCCCGGGTGGCCAGGTGCAGTCAATGAGCAGTCCATTTGGGTCTCACCAGTGGCCTAAAATATTCAGTAAACTTGTAAGCAGATGTGTTTTCTTCTATGCTTTGTTTTCCTATTTCCAGGTGACAGAGTAGATTCAGCATAATTCTTAAGGGCCCTCAGATTTGCAGAATGGTCAATGAGCAGTGGCTTCGACTGAAAGTCACCTGGTACATTAGCCCTAACAAGAGAGTCAGTCGGTCCTTTGAAGCCAGACGCTGACATCTCTCTAGCTGTGAAAGTCCTAGATGGCCTCTTCTTCCACTAGAAGGTTATTTCATCTACAATGAAAATCTGTTGTGTAGCGTAGCCACCTTGGTGGATTACCTGAGCCAGATCTCCTGGATGAGTTGCTGCAGCTTCTGCATCGGCACGTGCTGCTCCACTTTGCCCTTGTATGTTACAGAGACAGCTTCCTTCCTTACACCTCATGAACCCACCTTATTAGCATCAAACTCTTCTTCTGCAGCGTCCACACCTCCCTCAGCCTTCACGGAATTAAAGAAGGTTGGGCCGTGCTCTGGATTAGGCTTTGGCTTTAAAGGAATGTTGTGGATGGTTTGATCATCCAGCCAGACCGCTAAAACTTTCCCATATCAGCAAAGAGTCCGTTTTGTTCTCTTATCATTCAGTCGTCCACTGGAGTGGCCCCTCTAATCTCCTTGAAGAACTTTTCCTTTGCATTCATAACTTGGCTGTTTGGGTCAATAGGTCTAACCTTTGGCCTGTCTCAGCTTTTGACTTGCCTTCCTCACTTCCTTTAATAATCATTTCCAGCTACTGATTTAAAGTAAGAGGTGTGTGACTCCTCCTTTCACTTAAATACTTAGAGGCTATTGTAGGGTTATTAATTGGCCTAATTTTAATATTTTGTGTCTTCGGGAATAGAGAGGCCCAAGGAGAGGGAGAGCATGGGGAACAGCTGGTCTATGGCAGTCAGAGCACACACAGCATTTACTAAGTCCACCATCCCATAGGGGTGCCCCAAAACAATGACAGTAGTAACATCAAAGATCACTGATCACAGATCACCATGAAAAATATAATCATAATGAAAACATTTGAAATAGTGTGAGAAATAACAAAATGCAACACGGAGATATGAAGTGAGCAAATGCTGCTGGGAAAATGGTGCCAATAGATCCACTTAACACAGGATGGCCCCAAACCTTCAGTTCGTAAAAGATGCAGTATCTGTGAAGTGCGATAACATGAAGCACAATACATATAATATAATTACCTGGTCCTCTGAGCATCACATGTGAGTTAACTCATTCCAGGTTTCAACATCAGAGTGAGTTACACGGGGAGTAAGTAACTGTGTATTTGATCCTAAACGTCTTACCCTAAAATCTTTATCAAGTTGTTTAATGACCTGTGTTTATTGTTCTGAAGCCCAAAAGGAAGTAATCCCAACTATGCTAACTTCATCTTGAGGATGGGAAGACCTTTTTAAGTAAGATTACGTAGCATGATACAGATAGACGTGAGGTTCCCCTAATTCACTTTGAGTCTGATTCATGGGAAGTAGCACCACCCGTGTACACGGTGAATTTGAAACTACGGAAAAGGCATAAAATTAAAACATGACCTGAAGTCCTAACTACCACAGACAGTTCAAAGACTGCTAAGCTTTTGTTCCCTGCATTCTCCTGTTCGCTCACGGAAAATCTTATAAAATTGTCTGTTACATCACCCGTCACTCCCCAACACATTTGTTCATTTATTCATATGTGAATGCATCTGGAGGCGTGAGAGGTGGGAAAATGAGAGCGTGCGTGGGTGGTAAATGTAGTTAATTGGATAAGCACTACTGTGCCCAAATGTGTATTATAAGGCCTTTGGAAATGTTATGTCCTGGATTATGTCTTTGAGTAATGTTGCTCATTTTATTTCTCCAAGATGTTTTCAAAATGGAGCAGCAATTTCAAAAGATGGAACTACCTGTAGCCAAGAAAATAATCCTTGTGCTGGTCAGCAGGGTCTATAAAGATTCAGCTCAGCATACAGGCAATTCATTTCCTCACTCATTTCATCGCATGTCCCATAATAGGAAATACAGAGACTCTCAACATCTGAAAAAACTTATCTTCTGTGCCTAGAAAGGAAGAATAGGAATAATTCAAAAATTTAAGACACTGCAGCCATCTAAAATTATATGATTCAAGAAAATAGAACCTAAAAATAAGCTAAGAACCACAAGAAACTCTAGGTGTCATTTAGTCCAGCCTTCTGGCAACACAGTAATTTCTTCACTATCCTCTGCAAACACATGCCCAGGAACGGGGCCTTACTCCCCAAGAGTGCCGACTCCATTCTCCAAGGTATGATCATTAAGTTGCTATTTATCAAGATCGAGGTGAAATCTTTCTTCCTCTAATTTGGCTAGAGATATTCATTCTAAAATCCCAAAAATATGAGTCTTCCCTTTCCTAAATGAATATGACACTGTAGGTTTAGATTGAGGTAAAGAAAGGGGGAAGAAGCAAATCAGAAAAAAAAAAGTAGGAGTCAATTTTTAAATTCAATAATCAACAACCTTGGGTATATTCTGTGATACGTCCGTATTTCCTCTTAAATCCTCATCCATGCATACCCACAGCAGGAATGATAAACACAAACTTATTCATGTCCATGTTTTGTTGAAAATCCTTCAAAGGGTTTTATCCTCTCAATGTCTAACCTGCTTTATGTAGTTTATAAGACCCGCCCATGCTCTGGCCTCACGCTATTCCTCTGTCTTCTGAAATCTCATGCCCACCTAGAAATCAGTAATCCATCCATGCTAAATATATCTCAGTACTTGGAAACCACAACACTCTCTCTTTCGCTTTCACCTTTCGAGATTCTCATTGTTCTGTCAAGAATATTCTTTCATACCTTTTGCTCTCCGTAAGTAATTCTGGCCCCATATCAAACATCTCACAGAAAGCCTTCCCTGACCATCCGACTCTGGATGTGGGACCTCTCTCACAAGCTCTCATGGCATTCACGCCAGCCCTCGGTAACATAGCCCTTAGTGTGCTGTGAGCTACCCACAGGACTGTGAGCTACACAGCACAGCAGCTGTGCTGACTTGGTCACTATTGCAGCCCTTGTCTCTAATATAATGCCAGACACACCGTCGGTGCTCATTAAATACTTCTTGGATTTATGAATAAATGAATGATCAAATGTGAATAATAAATATAAGTCAGTGCAAGGTCACTTATCCAAGAACAATGAGATCATTTTTAGTATATGACACCTATTAAAGCTGAGAGTAAACTAGTTTACTTTGGAAAGTTCACAACAACTGGAGTCAATAACAGAAAAAATAATTCCAGCTGATTGACCTGTGAAATTCTTATGGTTAAGGGATATATTTTTGGTTAATTTTGACAGTCCTTGGCAGAGAGGTTGCTGTTCAGTTCAGTCTTCACTGGTGGACTTAAGTCTTGTTTATGCTTAAATTATAGGTTATGTATAATTCCATGATGTTATTTTATCTCTAACAATTTTTTAAGTCCTGCACAGAACCAACTGTTATTCCCAACACTAGAAAGATATCATGAACCCAAATAGATGTTTTTCTTCCTTTAGGAATGAGTGAATTGAGTTGATGACAAAGAAGGTTTTTTCCAATTCCTATACATAGGGTGGGCCATCGAGTCATTAAGTGTTCCCTCTCAGAATAAGATCATAAAAAAAGAAATTGGCAAAGGGACTAAGTAATGACCAACAGACAGACATTTTGCCTTGGAAATCTTATGTACATATCCAGCTTTCCTTATTACCTACCCAGTGTGGACTTACAAAACAGTGAGCCAGGAAAGAAGCCCGGAGCTGCATTGTATGTAATCAATGCCATAAGTAACTGCCCGGCCCCATTGCACAAGGGCTGTTTCAACCTCGAACATGGCCCTTTGTTGGAATGTCTCACCATATGTTCCCAAAGTGCCGCGCAAAGACTGATTGTTCCACAGTCTCCTATTCATATTTTGCCTGGGTATAATGTTCACATTTGCCTAAATGTTCCAAATCGCCGTGTGATTGTTAAAGTAATGGTTACATTTTGCAGGTAGAATCTGCTTTTCTATGGTTAAGTTTTACAGTAGAGATATAGGCAAACATCATGTTCTGAGCTAGGATGGCAACAGGAAGATATAGGTGATGACTGTCACTTTTCAGCTGAAGGGGTTGGTACTGAAATCCAAGGAGATGACTTCAAATCGTCTTTTTTTAATTTTATTTCCATTGCCCTACTGTTCATATTCAGCTCATTAGTCTTGAAATGACCTAATAGAATGATCTTCTAGGGAATTTAAATCACTTGAATAATATGCATTTCAGAGATTTTGGAAAGGGTAGCATATGTCTCTGGTAAAATCTTTAATATTAATGGCTTCCATTATTTGTTTTCTTCAAGGACACAACTAGTGTGACTCTAGAACTCAAAGGGTAGAGAGGGATGAAATTGGATAGGACTTTTCATCCTTATCCCCACACCAGCCTGCCTGTCCCCTGTCACGCTCGCTGCTCTTCTCCAAAATGTGGCACCTTGTAGTCTATGAAATGTCACCTAGGAACTCATACATCAGCATACATGAGAAGAAATGCAGAAGATCTCTCTCTCTCATACACACGTACACACACACACATAATAGGCAGTCTTGCAATATTCTTTTGCCCAAATGTGAGCTCAGGGCACACATTAGACATCAAAATGGTACCGCCTTTAATCCTGCATTGTCTGATCACGGTGTTGAACCTATTTTCTTATTGGTCTCCCTCTGTCGACTCTCCAGAGAACAGAAACCTTGTCTGGTTATTATGTTTCTATTGTCTCCTGGGGATTAAAAGGGATAGTGATTAAAAGCGAACTTTGGAACCAATCACACTTAGATATGAACCCTGGCTATACTGCTTAATAGCTATGTGATTACAGTCTCCCACATCTGCAAGAGGGAAATGCAATAGTGCCTATGTCTTAGAGGCGACATGAGGATCAAATGACATTTTCAAAGAAAACGTGTAGCCCTGCACCTGACTCATGATCATTGCTCAGGAAGAGGTTAACGGTGATGGTGACGATAGTGACCTACTCTGGCACTTGAACACACCACTGGATGTATGGGGTCATTTTATATTTTCTCTATCCTAAATAAGAGGATATGCACTCAACCTATGTGTAAACAGAGACTGAGAGATTTTTGCTGTATTGCCCAAGATCAGACGTCTAATAAGCTTAGATTTAAACCAAGGTCTGTCTGACTTTAATAAGATGAAAAGCCCTCATTCTAGGTCTTTGCCTCATATCCTGGCACCTTTGCTTGGGGTGAGTATGTTTTGTTGCCAAATGTTCACCATGTGACCTCGAGCACGCTCGACCTGTTTCCTCCGATGAGAAATGGTCAGCATGGCAACACTAATAACTACTCTGTAGGGTTAAGATGATTAAATAAAGTAATAAGCCTAAAGTACTTAGATCCGTGCCTGTTATATAAGCAAGCACTATAGGCATTAGTTCATTTTTATTAGTGTTAAAATTATTATCATGATTTTTACTGAAAGCCTATGTAAAGTAACAGAGATCCAACTGGAAATGATGTAAGCAAATAGTGACCTCGTTTTTCCTCATGCAGTGAAGGCCTGGATATGCGCAGCTCCCGGCCTTGGTCTGTAGCCCAGTAATACCACAAAGACCAGAGTTCTTTCTTTTTACTCCAGTAGTCTTAGCTTATTGTTCTTTTATTCTCTAGCCTCAGAATAGCTGCTAGAGACCCAGGATTCACACTTACATTCAACTGAGGAAGAAGGGAGAGAAAGGCACCAACATGGTAACGAAGACATACACTTAGATTTCCTTCACAAAATTATACCGCAGGGCTTCCAAGATTGGCTGGAAGGTGCGCTTTTAGCTTTTTTAGGCTCTGTGTTGAAGACGACTAAGAGAAATGGGTTTGGGAGTGACGTCATGCGGGGCAACCCAACCTGCCTGCTGTATTCACACAGAGAAATTCAGAAGTCCTGAAATATGAAGTTTAGGGTATCATTAACTGTCACCGATATTCATTCAGCTTTAAGTTTTTATTTCAAAAGCACTGAATGAAATGCATGTTAATTCTGTTTAACTGAAATAAACACAGTGTTTTGATTTATAGCGACACATTCAAGAACAGTGAACATTTTAATGCTCCTGCGTCCTCGGGATTTATTGAGAGATGAACTCCAAAGTCAGCTTTGGAAGTCATGATTGCAAAATGTGGAGTCCTGTGAGCTAGTCCCCTTGACACCTGGACTCTGCCTGCAGTAAACTGATTATGAAACCCTGGATGGTCATGAAGAACAGAGACTAGACTGAATCCAGAAAGAATCTTTCCTGAGTTTTTCACAAATCCTGCAGTAACTTGTTATACCAACAATAACTTAATAAAGCGCACAGTAAAATTGGTTTTGGGAGGCATGTTAATTTAAATGAGTGTTTACGTGATCATTTCCACTGGAAGTACTTTTTGATTTGTGGATTTAAAAGTTCTATCGTTTTTGTCAAAATGGCCTCTAATTTAAAATAACATATAAAATTGTGTTTTAGACAGATACTTTTAAAGGCTTAAAGTCTAACACCCGCCCACTTTCAAGACAGTAACTTGTTAAGTATATATTTGACACCAAATTTTAACAGCAAACTCAGCATATCTGCAAATAGACATATCTTGAGTGATCAAAATTATGCAAAGGCTAGAACATATTTTAGATAAAGACACATGGGAAAAATGAACTACACCATCATTAACTACCTTTATCTGCAGTGCATTTATTTATTGAGAAATTATTGCTTTTCACATGCCGGAAATGAACTGTTGGCCAAGGACATGTTGCAAGTAGCACCCTTTAAGCCTTGGGGAGAGGCCAGACTGGCTATGAGTTCTGGTTTGGTCACTTTCCAACTGTATGACTTTTCACAAGTCACTTTTTCAGACTTTTTCCTCGTAAGTAAGTTAAAAATAATTATCACTGTCCTGCTAGGTATTCAAGGTGATTAAAATATGGATATACAAACTCACAAATACAGGAAACAAACTGGTGGTTGCTACAGGGGAGGGGTGCAGGATGGACCAAAGAGGTGAAGGGGATAGAGAGGGACAAAATTCTTATTGTAAAATAAAAAAGCTACAGGGATGAAAAGTACAGCATAGGGAATATAGTCAACAATACTGTAATAACTTTGTATGGTGAAAGATGGTAACCATACTTACCATGCTGAGCATTTCATAATGTATGTAATTGTCGAACCAATATGTTGTACACCTGAAACTATATATATTGTATGTCAACTATATTTCACTTAAATGCTAAATATATGGAGAAGAATGTAAAAATACATAAAGTGGGCTGCTTGCTGGCAGCTTGAAAAGAAACGTGGACATATAAAAATCCTTCCCAACACCAGGCCTGGAGAAGATCCTCCACACATCTCAGTCCCCTTCAGATTTCTTCAGAAAAACCACCAGGAATCTGGGTCACAAATCTATCTTTAAGTATCAGCCTAAATTTCTATGTGATGTCTCTTACACTTCCTTCTCTTTTCCCTTGTTACTGTCTGGGGGTATATCCTTTCCAGATTAGTAGGGAAGGACTGCTCTCAGTGGGCACTATATTTCTACCAAAATAACACAGACTCTGTGGTCAGAACATTCCTTCTTTCACAGGGTGACCTTGGTCAAATTATTTAATTTATCTGTACCTTAGTTCTCATTTGTAAAGAAGGAACAAAACAATCCTTGGATCATCAGATGTTTTTAAGAGTGGTGTTTACACCTGTGATGGTTACTTTTATGCGTGTACTTGTTCTGGGATGAGATTAACACTTATATCAGTGAACTTTGGCTAAAACAGACGGTCCTTCATGATAGAGGTGGGCCTCACCCGGTCAGGCAAAGGTCTGAGTAGAGCGAAAAGACCAGCCTCCCCAAGCAAAAGGGAATTCTGCAGCAGAGCGCTCCCTTCTCGTGGGGCACCTGGATTTCAACGTGTGTGTCTTGGGGGGACAAAAACATTCAGACCATACTCACTTTCCTCTCTCTCAATCCCATACTATCTAAGGTAAGGGCATCCATAATGCTTCACCCCATACCTCACATCTAAGTATTAGTCTATCAAAGCAGGAGTGGAACTTAGGTAGGAGAGAAACGGGTATTGCTAGAGATGGACTGAGCCCACGAAACCTGTGTCTCCTTCTCTAGGGCGACATTCATTTGTCCTCAGTTTTGTATAGAATACATACAGTTGTCTATTGGATAGTGGCACTGTATGAAGCAGAAGCAGTTATTTTTATTTTTATTAGGAGCCTAACTGTGGGTAGAAGGAGACAGGTACAGATGCCGAGTTGACAGAATGGGTAGTGTGTCGGCATGGAGGCTGTCACTTTGGCACCATCAGCATGAGCCCCTTTTAAAAAAGGAAAATGTTTCCCAGAATCCCCTTTGCCATGCAGTCCCAATTTATATTTTCCCACTGATAGGAATTCATGGGCCCTTCAGAAGTAAGTGAAGCAGAGGCTAGCAGTCTTCAGAAGGCCGTGGCAGTCGGAAGTGGGAAGCTCCCAGATCTCCTCACGGACTTCCCTGGCGGTCATGGTGCCATGCAGACTTACTCATGGTTGGTGGTGGTTCCCCAAATCCAGGGCTTCCGTTTGGATCACTGAATGAACACTTCTCCAATCTTCCAGCTGTAGTCCTTCACGTCCTCACTCCCCCAGATCTTTCCACATTCATGTGTCTTTAATTCACAGATTAAACCGCTTAGTCCCCTAAAACTTCTAGTGTCTCCTTTGTTGATCAAGTCCAGAGTAATACGATAAGCAAAGCCGAGGAGGCGCTGTAGCAATGTTGACTCCCACTATTTCCGAGTCTCATATTTATGACTAGGTACCTCTTACACTAAATCTGTCCTAAGAACAATCTTACTTTATTCAATAAGACACCAAACCACATACTAACAAGAGGATTTCTTTTCTATTAGAGGCCAAATAATAAAAGAAAGTCATGATTTCATTTCAATACACTCCCTGACAATATGATTTTTGCACATGAGTATAATGGAATGTCATCTACAGAGAGAGCAGACACTTTGAGTGACGGCTAAAGATTTGTCAAACTGAAGTTTCTGTTCTGTGATAAATCACTTTGGAACATGAGAAAAGTTTGGGCTCATTTGTTGTATTCAAGACGAGTTGACTTAACAGGAGGAGCGCTGAGAGACAGAAAGCCTATCTCCAATAGATCGAGTACATCAGGGGCCGATGAGAAGTCCTCCCTCAGCAGTGAGCCTTTGACATGTGTCACGGGGCAGTGCCTCCCCCTCTTACCCACAATGGTTTTGGCAAGTGGTTACTTGGAGGGCAGGATATTCCAAGGGTGGCCCAAGTCTACTGCCATCTAATAATCTAAAACTACAACAAGTGCAGCTTTGGAAGTGATGCTTGGAAGAAGATATTAAGCATCTTTATCACTTGCATTTTATCTTGAAATTTGTTTGCAATTGGTAACATTGCTATTGCCACTTGTTAATATTGCTATTAGAAAATGAAACTACTGTAAACTAGAAAAGGAAATTTGAATTGCATGTCTTATTGAATCATCTTGGATATAAAAAACCAGAAGACACTCTCCACACTAAAACAATAATAAGCATATCATGTCCAGGGAACTTAGTGGTAAACAAAATTATTTTGATCTCTCATATGATAGAATCCTACTGCTCAAAACTTATGAAACAGTTTATGGAAAGGAACCTCACCAGTTAAGAAAACGGTGTGCTAAGTTTCTGAACACTACTTCATATTAAAACAATATTAAACTTGGTATTAAAATTATAGTGAATATATGAAAGTACAATAAACACACATTTTCAGACTGTTGAGTTATTACAAAGGGAACCATGCATTCAGCCACCATTCACATCAAACAAATGTTATAAGGACCCAAAAGCTTCTCTCATCCTCCTTCCCATCTGTTAGCAACTCCCCTAAAAGTAACTATTAACTTGACTTGTGACATTATGATTACCGACCATAAGTCGAACTATATAGTATGTGTTCTTTTGTGTCTGACTTCTTTGCTCAGTGGTGTGTTGGCAGAATTTATTTGTGTTATTTCATTTAGTTGTAGTTCACTTTTAAATTGCTATTATTTACATTTATTTGAATTGCTATGCATTCCACTGAATAAACTTAATACATATTATTTATCCACTTTAATGTTTACGGGAAGATGGGTTGTTTCTAATTGGGGGCTATTATAAACAGTGTCCCTATCCGAAATAGTTACAAAATTTAGTGTCTGAATACTGAGCAGAGCTGAAACTCTTTCAAGTCACATAAAATGGTATTTTTCAGGACTCAGTTCACAGAAGAATACAAGAGTTTGCTCTTAGTATCTCGGTGTCCCTCAGAAAGGCCATACAGCTTCCCATAATGGAGTTTCCGTCTGCTAATTCTTGTCCTTATTTTCCAGTTTATTAGCAAAAAACAGGTAATTCCTATGGTTCAGTTTGTAAGCAAGTTAAAAAATGTGGCCTCATGAGAAGAGAATTGAAGAAATCATAATGCTTTGTCCTTGACAGTCTCATCATAATCTCATCATTGATCACTGATTAACACAAGGCCCTTCTTTGTTTATTCATTTATTTATCTATACCTGTCTACATTAATACTATCATGAACACCTATGAAACTATACCTAACACAAAGCATAAAATATCACCTTGTGACTACTTATAAACCCAGTCCCCGGAAGACTGAAAGCCTGCCTCACCTCAGCTAACGAGTATTCTGCATCCTGAATTTACTACCTTGTTTACTTTTTCATGTGATTTCACCTAGATAAGGGCTCCAAACATATGTTTTTAAAAATATTTTTCTAAATTTTTATAAAAATATACAGGATGGGGACTTCCGGGAATATGGCGTCTTGAACGGACTAGCAGAAAAATTCCTCCCAACATTATATTTATTCACGAAAATACAGCAAATACAACTATCCCTAAAAGAGAGACCAGAATACACAGGAAAGTGCACAGCGTACAGCTACACCTGTGAGAACTTGGCAGCCGGTGAGACGGACGGGCGGCGATCCGGTGGGACCGAGCAATCTCCCCCCCAGAGCTCCAGCGGCCAGACACGCCGGACAGAGGACTCGGCATCCAGTGAGGCGGGACGGAAACACGATCCAGCGAGACGAGAGCGCCCCTGCACCCCAGCACTCCGACGGGAGTCTCGGCAAGGCGGGTAAGGTACGGAGCCGCGAGCAGACCGAGCGCTCCTCTCCCCCAGCGCTCCGGCGGGAGGAGAGGATTCAGAGCCGGGAGCCAGGGGAAGTCTGCGCCCCGAGCGCCCCTCCACCCCAGCACTCCGGCGGGAGTTCCGGCAAGGCGGGTAAGGTACGGAGCCGCGAGCGGACCGAGCGCCCCTCTCCCCCAGCGCTCCGGCGGGAGGAGAGGATTCAGAGCCAGGAGGGAGTGGAGATCTGTGGTGTAGCGGAGATTGGAGGGACAGAGGGCACAGGGTCCCAGCCGGGAACGTGCAAGTTGCCCGCGGCAGGCTCCGGGAAGGAAAAAGAAAGGAGAAAAAGGGGAAGAAAAGCGCGCGCTCTACCCCAGCGGTCTTAAAAAGACAGGAGCTCAGTAGAGGGGCCGGATAGCCCCGCGAACTGAGCCCAGCACGCTGGGAGTCCTGGGGAGCTTTGGACCCCGTAGCTGGCGACTGGGAAAGAGTGCCCGCCATTGAGACCCTCACGGAGATCAACAGCTTCCCATTGTTTCCAACCCAGCTAGAACTATAGTGGCGCTGGAATACTGGAGCAACAGCGCCACCTACAGCACTTGCGCAGAACCCACGCCCGGTGGCTTTTTTTTTGTTTTGTTTTGTTTTGTTTTTTCTCCCCTTTCTTTTCCTTTTTTTCTTTCCCTCTCTTTCAACAGCCTCCCATCCATTCTCACCCGGCCACAGATTTAAAGGGCCGTGTGGAGCGACGTGGCCGCGGCTCTGGAATAGCGGAGCAATAGCGCCACCTACAGCATTCGCACAGAAACCACCCTGGTGGGCTTTTTGGTGTTTTTTTTTTTGTTTTGTTTTGTTTGGTTTGGTTTTGTCTTGTTTTGTTTTGTTTTGTTGTTGTTCTTGCTGTTTTCTTTTAGGTGTTACTGCCTTTTCTTTTTCTTTCTTTTCTTTTCCCTTCTCTCTCTCTCCTTACACTTTTATATTATTAGTAGAAATCTCTTTTTTTTCTTGTCTCTCCTTTCTTATCTCTCCTTGCTACCAACAACCAATTCTATAGTCATGAGAAGACAGAAGAATATGATACAGACAAAGCTTCAGACAAACACCACGCCAGAGAAAGAATCTGGAGAAATGGACATTCACAGTCTTCCAGAAAAAGAATTCAGAATAAAAGTCATAGCCATGCTGACAGATCTACAGAAAAATGTGCAGGAGCTGAGGGAGGAAGTGAGGGAAGTGAGGAAAGACAATGCAGAAATGAAACAAGCCATCGAAGGGCTCAACAGCAGATTGAATCAGGTTCAAGACACGATCAAGGAATTACAAGACAGGGACCAGGAATACAAAGAAGCTGAGGCAGAGAGAGATAAAAGGATCTCTAAGAATGAAAGAATATTAAGAGAACTCTGTGACCAATTGAAGCGTAGCAATATTCGCATTATAGGAGTACCAGAGGAAGAAGAGAGAGAAAAAGGGATAGAAAGTGTCTTTGAAGAAATAATTGCCGAAAACTTCCCCACGCTGGGGAAGGAAATAGTCTCACAGTCCACGGAAGCCCACAGATCTCCCAACACAAGGGACCCAAAGAAGACAACACCAAGACACATAATAATCAAGATGGCAAAGATCAAAGACAAGGACAGAGTATTAAAGGCAGCTAGAGAGAGGAAAAAGATCACCTACAAAGGAAAACCTATCAGACTGTCATCAGACTTCTCAACAGAAACCTTACAGGCCAGAAGAGAATGGCATGATATATTTAACGTAATGAAACAGAAGGGCCTCGAACCAAGAATATTGTATCCAGCACGATTATCATTTAAATATGACGGAGGGATTAAACAATTTCAAGATAAAAGAAAGTTGAGAGAATTTGCCACCCATAAACCACCACTACAGAATATCTTAAACGGACTGATCTAGAGGGGAACATCCCTAAGACTAAAAAGATGTCACCAGAGAAAATAAAAGCATAGCAAAGAAAGCAGACCACCCAAACACTAACTAAAGGCAAAGAATAAAACACCTAATATATAAAGAAAAGAGGAGGAAGAATAGGAAGGGAGAGATAAAGAAACATCAGACGGCGCACACAATAACTTAACAAGAAAGTTAAGTTAGATTCTTAGATAGTAAAGAAGCAACCCTTGAACCTTTGGTAACCACGAATCTAAAGCCTGCAATGGCAATAAGTACATATCTATCAATAATCACCCTAAATGTAAATGGACTGAATGCACCAATCAAAAGACACAGAGTAACAGAGTGGATAAAAAAGCAAGACCCATCTATATGCTGCTTACAAGAGACTCACCTTAAACCCAAAGATATACACAGACTAAAAGTGAAGGGATGGAAAAAAATATTTCAAGCAAACAACAAAGAGAAAAAAGCAGGTGTTGCAGTACTTGTATCAGATAAAATAGACTTCAAAATGAAGAAAGTAGCAAGAGATAAAGATGGACATTACATAATGATAAAGGGGTCAGTCCAACAAGAAGATATAACCATTATAAACATATATGCACCCAACACAGGAGCATCAGCATATGTGAAACAAATACTAACAGAAGTGAAGGAGGAAATAGACAGCAATGCAATAATTCTAGGAGACTTTAACACGCCACTCACTCCAAAGGATAGATCAACCAGGCAGAGGATAAGTAAAGACACAGAGGCACTGAACAACACACTAGAACAGATGGACCTAACAGATATCTACAGAACTCTGCACCCAAAAGCAGCAGGATACACATTCTTCTCAAGTGCACATGGAACATTTTCCAGAATAGACCACATTCTAGGCCACAAAAATAACCTCAGTAAATTCAAAAATATTGAAATCTTACCAACCAACTTCTCAGATCACAAAGGTATAAAATTAGAAATAAATTTCAGAAAGAAATCAAAAAGGCTCACAAATACATGGAGACTTAACAACATTCTCCTAATGAATCAATGGGTTAACGACCAAATCAAAACAGAAATCAAAGAATATATGGAGACTAATGACAACAACAACATAAAGCCACAACTTCTGTGGGACGCAGCGAAGGCAGTCTTAAGAGGAAAGTACATTGCAATCCAGGCCCATTTAAAGAAGGAAGAACATTCCCAAATGAACAGTCTAAGGACACAATTATTGAAATTGGAAAAAGAAGAACAAATGAGGCCCAAAGTTACCAGAAGGAGAGACATAATAAAGATCAGAGAAGAAATAAATAAAATTGAGAAGAATAAAACAATAGAAAAAATCAATGAAACCAAAAGCTGGTTCTTTGAAAAAATCAACAAAATAGATAAACCCCTAGCCAGACTCATTAAGAGAAAAAGAGAATCTACACACATAAACAGAATCACAAATGAGAAAGGAAAAATAACGACGGACCCCACAGAAATACAAAGAATTATAAGAGAATATTACGAGCATCTATATGCTAACAAGCTGCAAAACCTAGAAGAAATGGACAACTTCTTAGAAAAATACAGCCTTCCAAGACTCACCAAGCAGGAAACAGAAAAACTAAACAGACCAATCACCAGCAACGAAATTGAATCGGTAATCAAAAAACTACCCAAGAACAAAAGCCCTGGACCGGATGGATTCACCTCTGAATTCTACCAGACATATAGAGAAGAAATAACACCCATTCTCCTTAAAGTTTTCCAAAAAATAGAAGAGGAGGGAATACTTCCAGACTCTTTCTATGAAGCCAGCATCACTCTAATACCAAAACCGGGCAAAGACCTCACTAAAAAAGAAAATTACAGACCAATATCCCTGATGAATGTTGATGCAAAAATACTCAACAAAATATTAGCAAACCGAATTCAAAAATATATCAAGAGGATCATACACCATGATCAAGTGGGATTCATCCCAGGGATGCAAGGATGGTACAACATTCGAAAATCCATCAACATCATCCATCACATCAATAAAAAGAAGAACAAAAACCACATGATCATCTCCATAGATGCTGAAAAAGCATTTGACAAAATTCAGCATCCATTTTTGATTAAAACTCTCAACAGAATGGGTATAGATGGCAAGTACCTCAACATCATAAAGGCCATATATGACAAACCCACAGCTAACATCATACTTAACAGCGAGAAGCTGAAAGCTTTTCATCTAAGATCGGGAACAAGACAGGGGTGCCCACTCTCTCCACTGTTATTCAACATAGTACTGGAGGTCCTAGCCACGGCAATCAGACAAAACAAAGACATACAAGGCATCCAGATTGGTAAAGAAGAAGTCAAATTGTCACTATTTGCAGATGATATGATACTGTACATAAAAAACCCTAAAGACTCCACTCCAAAACTACTAGAACTAATATCTGAATTCAGCAAAGTTGCAGGATACAAAATTAACACACAGAAATCTGTTGCTTTCCTATACACTAATGATGAGCTAACAGAAAGAGAAATCAGAAAAA
>JAQQAC010025234.1:32764576-32779249 GCA_029783875.1 Phataginus tricuspis | reverse complement strand
GTGATGGGGGGAGTTCAATCATCACGGTATTGCCCATGTAATTGTAGGTTAATGATACTAAAATAAAATAAATTATTAAAAAAAAAGAAAAAAAAAAGAAAAAAAAATATACAGGATGTATTTATATTTCGGAACTTACAGTTTCATTAAACACTATTTTCATGTACTTCTACTCCAGGCCATGATGTAATACCTGGTATTGGACTAGCCCTTTCACTGTGAATATCTAAAATTGATTAAGATATTTAAGGTAACTGTTTTTAGGCATTGGACCGCAGCAACCCATGGCAGCAGTCCCTGGGGGAAGAGACCATCACAAGGTAAGTTCTAGCTTTTGTTCTAGCTTTCTGCCTAGGGACAATTTCCCGAACGTTGCAGAGTGAGGTGGGTGCCAAATGGAGCAGGGTGTGTTACAGAAGACCGGAAAACCTGAACTGGATCGCTGACAGAAGAACCAAGCGGCACTCAGAGGTCTTGGAGGGTGGAGGTTTATTTTACACCAGCAGGCTCAGAGGACAGTGATCTCCAAAGGTCTGAGTCCCGAGGACAGCAAGGTCATGCCTTTTATACATTTACTACAAAGCTAAGAGGGGAGTCAGCACCCAGGAACTGTTGCAGCAGGAGCTATTAGGTCACTATAGGTGTATTCGGGATGCTAGTTACATTTTAATCTATTTCTGTAAAGGTTACCCGGATACTGTATTATAAACTAATGGACAAGTAGGGATGGCCAATTAAAGGGTATTTAGCACAGGCAATACCCAGACTTCTCGTATGGACTGAGGAGAGAATGTTCAAGGAAAGTGGGGGAATGTTCTTATCCTCTGTCTTAGTTTCCCCAGGGCAGAATTTGCTGGTCCCTAGTTACATGCATTACTGCTTGCTGTCAACCTTCTTCAGTATACAAAAGTCACACTTTTCATATATTATATGAAGATATATATGATGCTTACAAAGCAGAAAGAGTAAGAAAGAATGATTTCTCACCAAGGAGCCTTTCAGTTCCTTGGGGTAGGAAAAACAGTCCACCTTTCAGACGAGGCACAGAGAGATCGGCCATATTTGGAAGAAGAACAACAGGCACCATCTCTTACCGCCCTCTCGTCCTGTAAGGCAGAAAGTCCTCAAACAAGAGTCTCAGATTCTATTTAGGGACTTGTCCTATATGTCTCCCAAATACCATGGCTGCCTATAGAGACTGTGGTTTTTAAATATATGTCCTCACACTTTCTCTTTTATATTATATGTGGGAAAGGAGAATACTCTGTTTTGTCCGTGGCTATATCACTTTTATTCCAGCACACGATTCATTTGAAATCTATGGTGCAGGTCAGGATGGCTGTCGGGACTGACCACTGTCCAGCTGACGGGGCTGAGGCCACCCGGCTATGCCTCTGCCAGTCCACTGCAAGTCACTCGTGCAGGCTGACTCAGTGGAGGCACAGGGGTCCCAATTTTGAAGGCAAATGGTTTTAATAATTCACAGGCAAAGCTTCCAGTCAAAGAAAGTCTGATGTTATTTGACATCTACTTTAATCAAACTTGTTGAAAATTGCCTATCCTCCAGTTCATGTTCCCTCTGTAGGTAACTGAACCACAGACAAAGCACGTCTTTTCAGTGACTCAAACTGGAGTATTTTAACACAAAACTCTATTGAGGCTTCCTTCCTAAAAACATATTATCTTTGGCATGCTTTACGAGAATATGCAAGCCTTTTCTAAAGTACAAAGCTGAAAAGCTAACAAAATTTTTAAATACAGACAAATTATTAAATCAACAGTTTTTTTTTCTGTAAATTAACTTCTCATAGTAATTTACTAAAGTGATGTGCCTATAGAACAGATGTTCATATATTTATGTTCCAAACAGGTCAAATTAATCCAACATACCCAGTACCCTATGTCTAATCAGTGCTTTCTTAGTGGTCATATTTTAGGGAAGTTCTCCGCCTTCAACAAGAGAAACTTTTGACTTTCTGTAATTGGAGTTTGTATCATTCCACAGCCTAAAGTGACTCCCTGAAAATATTACTTTGATTATTTACTGTTATGGTAATGTTTTATAATCAAGGTACTATTCATTTATTTTGGACAAGAGGAACATTTTTCAAATAGACTGTCTGGATGGCTGCCTTTAATACTTTGTTTCAATTTGTGTATTTGAAAGTAACCCAAGGATTTTTATACAGAACTGGAAAAATATCCAAAAACTATGAACATTTTTATAACTTGAGTATTTTTTTCTGGTTAATTCTAATATTCTATATAGCTTATATAACTAATAAATTAAATTGGACTATTCCAGTTACAAACAAATCCATCAAATAGAGATAGTGAATGACAGTCAGTCATAGTATATTTTCTTGTTAGAATACTATGTATTGATGGGTACGAATGTTCATGAAAACAATAGCTAATGTTTTAAACACATACATTATCTGTCATTAACTATTCTAAATGTTTTTAACTTCACTTAACCCTTAATATAACCTTATACAATAAACAAAAAACAAAAATAAAATCTGTTAAATAATTACTATCATTAACCCAATTTCAGAGACAAGGATAAAGGAAGAGGGAGAGATGAAGGAATTTTCCCAAGACGTCACAACAGATAAATAGGTGGAGGGGCCGGGTGCTGGACCCAGAGGGTCTGACTCCCAAGCCTGCACTCTTATATTCTCTTTACGGTTCATGTTTTATCACAGAAATTGTCTGTGATGTAATGTAAACCAGAGCATTGCATTTGCTCATAAAGTGCATGGACTGACCACCAAGGTGGCAGAAGGACTATTTCTAGAAATCTTTAGAACCAAATGAACAGGATTAAGTCTTTTGCTTACCTGTAAACTTGATTTTCAATAGACTAGGGAATGCCTTTACATTTTTAAAAAATTTAAATAGTCCAGAAAGTAGAATCCAAATGTAGTGGTGATATCCTAATATCTCTTCCCACTGCATGAGAACTGAGGACAGGATTAGCTTCTGGAGGGTTATCAACATACAGGAAATAAGCAGATTAACTATCTCTACTATTCACTCCCAGGGCACACACGTACTTAAAGATAACTGTAACTCTAAAACTATTTTATCCCCATGGTGTCAGGAACTTTGGTGACTTGTGTCAGTCTGTGAGGGAGGGATTGGCAACCATCTCCCACCAACAGGAAGACAAACATGTGGCTCCTTTAAAAACAATTTCTGGCACCTAAATCCTTCCAATTACCTTCCCTTTGTTGACTGTACAAAATTCTGCAGAGAAGGTAAGTTGTTTTCTTTGTTGGAATTGTCCTTTTCCTTTCAGAGAATCACTGTCACCAGTCAATTCACAGCACAGCTACCAAACAACCTAATGGGAAAATGTTTGAAACTACATTTTTCATGTCATTAGAACTAGTGTTTTCCTAAAGTGACAGTGGGAAGAGATTAAAGAATATAGTAATAACATTTAACAAACTGCATCCTGAATGTAAATCTTTGCCTCTTTTTCTCCGTCTCCATGGAATCAAGAATGTCCCTAGATCACAAATCCCAATGGTTCAAAACAAATCCCTGGGTTTCTAAAAGTCCACCCAAAATCTCCAGTCAAGGCGACCCATCTCTTGACAGCTCTGCTACATGCTTGAAATACTTTTCTTCTCTGTTATTTCTGAATTGTTCTTAAACCAAAACTTTCAATCATAGCAATAAAGTCCCCATGTTTCGCTGGAAAATCCTGACATTTTAGTGTCATTTTAAAGAAAAAAATAATAATGATAATATGAATTGTTCTTTTCCTTAGCTTTTTACATCTGGTTTTTCTGTATAGTTTTACATTGGTCAATTTGGTTTAATTGCAATATAAATCCCAGCGAACTTCAAGATGAAATGAGGCACATACGTGAAATTTATGTGGTCCTGCAAAAATTGTTTCCCGAAACAATTCTTTTCAACCAGAAGGGAGTATTGAAATCTTAAGCATACTTAATACCTGTTTATGAAGGTATTTAATTAAGATTCTGTTCATACTTTTTCCTATCTACTGGAAGCAATAAATTTCTATTTACACACCCATTTTTCAATAAATATCTATCAGCATTTATATAAACATCTATATAAAAAGATGTTACACATTTTTCCTCAATTTATTAGGGTATTCATATGCTATAGAAAAATGTTTTAAATTTATTTCTATTTTTTCTCTGCACTAAAATTGACTCCTCAAAAAATAAATACATTCAATTTTTTTCTCTAAAATCATAACAATCTCATTAGGTTATGAGCTCTTTGAATGAAGGGGCCAATCACTTCTTACTAACTCTTTGTTCCAACTTTCCAAATTTCTATATTCAAGGACGTAGCTGTATTTTAATGTAACAGACATGTCTAGAAATCCATGAAATAGCCTCTGTAGCTAGTACAGTAGAGAATCTATCACTGGGAAAGCCAATGAAATGATGATGGTGGTAACAGGATGACAGGAGGCAATGTACATGGTAAATAAGTGAAAAATATTTTCTTTTAGAAGATGTGGGCTTAAATCTCACCTCCCATCACTTATAAACTGTGTCCCTGGGCAAGTGGGTAAATCTCTGTCATCTTTACTTCCTCCTCTATGAAATGTAAAAAAAACAGTACCTAATTCTAGGGTTTTAGTTAGAATCAGTTGGCATATTGGTATGAAACATAACAGTGCTTGGCATACTTAATGCTAATGAATGTTTTAAACTGTTATTAGATTAGCCATTTGCATTAATCAGTAATCAGATAATTTGTGATGCTAAATGCTTAACTATTATGTACTTATTTATACTTAAAATCACCCTTTTTATTAACACACTAAGAACTTAAACACTGGAAAAATGTTGAAAATAAAGACAAGTGAAATTGTTAAAAAACAATAACAATAATTATACAACCTTACATTTCCACCACCCTCAGATCACTGTAGACAGTATCTCTCCAGTTCATATCTTTCTGTCTCTTCTCTAGGTGAGCATGCTCATGGAGACATACATTTTTTCTTTTTTGTTTTTACTTAAGTGAGACCATATTGTATATACTGCCCTACAATATCCTTTACCGTCAGTTAATTTCAATCTTTTCATTTTAGTAAATTTTTCTCTCTTTGATATCTAGATCACATTCTACTTCTTCCTACTAACCCCAAATACTCTTTGAAGCTTGTTATCTACACCACAATCTAATCCAAGACCATACCGTGCATGCATCTGGTTATGGCCCCAACGACTCTTCCAATCAAATACAATCCTTTTTCTTTCTTCTTTTTTAAATAATGTTGACTCATTGCAGAGATCAGATAACAGATTTTTTCCCATCATTTTCTCTATTTTTAAAGAAGCCTGGCTTCATAGCTGTGGTTGCAAAAGTTTATGTATTAGAAAGAATGAGAAGATAGTCCTTCCTCCATCTACCGCTGTCAACCAGTTTTCTGCCTCTTTTTAAAATGTTATCACAGATAGTATTTGATTGGCTAAATCCTAGGTGATTTTATTGGCTATGCAATACGTGCAGAATACAGTAGGGTTGTTACCCTGCCCTGACTTAGCTAGAAAAATTTTCACAATGTTTTATAACTGCTAATACTTCAGCACTTTATACAAATTTCTCCTCGTCCCTTACATTTCAGGCTCCCTCACATTACTGTGTGGAGCAAAGGTGTAAACTCACTGCTGTCCAAGTGTCCACGTGCCTTGTCTCATTTTAGATGGTGTACCTTAAAAATCCTTAATTATTTGAACATTTGGATACAAACTACTATTGGGAATTCTCTATTTCCCTGTCTGTGTTCATACCCAAGTAGGCCTAAGACCAGTCTTCAGATAAGATTATACCAACCCTCAAGAAAAGTACCCTAGTGCTGAACACAATGGTGAAGACAGAAATGTCAAGTCCTCATGAACGTATCTATCCACACAGAGGAGACACTGTCCTATTATGGCGGAAGGGCAAACAAATTTTTTCTATCTCTTTGAGGTCTTTTTCCTTTGTGTGTTACAGATACAAAGGGAGAAAAACTCAGTGATTAATATCAAAATGCTAGATGGTTGATGATATGATTCCTCAAGGGATGCTGTAATTTTAGAGCAGCCATCTTCCAACGGTCCAAATGCAAGAAGTGAGGCTGACTGATGTGTGGAGGACCAGAGTAAGATAAAGGAAGGTCTTCGGGAGGCAGATGCACTGTTCAAGAGGTCCAAGAGATGAGAAGTAGTAAATAGAATATCCCGACCACCTCTTGGAGCATCTAACAGTTAGCCAGCCCCAGCTTCATCCCGGACAAATGTGTTTACATCATGCCTAATTCTACTGACCATAATCAAGCCCAAATGATCAATAAGAATTTAGAAAAATATTAACTAGAAAAAAGGAGAATAACTGCATAAATCTCTGTAACAAAATCTAACGTTTGACCCAGAAATTCTACTGCTAATTATACACTCAACAGGAACGCATATGTATGTTCAAAAGACACTGTTTAAGAATCTTCATAGCAGCAATATTCAGAATCAAATAATTTTCAAATTTTAAACTGGAGATTACCCATATTCAACAGTGGAATAGATGTTTTTCAATAATATATTCAAATGCTAAAATACGCCAAAGCCATGAGGAGAAAAAAACAATAACTATACACGGTTATTAATGAACTTCCTAAAATATTCAGTAAAAATACTCAGACAAAAAAAAAATACATACTATTTTCTTCCAATCTGTCCCATTAGAGGACAGGATATTTTATCCTTGAGGAGAGGTTAATGGTTTGAATGGAGCACAAAAGAAATTCTGTGCCCCTAATAATATTCTCCTTCTCGATCAGACACTGCTACCTCGGTGCATGGAATTTTTTTTGTGTATTTATTTATTTATTTATTATAATTTATTTTGGTATCCTTAATCTACAGTTACATGTGCAATATTATGGTGATTAAACTACCCCCTTCATCAGGTCCCCCCCACCAACCCCATTACAGTCACTGTCCATCAGCATAGTGAGATGAGAATCATTACTTGTCTTCTCTGAGTTGTATAGCCCTCCCCGTGGCCCCCCAACATTACATCTGCTAATCTTAATGCCCCTTTTACCCTCTTGTCCCTCCCTTCCCACCCATCCTCCCCAGTCCCTTTCCCTTTGGTAACTATTAGTCCGTTCTTGGGTTCTGTGAGTCTGCTGCTGTTTAGTTCCTTCAGTTTTTTTCTTTGTTCTTATACTCCACAGATGAGTGAAATCATTTGATACTGTCTTTTTCGGCTTGGCTTATTTCACTGAGCATAATACCCTCTAGCTCCATCCATGTTGTTGCAAATGGTAGGATTTGTTTTCTTCTTATGGCTGAATAATATTCCATTGTGTATATGTACCACCTCTTCTTTATCCATTCATCTACTGAGGGACACTTAGGTATCGGTGCATGAAATTTACTGAGCTGTGCAGTTATGGTTTGTGTACCGCTTTGTATCTGTAGAGCATATGTCTTCACATATGTACAGACTGTACATACACACACACACACACATACACACACACATATATATCATACTTCAATAAAAACTGAAAAAATATGTATTTTTTCATTCTTTACAGCTCCAACTTTTTGTCGCCCACGTAAGAAGCAGCTCCGTTAGACTGGAAAGTACATCAACGCGGGTTCCGGAGACCTGGGTTTTCAGCTGTGTCGTCTTGGGCAGGTAACCGCTCTGAAACTCAGTTCTTCATTTGTAAGATGGAATAAACAGCTTTTACAGTTGTCATGCAGATTAAATGAGATGGTGCATGGTCATTCTTGATAACCTATAAAATATGATGTGAATATATTTGTGCTAATAGAGGAAAAGACGCTCAAATGTTTTTCAGATGAACTGAGTGGTCTCTGACATAATTTTAGGCATAGGGAAAATATGTGGATCCTTTTTGAGCAATTAATGAACACTGTTAAAATTTTATAGTGCTAAGAAGGTGCTATGTCATGGAAGGTTATGGGTGTGAAATTTCAAGTTCTTCATTAAAATTTTATTCATCATTTAGCAAACATTTCTTGTCCACTATATGCCAATCATTCTAAGAATAGAAGATAAAGTATTCTGCACTCATGAATCATAGATTCTATGGAAGAGAGATGAGACTTGTGTCCAAATCTGAGCTGTGCCATTTACTTCCCAGGTAACTTTGGGCATATAACGCCACCTATCTAAGCATCGGTGCCCTTACCCATACAACAGACATGGCAACAGCCAACACCTCAAAAATTATTGTGTGATAAGGACGAATGCCTGTAAAGTTACTGCCCACAGTTTAGCATTAAGAAAGTAAATGCTAATAGTTATTAATACTACCACCATGCACCTGGCATTCATGGAATCATGTAGGAATATTTCCTTTCCTACTGTAAAGGAGTGTGTCCTATTCCTTCTGTAATCCATTCTTCATAAGACATTATAGCTGTCTTGATTTGGATTTGCATGAATTAAAAAGAATTTAATTCGAAATGCAGAGAAAGCTTTTTATTGACTTTCTGGCCAGCCTGAACTTCCCAAAGTTTCTCAGTCCTGGCAGCACTTGACCAACCAACAAGCCCTAAGTACCACCGATACCACCTCCAACGGTTCTCCCTGCCTCCGTTTCATTACCTGCCAATTACTTCTGCATTAACTCTGTCAGGGTGATCCACCCCCCAAACAAACTGAGAGACTCACTTTTTTCTTCTACCTTTTGAAATTCCCCAATTCCTATAAGATCAAGTTCCAGATCCTTAAGATAACATCCAGCATCAAGCCTGACTCGGCTGCCACCCACCTGCCTAGTTCCACCTTTCAACCCCATGCACCGGACTCCATTCTCAATGTTTCACCAACTGAGAATGACTGACGTCCCCACAGACACTCCCTATCCTTTCTGGCTAACATGTCTTTACTGGGGCAGTTCCACTTATGTGATAGATTCTATCCCATCTTCCCGCCCCCTATCTACCAACTCAAAGGGTTAGTCTTTCGCCTTCAGAAAAAGGAAATTGTCACTCAGCCGACTTGCTCGATTTACCTTCTACTTTTCCTTTTTCTCAATTTTCTACAATGAAATCACATGCAAAACCCCAGTATGTGACACGGGTAAGCGTAGAAACCAGAGTTTGCTCCTTGTCCCTGCCATCATTTCCCGGGGCTTCAGAACCACTGATGAGGGTAAGCACACTTGTTCCGTTGAGATCTCTGCCACAGCTATTCCTTTCTGTGGTCGTAGGGCAAAACAACGTCATCAGTTGGGCTTGACTGTGTTCCAGTAAAACTGCATTTATAGAAACAAGTTGTGGACCTGACCTGGCCTGCTGGGTGGAGTTTGGTGAGCCCTGGTGTGGAGGAAGGGCACAAGGAGACAAGGATAATGACCATGATTCTGAAGCAGTTACCGGAAACGTTTTGAGCATTACCATATGCCAGGTATTGTGCCAAATATTATCCAATTAAATGCAATAATAAGCTAGGAACGCTTACTGCCATTTTATAGACAGGAAAACTAAAATTCGTAAGAGCTAAGTACCTTCCCCATGTCCTTCAGCTACAATGCATCTGATTGCAGCTCTTTGTTCTTCACCCCTTCCTATGGAGGAGAGAACTTGCTAAGACCCTTCCCAGTTGGATGTACCTCCTCTCACTCTTCAACCACAACTGCAGAAACAGGTTTCCAGCAAACAGTCTCTTCGTCCTTGCTTCGCATGTACTTCTCCTCCCATCTCACCCAACTCAAATTCTAAAATCTCAGTTGGGGAATGCTGACTTTAGTACGTGCTAAGGTGAGCTCTTTCATGATCTCGAACCAGGAGAGACCAGTTAGTGGACTTAGCTGCATGGGAAAAGCTACTGAATCCCTAAGGATATGGGGCCTGGAACATATTTGTCCAGGTCTGGAGTCCATGTGACTTGAAAAGCGTTTTGGAAAATGACTCTTTGCAAACATGCCAGAGGCGAGTAAGAGACCAGGTAAGTCTCCCTGAGCTTTTCTGCAATAAGACTAGTAATAAACGGAGTGCTTAGTGATTGTAACACTTCTTGACACTGACTGATTAAGAGGCAGTGTCTGACTTGAATTTTTCTTCAGTTAATGTCAAGAGAGAATAAAGATAATGGTTCCCAGTGCGCAGGGCTCGCTCAGGGTGCTGAATTCAGCCAACCAAAGCCGCCTCTGAGGCTGCCCGCATCACCGGCACACCCCAACTCCAGGCTACTTCATTATCTACCTCTATTTCTCTCTTGACGTGGTGGGCTTTGCTGAAAGTCAGCTTGCAGGTTTACTCAAGCCTATGAAGACAATTCAGGGGAAGCAACAGCAAAGTAAAAGAAAAAAGGGAAAATTATGTATATGGAATGTCAGCCAATAACTGATAGGACATAGGACAGTTAAGTGCATTCCTATACCCAAAGTTTTGATTCTCCAGAGGAATTGTAAGTTTTCTAAATTCATGGAAAGGGTGACACAACAGTGCTAATTATTCCCCTTCATTAATCTCATTATGATTATTAAAGCTCCCTAAGTGCTGTCTTTCCATCCTTTAGCTATGTAGGGGACAACAGCACCTAGACTGTAGGGTGTTTTGGGGGGATTAAATGAGCTTGTTCATATAAAGTGTTTCAGCATAGTACCTTGGTGCACAGAGTAAGCAATCAATGAATGTTAGTTATTATTGACATTACTGTGAAATCAGAGGTTTATGTAAAGCAGTCAGCTTAGCACATGCTCAGAAAATTATGTATCTATGTATATTCTGTGCTTCATGGGGTTTATAGATCACAAAGCCCCATAGGGCAGGAGCTGTAGGAGTATTTCCGATATTGCAACTGTCCTTTAAAATTGATATCCTACGCTATCATGTGGGACCCCTTCTTCTAACTTCACTATAGTACTCCTGAAAATCAAGACCCCTTTTACATAATAGACAACCACGG
This sequence comes from Phataginus tricuspis, assembly GCA_029783875.1. Taxonomy (NCBI): domain Eukaryota; kingdom Metazoa; phylum Chordata; class Mammalia; order Pholidota; family Manidae; genus Phataginus; species Phataginus tricuspis. The sequence goes on along the minus strand of JAQQAC010025234.1, from coordinate 32,768,314 downwards.
ATAAGATGCTGTACAAACAGATCTTATTCAGTAACTCCTGACAGTAGGAGACAGAGCTGAGCTTCATTCAATCTGAGGTGTGCAGAAGTGACTGGGCATTTCAGAGGAAAATAGAGATGTAGGGAGGGTGAGGAGTGGGGGCTCCTTGAAAAATGACAAAGGTTAGTCAGTGTAAATGTGACCAGGCCAGTGGGTCTGCCTGCCGGCGGCTATGGAAGTCGGGATTCTCTGCTCCCAGGGAGGTTGGGAGACAGCGGCTACATTCTGCCCGATGACTAACATTTCCGAGGAACAGCTTCCAGGTATTTGAGAAAGACACTCTGGAGTTGTAGGGGATACATATACATCTGAAAGGGAGAGAGAAAGGCTCATAATCCTAAGCCCTATTTAATAAATGCTCTAAGAAAAGGAGATCAGGGGCCTATCATTAGAAGTTGGCTAAAACACACAGTAAATTCTTTTGCCAGCTTCCAGATTTTCCAAACAGAAATTCAGACCCTGGGTCGTCCCAGAGACATGATCTTAGACTGCTTGAAGCCACGTTAAACGTGGGCGAGTCTCTTAGTGCAGGGCTTTGAATGGAGTGGTCATGCCAGGCGTTTCTGCAGTTCTCACAACCACACTGGCACAGAGGGTTTCTCACTCCATTCCACTGGATGTCATTTAGGGTGAAGAAACCATCCTGGATCCAGATAAAGACAGGAACCAAAGCCAGAGACCAAGGCTGTGACTTCAAGTTGAATTAGTCCACCTGACTCCAAATAGGCACTTTGTGTTTTTCTAATTGTATAATGGTCTTATATTAAGCTAGGCTAAAAGGCTTCAATGGCAGTCTGATTAGCTGATTTATTTATTTATCCATCAATTATTTATTAAGAGCTCACAACATTCCAAGTGCTGAAAATAAAGTTACATTGTCTGCCTTCAAAGAGCTTAAAATATGACAAGGCAGGCAGCATATCACCCGGACTAAACCATGAAATCGGCACTGGCGCAGGTGCAGCAGCTTTGAGATCTCCCAGCAGAGAAATGCAGGTCAGTGGGATGCCTACTGGGCAGGGCTGAGTTCCTTCTCCCCTGTTGTCTTTCTCACAGGCAGGCAGCTGGGAAGGTCTGTTCTCAATGCCTTCAGTACAGGATGCTGCTACAGAAAGCAAAGGAAAAGGCAGATTTTTCTGCCTTCTGCATGCAAGTACTGTGGCCCTGAGGAAACACAAAGGACTCCTGTAAAAATGATTCAGGGGGAATATGGCGTCGTGAACAGACCAGCAGAAAAATTTCTCCCAACATTATATTTATTCACGAAAATACAGCAAATACAACTATCCCTAAAAGAGAGACCAGAATACACAGGAAAGTGCACAGCGTACAGCTACACCTGTGAGAACTTGGCAGCCGGTGAGGCGGACGGGATACGGAGCGGAGACCCGGTGGGACCGAGCGCTCCCCCCCCCCAGAGCTCCGCGGCCAGACACTCCGGACAGAGGACTCGGCACCCGGCGAGGCGGGACGGAAACACGATCCAGCGAGACCAGAGCGCCCCTGCACCCCAGCACTCCGGCGGGAGTCCCGGCAAGGCGGGTAAGGTACGGAGCCGGGAGCGGACCGAGCGCTCCTCTCCCCCAGCGCTCCAGCGGGAGGAGAGGATTCAGAGCCGGGAGGGAGCGGAAGTCTGCGCCGGGAGCGCCGACACACAGCCTGCGGTGTAGCGGAGATAGGAGAGACAGAGGGCACAGGGTCCCAGCCCGGAACGTGCAAGTTGCCCGCGGCAGGCTCCGGGAAGGAAAAAGAAAGGAGAAAAAAGGGGAAGAAAAGCGCACGCTCTACCTCAGCAGTCTTAAAGAGACAGGAGCTCAGTAGAGGGGCCGGATAGCCCCGCAAACTGAGCCCAGCACGCTGGGAGTCCTGGGGAGCTTTGGACCCCTTGGCTGGCGACTGGGAAAGGGTGCCCACCATTGAGACCCCCACAGAGATCAACAGCTTACCATTGTTTCCAACCCAGCCAGAACTATAGAGTGGCGCTGGAACAGTGGAGCAACAGCGCCACCTACAGCACTCGCGCGGAACCCACTCTCAGTGGCTTTTTTTGTTGTTGTTGTTATTGTTTTTTCTCCCCTTTCTTTTCCTTTTTTTCTTTCCCTCTCTTTCAACAGCCTCCCATTCATTCTCACCCGGCCACAGCTTTAAAGGGCCGTGTGGAGCGACGTGGCCAGAGCTCTGGAATAGTGAAGCAATAGCGCCACCTAAATCATTCACACAGAAACCACCCCCGGTGGGCGTTTTGGTGGTTTTCTTTTTTTTTTTTTTTTTCTTGTCGTAGTTGTTGTTACTGTTTTCTTTTACGTGTTGCTGCCTTCTCTTTTTCTTTCTTTTCTTTTCCTTTCTCTCTCCTTTTACATTTTTATTATTAGTAGAAATTTCTTTTTTTTCTTTGCTCTCCTTTCTTATCTCTCCTTGCTACCAACAACCAATTCTATAGTCATGAGAAGACAGAAGAATATGATACAGACAAAGCTTCAGACAAACACCACCCCAGAAAAAGAAGCTGAAGGAATGGACATACAGAGTCTTCCAGAAAAAGAATTCAGAATAAAAGTCATAGCCATGCTGACGGATCTACAGAAAAATGTGCAAGAGCTGAGGGAGGATGTGAGGGAAGTGAGGAAAGATAATGCAGAAATGAGACAAGCCATCGACGGGTTCAACAGCAGATTGAATCAGGTTCAAGACATGATCAAGGAATTACAAGACAGGGACCAGGAATACAAAGAAGCTGAGGCAGAGAGAGATAAAAGGATCTCTAAGAATGAAAGAATATTAAGAGAACTGTGTGACCAATCGAAACGGAGCAATATTCGCATTATAGGAGTACCAGAGGAAGAAGAGAGAGAAAAAGGGATAGAAAGTGTCTTTGAAGAAATAATTGCCGAAAACTTCCCCACGCTAGGGAAGGAAATAGTCTCACAGTCCACGGAAGCACACAGATCTCCCAACACAAGGGACCCAAAGAAGACAACACCAAGACACATAATAATCAAGATGGCAAAGATCAAAGACAAGGACAGACTATTAAAGGCAGCTAGAGAGAGAAAAAAGATCACCTACAAAGGAAAACCCATCAGACTGTCATCAGACTTCTCAACAGAAACCTTACAGGCCAGAAGAGAATGGCATGATATATTTAACGTAATGAAACAGAAAGGCCTCGAACCAAGAATATTGTATCCAGCACGATTATCATTTAAATATGACGGAGGGATTAAACAATTTCAAGACAAAAGAAAGTTGAGAGAGTTTGCCACCCATAAACCACCACTACAGGATATCTTAAACGGACTGCTCTAGAGGGAAACACCCCTAAGGCTAAAAAGATGTCACCAGAGAAAATAAAAGCATAGGAAAGAAAGCAGACCATCCAAATACCAACTAAAGGCAAAGAATAAAACACCTAATATATAAAGAAAGGAGGAGGAAAAATAGGAAGGGAGAGATAAAGAAACATCAGACGGCATTCACAATAACTTAACGAGAAAGTTAAGTTAGATTCTTAGATAGTAAAGAAGCAACCCTTGAACCTTTGGTAACCACGAATCTAAAGCCTGCAATGGCAATAAGTACATATCTATCAATAATCACCCTAAATGTAAATGGACTGAATGCACCAATCAAAAGACACAGAGTAACAGAGTGGATAAAAAAGCAAGACCCATCTATATGCTGCTTACAAGAGACTCACCT
>JAQQAC010025234.1:32491227-32758555 GCA_029783875.1 Phataginus tricuspis | reverse complement strand
ACAGCAGCAGACTCACAGAACCCAAGAACGGACTAATAGTTACCAAAGGAAAGGGACTGGGGAAGAAGGGTGGGAAGGGAGGGATAAGAGGGTAAAAGGGGCATTATGATTAGCAGACATAGGGTGGGGGGGCACGGGGGGGACTGTACAGCTCAGAGAAGACAAGTAATGATTCTCATCTCACTACACTGATGGACAGTGACTGTAATAGGGTTGGTGGGGGGGACCTGATGAAGGGAGTAGTTTAATCATCACAATATTGCTCATGTAATTGTAGGTTAATGATACTAAAAGAAAATAAATTGTAAAAAATAAATAAATAAAATGGGTGAATGAATGCAACCAGATCATTAAGTACATAACACTCACAATAAATAGATAGTTCCTAACAGTAAAGAAAACCCATACAAGAATAGCGACAAAAGTCACCTTTTACATGTGTATGGTTGGCAGTACAGACATTATAAGCTCCATTTTCCCAACAAAGAAACTGAGATCCATAGCAGGAAGGAGGCCTATCTAAAACCACACAGTTAATATATGGTGGGCATGGATCTTAAACCTGTTTCTTCTAACATTAAATTTAACTTTCTTTTTACATTGTTAGCATTTTATAGCTTACAAAGCATTCCCAAATAAGCTGCTCGTTTGAACTTCATGCTGACACCATGAGGTAAAGAAACAAATGAGAAATCATAGGCCTAAGTCTGAGAACATGGTCAAGTTTGAGAATTGACCTTCTGGGCAGGCATGGCCAGTAGGTGTCAGTGAAGTTATCTGTGGGGATAATGGGATCCAGACCATTTGAAGAATAGGGCTGGACTGTGATGGACCCTGAAAAAAAGAAGGTCTCGCATCCCTCTTGTTTCTATATCAAATATATATTACTTTCTGATTGTAGATTTATGTATTAGTTAGATGTAACTGCTAGCATCCTGTTGTGATCTTAGAGTTTTTCAAATATTGGATAGATCTGTTGGAAAAGACAAGAGCAAAGACCATCTTACAAGTGTTGAAGAAGGTAAGACGTAAGTCATCTCTCAAACCCAAAGGTCATTGAATTTCTGAAGTATATGAGGAGAGACCCAAGCAAAAGAAAGAATAATATGTAGTATCTAGAAATAAGTTACAGTTCAACCTGCATTTAATTACAACATTGCGAAAGACTACACTGGACATTTGAATTGTATTTTATCATAAATTTGTGTTTTCCAGTTTGATCCCATAAACCACATGAGAAGGTTACAGAAAAAGCGTTATAACTTCTAATTAAAAGATGACATCCACAAAGGTTAACTGCCTTTCCTGGTGTATAATCCAGGTCTGCTAACTCACGGCACTCACTGTCTTTCTAAGATTCTTCAACATCCTCTTATGAGCTCTGTCAGCAAGACGCTTGCTCCACTCTCCAAATCAGTTCACTCTGACTACAGGTGGTCCCTCAGACACCCCCAGGCCCGGGCTGAAAATAATATCTGATCCTGCTGTATTTGGCGGCCTCTGTTCAGAGACCATTTTCTAGATATCCTATCACTGATCCACTAACAATCTCTGCCTCTAGATCTTTGTGGTTTACCTCTGGTCCCCTCATATTTTGTCTGAGGGCTTCAGATTATTTGGCCATCCTGATCTGTGGTTCAGGTCTTTGATATCTATCGCAGATTGGAATATGATGTTTTGGCTTTTATAGTTCTCCACTTCCAATGAGCTATCACTATGAATTCTCTAATTCCTATAGCCCCTGCACTCTGTCAGGGTCCTTATCAATAAAAGATAGTACCCATTTCCTAACAGACATGAAGTGGTCATGACTTGACTCTCAAATGCAAGTGGGGCTTTCAGAACATGACAGCAGCCATCCTACTACAAACCTCTTCCCCTCCAGAAACCTGTTTCTCCTGGCTTAATTCTCACAGCCTTCTATTCCACATCTGTACCCGAGGCTCTCTTTAGACTAGAAAAACCATACTGGGTAGACCGATTTTGGATTGTCCTCAGCCGAGCCTAGAACTAGCCCACCCTAAGCTGGACCAGCAGAGAACATCCATCATAGAAGCTGCTCTGAATAGAGCTGCGCTAGACACTTCCTCCTTGAAAAACTTCCTTCCTTATAGTGTTTTGTTTTTCTGTCCTTTGGAAAATGTGATCGGGGTGTTTCTCAGTAACTCAACTAACTTTATTGCTAACCTGAATCAACAACAATGTAAACATGAGAGGAAGAAATGGGGTGGGAGTCGACAGTGGGAAGGTAATCGAATTTTAACCAGCTAAACCACTTTCCTCAGCCTGGAGAGGATTATCAAATCCCATTTGGCATGTTATTCAGTAAGACACAATTTAATCAGGGGCATAAACATATACGTGTAATCATCACAACATTGCTAAGTACAAGTCTATAGGTGTGCAAGACAACTCATGTGTACGGACAGTACAATAACCTCCCTGGAGCTAAAAATGCAACATTAAAATCTAGTCAAGGGTAAAACACCTTTCCCTCTTGGTATACTATTTCTCTGACTTTCCTCAAGCAATAAAACTAGTTTTTTAAAATGAGACATACTCTTAAGTCCAAGTGAGTTACCCAAAATGTGAAATGTATTGGGAAGAAAATGAGAGGCCAAAAGTGGCTGAGAAAACTCGGGGTGTCCGAGGCCCGTCAGGCGGGGGAGCAGACAATTAATGCACGTCAGCAAGTCCCTTTCCCTTTGTTTTGAGATCCCTGAGTCAGTGCGTACTCAGTCTTGCTCTAGTCTGACTCTCACTCACAGCAGAAGCTGCCTGAACACTGTGAGAACGAGCTCCCTCTTTCTCCCTGCATTCAGTCGGCAATTCCAAGTCATCGTTTTGTGATTGTTTTAAAAGGTCTTGAAGAGGAACATCTGCCTCAGCCATCCTTCCCCAAATTACCATACTGTTCAATGGTGTTCAACTAACCATTTAACAATCCCAAATTCTCCAACTTGTAAATATTTACTGCTTAACAAGCCCTCTCAACCATATATTTGCTGGGACAGAGAGAAATAAGGACCTGCGGCTTGCTCCAAGGAGATGCAAGATGGTAGCCTTTGTCAGGTTGCCCTTAAGAATTCAGCAGAAGTCATCAGTTCAAGTATACACACATTATTCAGCGTGGACAATGCCTAGAATTGTTTTGGGTGCCAGTTCAATTTATAGGGTGTCCACCTAAGAATTAGAAGAGACCTAAAACAATCTCCTTGATATATTTTTCAAATATAAAAATAAGACTATCGGAGGAGAAAAGAACCTATGTCATGGGAACAAGCACATCCGTCTGTTTCCGGGTCAGACGTCACTAACTGATTACCACACACTTTGCTTCTGAGCCCAGGTGGAACCTACTTCAATCTGTCAGCAGAACTGTCTGCCAGTTAAACCGTGTGAGCACATGAGATGAAACCTATTTCCCAGCCTTGCATTAAGACTGTAAGTTTCCCAGACACCATGTAGCTTAGACATGTAGCTAAATCCTTCAAAGCAGATCTAATTAAACACTAAATAAATGTCTGTTTAATGAATAAATTCAAAATTCTTCCCCTTCCAAATGTTTACACACTGAAGTTCCTCCCAAAATGCCATGAGTTATTAAGATTTCAGTGAAAAATTCTCAATCTTCTTCCCTTTCTTTACTGAACACTCCGTCATTGCTATTGGAGTTATACTTCCTTTGGTCTTGGGGTTTCTTTTTGACTTCCAAACTTTTGTTTCAGATGAATGTTAAGCATCTGAACAGACTGTAGTCCCTCAAACACAGTCTTCCAAATAGTAGTCCATAAACCACTTGCATTAGAATTCCCTGGGGGAGTGTTTTAGAAACAGAGATCCACTAAAGAACTAGCAGACCAAAATCTCAGGAGGAAGTGTGTGTGTATAGGGAGGAAAGAACTATGCAGGTTTTAAAATCTTCCATGTGATTCTGATATATAATAAGTTTTGCATACTACTGCCTGTGCCATGCCACTGAAGATTCCATTGCTTCCTCTGCAGAAGTAGTTGAGTCTTAGAGAACAAATTGCTATGATGAGAACCTTTACTATGCATATTTCCATTTCTGAACTTCAAATTCGTGCTGATTCTCAAACCCACATTTGCTCAATAGCCTTCCTACTAACAAGCTTCTGTTCTCTCTGTACTCACCCTTTAACAAGGCATGCTCTCTGTCTGACATGGAACTCTATTCTTAGAGCATGGCATGTTATCGAGGGAAAAAAATGGAACTCTATACTTAAGAGATTTTTATTTAAATTTTCTCCCCATTATTAAAAATGAAGGCTTTGACTTTAAAAGCATACAGTTAAGAGGACAAGAACGTGACCTTCTGTTTTCCACTTCTAAGCAAATAATTCTCACATAGTCTTACTTGTATCACTTCTGACTTACTCATGTCTCATGGTACAACAATATTAATCATTAAGAAGCTGGATTTAACTCTGCATGTATTTAATGCATGGTATGTATTTTTTACAACAGATTGCTTTGAATGCTTTTAGATAAAGAATGTGCTAGTTTACCACATTTCCAACTCAACCCGTTTTCCTACTCACAGACTCATGTGATATTCTTCTGTCTATTTTCTGTGGACCTTTGATTTTAGGATCTCTGGGCTACATCAGAAACCGGGGTGTCTGTTTGGTAATCATCTAAGAATCTTTCTTGACATAAGCTGGGAACTGGCAATTTTAAGTGTCAAAATTGAAGTTGCTAGATAATATTTTGTTTCCTTGTTTCACTTTGACTATTTCAAACTATTCTCTATTCCAACTTGGGATGAACATAATTTTCCACAGTAAAAAGTTCAAGGTTTATACATGACCAGTTGGCTAGAACACAAACACTTTAAAAATACATCCGTGGTTTTAGGTGTGGCTGGTTCACATTCCATCCTTTTCGTATTTACCCTCTTCAGAGTTCAAGCAGTGAACAAGTGATTAAAATGATTCCTAAATAATGATTTTAAGAGGGAGAAAGATATTTTTTGTACAGAATCCGGGCCATTTATTTTAATTTCGGAATATTCATTGGGGTGGGTTGTGAAAAAAATATGATTGAGGGGCCCTAATTTTTTCCATGATTCTTAATAAATAATCCTTAACAGCCAGCTTAATTTCAACAGAGAACTACTAATTAACATTAATTCACCCAACAGACATTTAATGGGTACTTACTCTATCCCAGGCACTGTCCTGGGTGATTGAACAAACAAACATTGAACAGTGTAAATTCCCTATTCTCATAGTGTTGACTCTTTGGGCTCAAAAAAATTTTTTTAATGCCTTTTTCATAAAGAACCATGGGCCCCAGCCTACAGCTCTAGCGCTGACTCCTCCAGCATAACGGGCACCTGATATATAATGGTAAATATCTCTAGTGGATAAACATTTTAGCTTGCCCAGCATTGGGTATGTCTGTACTAGATCCCTATTTTATGATCCCAATTTTTAAATATACATAAAGAGGAAAGAGAATAAGGAAGGAGACAAAGAAGGGATGTGCCTGGTGAAAGTTCCAGGCACCAGAGAAGTTTTGCATAATCGCTTTTAATAAGAGGCATGTTAATTTTAGAGCGGTTGATTTCCAGCATAATAAGATCTGTCAAGTGCAAGTCATCTCCTTGTCCCCACAATATGAATAGACATTCGTATTATCTGGAATGTAGCAGACAGATATTGCTATCACGGGGAAAAGAGAAAAGGCGACAGGGAGGTCCCACTTCTTGGTGTGCTCTGGTCACATTTCATTTTAATGTGATTAGGGGCCATTTGACCCTTGAATCAGGGTGATCTCTCACATGCCTGGGGCGCTTAGCCTGGGACGGGAGACTGAGCAGTGACATCTGTTTTCTCCCCGTGTTCAGTGGCTCACTGTCCCTTCAAGCTGGTGAGTACCCACAGGTGTGTGGGGAAGAATCAGGGACCTTTCAGTGAGTTCTCCTCGGCCAGAGGCCAGATGACGAACAGCAAGTCTTTTATAAACGTACTTCTTAATGACGAAGCCAATCTCACCTTGACTTCATGCTGCGGTCAGCTACTGGCTGCCTCCCTGACCTGAAGCCAGTCCTCCTGACTGAGACCTAGGTGACCTACGCTACTTAAGACGTAGTAGCTCATTCATTTTGCTCATACCTGAGGTCAATTTTAGCCAACCTGAACTGATGGTGTATGGGCTAGTGTTTTTTTGATACAATGTCATATTTAATCATTACTACAATTAGAGATAAATATTTTTATTCCGACCTGCTGCCTAGTACATACTTCAGCACAAAATTTGGATTTCAATAGATATTTTTTGGGTACGTGAACGAGGGAATCAAATCATGAAGTAACGGCAGGGCATGGTTTGAACTGTAGCTCATTCCTTCTCCCTCAGTCCCAATTTTAATCTATTTAAGGAGACAATTCCTTTGAAACAAAAACAATTCAGGGACGTGCGGTTTAGAAATTCCTGACCCTCACCTCTAAATTAGCCAAACGTTTCCCACTTCTAATGCCAAAGCAGTACTACAACTGTGGAATTCCTAACAGCAATTATTACTCTTTGTAGCTGTCTTGTGCCCTTAGTTATTTACTTGATTATTCTTCTCTGTCCACCATTGTGTAGACAAAGAGTGCCCAGCACGTGTATGGGCTCAATCATATTTGTCAGATGAATGAAAGCATGTGATGAAGGATGATATCTTAAAGAGTTCAACTGGATAACTTGGATTATAAATGTCATGAGGGACTAAGGGAGGAAAAGAGGAACAAGAGTTGGGTTGATGAATTAGTCTTCAGAGAATAGGCATAATGTGACTCAGAGATAAAATCGTGTATGTACAGAGAACAGTCCGCCACCCCTTGTAAGGACTGAACTCCACGTGCCAAGCTCCTCCCAGTGTGTTCTGCCTCTTCTCACCTGCAAATGGTTTACTCCATAGCACTGCCCCTCAACTTTTTCCATAATCCAGAAAGCAGGTGCTTTACACACCTTTTTCTAGTTTCTCATGGCATTTTAATATCACGTTTAAATATTCATGTCTGTTTCCATATTGTATGCACATCTGTGCTTTATATGCTAAAAGAGTAAGATCTTTTCACCCCTCGCCCCCTGCCCACATCAAGAACTAATTTTCACCCCCTTGTGAGGCCTATTGCTCCCCTGGAGAATGTACGCTCTACCGCAGCCGAGCCTGCCAACTTCCGGACCACCGTTATATTTCCTTCTTTGGGGCGGCATGGTTTTCAGGTAGATGCACTATTTTTTTTTCCATTTCCTTTTTGTTGTTCTTCTTTGTTTCTGCTGCTTTGGCAAATAACAAGCCTGCGATGCCTGGTGCTTATTTTCCCCGTCCCACCCTTTCCACAAGCCCTGGAGCATTCAGCTTCCGCACAGATTTACGAAGGACTGTGGATTCTATCCTTGAAACCAAAATTAACATACATAACCAAGCCGCAGACTTGGGCCGCATCGGTCAAAGCAGGGCCCCACGGGCTCAAGAAGCCGGCCCGCTCCTCTATGTGTTTCCCGAGCGCGGAGTCCTTTTGCCTTCATCTTTCCTTTCCCTTCATGCCTTTCTTTTCAGGCCTTGAGTCATGCATTTGGTTAGGATGGTACGGCTCTCCTGCCTTCTTAACATCCGGCTCTGTGTGAGTGATGAAAGGAGGCTGTGATTTTTTAAGTGCTTCTCTCCTGCTTTTGATAAGCTAGCTCACAACTTCAGGTTTCTTAAAAAAATTCTTTTCCTTTTCATTTCCGCCTCTCTAAATTTTCTTTGAAAGCTGCATTCCTTCTGTCTTCCTGCTCAGCATCGACTTCAGTCCTTGACAGGGAACTGCCTCTCTGATGTATCCTGCACGCACGAACAGTCAGCGCCTTAGAAGCACTGGCACCGAGAACATAGGGAATCCTCTCTCCAAATGTTTGGCAAGAAGTAACCACGAAACACTGACACATTCTTGAGAGCCAAGCTAAAGGGCAGTTTGGAGAATATTGGTGGGTAGCTAAAAGTACTTTCCGGGGTGCGGAAGTGGCCCATCCTTCTACAGGTGTTAGAGGTAGCTTTACTGTCAATGTGCTTACAGCGCAGGGCATGGGAGCAAAGCTTCCGAGTTAGAAGCCCAACTATTTGTTAGCAGCTACGTGACCTCGGGGAAAATATGACTTCCCTCAGTCTCGGTTTCTCTCTAGTTTCTAACTTGTACAGTAAGAACCAGCGTGCTTACTTCATGGGGTTGTTGTGTGGATTTAAAGTGCAAAATAGCATCCCACAAAGGGAATCTATTGTTATGTATATTAGCAAACAAACGCAAGCACACATACATATGCACGTGGAAGTTTTTTATTCTTTTTCGAGTAAGTCATGCTTTTCACTCGGGAATTAATATGATCTCGGGTAGCCTGTTACGATTCTGCGCTTCAGTAGTGAACCAATAACTTATGTTAATCCAATGGCTGTGCTATCAACTGAGGTCTGTCTGGATAAATCTCGCAGATTTTTCTCGGGGTGTTGGGAAAACAGTCCCAAAATACTCAAAGACCAGACATAACACCATAGGAGATGGGAGAGACCAGAAAATACTTGGTAAAGGTTGTATGTCCTAGTTAAGACCATTGAAATTTAAAAGTTCACAACATTGCTTGGCCAACTAAAACATGATTCAGGTCAAATTCGGGGAGACCCTAGTGTATATCATGCTTTTGTGGGAAAGGGGGTGTGAGTGTGTATACTGGTCTGAAAAACAAACATGTGCCCTTTTTGGGTGGATGAGTTAGAAAAAGGAACCCTCCCTGGGATTAAATGGGGCCCACTTATGTCATATTGTTGTCTGGAAATCCTAGAAGATCAATGATCACCTGCAATGGCCTCAGCACCCAAGACCTTTTCAGGTGTGTAGCGTAATAGCGGTTCTTCTGTAACGTAGATAAGAAAGCCTTATGACCCACCTCGTGGTCCTCTGCCGCCCGCCACTCTTGGCTTTTCCTGTGACGAAACCATTCATCCGCTCCTGAGTCCATGTACTTTAGCAATCTGAAAAATGCCCTTAATGGGCTTCCCTACATATGGTGGGCAACTGATTTTAATATGCACCAATAATTTAAATGTAAGAAGATGGATTTGAGATATGTTTGAAGTTCATTAAGTATCTCAACTTGCCTACAATTTAATTTCCTTTTTAGAAGTTCCTTTGTTTCAATTAATCCCTGTTGTCATCCATCCATTCATTCCCTCTTTCAGCAAACCCTTCTGGTTCTACATTTAAGGCATGACCAGAGTTTGACGCCTTCTCATCACCTTCAGGGCACTGCCATCTTCTGTCGCATGAATCGTTGCAGCGGTCTTCTAATGCAGACCCCCTGGACAGGAGCCACTGGCCACAAGTGGTTCCTGCATCCTGGAATTGGAACCAGTCCTCACGGAGATAGACTGCAAGTATAAAATCCACCCTGGATTTCAAAGACTGAATATGAAAATAGTAAAAAATATCCCACCAGGTTAAATAAAATATGTCCCTACTATTAGTTTCACCTGGTTCTTCTGACTTTTTACATGGACACTAGAAAATTAAAAATTCCATACACGGCATGCTTGTGTGGTTTGCATTAGATTTCTGTTGGGCACCACTGTTAATCTGTCCTCCCTGCTTCCTTCCACCTTTGCTTTCTTGCATTCTATTTTCAAACCAGAAACCTGTTGAAATATTACTTAAATTGTGGTACTCCTATGCTCAAAGACAGATTGCCATCTTACTCAGAAAAAAAGGCGAAGTCGTCACCGTGACCTGCGTGACCCGACCCCCACTGCCTCCCTGACCTCGCCTCCCGCCGCTCCAGAGACACTGGTCTTTTCGCTGGTCCCTGAATCTCATTTCTCTTCCCTCTATCTGCGATGTTCTTTCTCCAGAGAAGAATTATGTGACTTGCTTTCTCGTTTCTTTCCGTTTTTCTCCATCTTTTCAAAGTGTCTTCAGTCTGTCCTGACCTTGGTATCATTCATTCCTGCTTCACTGTTTTTTCTCTTTACCCCTTGCCACTAATTAATACTACATATAAGTGTGTGTGTGTATATATATATATTTTTTAATATATTTTTATTATATATACCCTTTATATATTATAGTGTATGTGTATATGTATTATATATATTATATATATAATTATATATATACGTGTATATGTGTTATATAAATTATATACATATAATTTATCTGACATTGTTTATCTCTACCCAATAATGTAATCTTCCCAAGGGCTGGGAAATGCATTTAATTTGTTTATAATTGTACTACCAGCACCTTGAACAGTGTTCGCTACATAGTCAATATTCAGTAAATAGTTGTTGAGTAAGGATCTCTTCCAACTTCTTACTACAGCCGCAGGGCAGCTCTACTTAGGTCATCACTGTGGATTCTCACCTAACACTTTATTTTTGTTTATTCCATTGCATTAGCTTCATATTCCTCAAACAGGTTAAGTTCATCCTTATATGGTCCATTTATTTGCTTTTTCTGCTACCTGGAATAGTCTTACCCCCAGAGTTGACTTTTCTGTAATTTTTGTATTTCTAGAAAGGACTTCCTGAACATGCTATCTAAAGAGAATATCTAACCCTTTACCCGGCTTTATTTATTTTTTATACCTTGTCATGGCATGAAAGTGCATTATACATATATTTTTCCATGGCTATGTGCTTATTTGCCATCTGTCTTTTCCTTAAATATAAGCTCATGCTTGGAGGAATTTCTCTTGTTCGCTGTTGCATTTCCAGTGCCTAAAGCAGCGCCTGTAACATAGCAGTGCCCATTAAGTGTCTTTTAAATAAGCACAAAAATATTGTGTCCCGAAGACATTAGGTGCTAATGACTCAAAGTGAAAAATACACGAGGCTAGTTTGCGGGGAAGATGGAAAAGTAAGCAACCACTTTTGTGCATGATAAATTCAGAGACAGCAAACAGCACAAGGAAATTTTGTGCTTTTTGAAACGGTGACTTGAAATTGGGGTTAAGGTGACCTGTAACTTTCACCACATACTTATTCCACCCTCTGGTGTCCCCTAAAGGAGCCCTCTCCCACCTTGCAGCCACACGCTCAGAGAATTTTGGACATTACAGGAGAAAAAGCCCTTACCATGCTTCTGTGCAATCCCCAATACTTCCACTCAGCCGATGAACCAGAGAATTAAAAGCTGTTATTAAGATACTGCCACTGAGGACTCCAGGGCTCTTCTTGAGGAGGCCCTGGCTTCAGGGCTGCCAGAGGGAAACACTTCATAGCGTCACCATCAGGGAATAGTCACCACGCAAACACAAAACAGTCAAAACCAGAAGCACCCCAGAGAATGTCTGCGTATCCGGCACAGACCCCCTGCAATCAAACATCCGCCCTCTTATACCCGGTATGGGGCAGGCTCCTGACACCTAGGCCTGGAACAAATGAGTCAATAAAATGACAGAGCCAGCAGGGTGCACTGACTGGGGACGGAAGCCACGTGCAATCCGTGTCTGCACCTTGCTCAGCCTCCTAAAATTCCAGTGACAGTGGCCGTGCTGGTTATTCTTTGTAAGATTCATTCTCATCATCTATAAAATGGGGCCCATGATACTGTTCTCGTAGGACTATTATAAATGCAGTAACTGTAAAACACTTGCCATAGTCAGGACCACATTGCAGGCACTAAGTGCTGTGTGACTACTATTATGCCAGGCTCCCTTACATGGGTCATACTGACAAACCTCTCTTGAGGCCTCTGGATGTAAGGGTCTTTTCTCTCCCTCCTAGAGCCTGCTACCACATTCCACCTATTTCAGTGAGCAGGAATAAGTCTAGAAGAAGCAGTCCAGTCGTTATTTCTTATTAATCTTCAGGGAGGAAGGGCATTTCCTCTGAAACACATGGGCACAGACCTAAATGAGACATTAAAGAGCCCTCAGTCCGACTCCATCATTTCACAGATGACGAATGGGTCTCCTGGGTGAAAGAGACTCTCTTCCTTGGAAGTACATATTTTTTCCAAGGGTCTTAGCAGAGCTCTTTCCGATATAGAAAAGAGAAGTCGATGGCCCAGGAGACAAGAGCTTTAGATTAAAACTACTCTTAGTTTAAAGTCAGGATCTTAGCCATCCCTAATTATGTCTACAGTTATGCAGTAAAACATTTCAATTTGTAAATAAACCACCCGTGAGTGAGCTCAGTTTACCTAATGAAATATTATAGGGAGCATCTCTAAGCTGACAAGGTAACTGCTGGAGGCAAAACATCACCTGAAGTCATAGAGTGCCGGGCCCATGGTGTGATCCACTGCATAATGAACACACACGCAACTGATTTCTTGTACAGAATCAATAATTCTTGAAATTTAGCAAGAATTATTATAATCAGTATAATATATAATCAATAATATTTTAGTACCTTGGTATTTTAATGGGGTAAAGATATTTATGGCAAGCATTAGTATATGTAACATCAAGTCACTATGTTGTATATCTGAAACCAGTAAAATAGTGTATATCAACTTTATTCCAATTAAGACTAAGAAAGGACGTGCTGCCTAGCCACTGGTACCCTGGTGAGCTGACAGTGTCAGCTGTCAGTTCCTCTGGGTCTGCCTCAGCCTTTCAGCCGTGCATGCCCAAAACGGGTGGCCGAGCAGGGCACTGGTGTGAGGGCCAAGCCATTTCTGTCCCGCACAGAAATCTCCCAACAGGCACTCTTGGCCAGGAGCGCCCACTGTACTGCTGGGAACTTTGTCAGATGTGCGCTGTGGTCTGATAGGTCTCCCTTCCCCTTTCACAGGTGTTCTCCCAACACATTGCATTCCTAATTCTGTCTGTTCCCCAGGGGGCTCAAAGGCCTATCTGGAAACAGCTTTAATCGGAGAGGAAAACCACCTTGAACAGAAAGCATAGATATGTAAGTCAAAGTTCTTAAAACTTTTGTTTAAGGGGAAAAACTACAACCAATAAAAACAACACAAAACAATTTTTAAAATACTGGTAGGTCTTGCCAGAAGTTTATAGTGTTTGCGGGATAGTGGGAAAAAATAGGAAACATACAGAATGAAATAAAGTAGACTAAATGAAGAGTCTCTTAATGTCCTTTCAGCAGAACAGAGCATCTAGCTGCTCCTGCCCAGTGAGAGCAAAGCCCACACTAAGGACCCCTGCTTCTCTACAGCCACATTTCACTTGTGCACCAAGTCACCTCGGTGGGAGGTGTGTCAGCCTCCAATACAGGAACAAATCAGGGGAATGAATGGGAAGCTTTATGCATCATGGAAAGATGGTTTTCTAAGCATTATGTAAATCGGTGTGTATTTGAAATACGCTAATGCACCAATGTCATGCTGACATAATAACAGATGGCATTTTCATTTGGGGGAGGGATGCAGCGTCATGGTGTTCCATCCGTGATGGACTCCTCCAGGAACTGACTGGTCTCAATATTAATCTCGAGGACTCGATATTAAAATTAAAATGTACGTAATTTGGAATTTAATGCACCATGAGAAATCCTTTAAAATACTGTGACCAACTAGCTGAGCTGTCAGCTACTGTGGACATTGCCCTGAGATGTAGAAATCCATGGGCTCTGTAGCCCCAGTCAGGGCCGTGAGAATTTCCAACTCTGTGATGGAAGATCTCAGTTAAACATGCTGCTTTTCTTTTCAGAAATGTAATGAAAACTGAAATTATTTAAAGTTCCTAGTGCCCTCAAACTAACAATTATATTTTCTTTTATAGAATTACATTGGTTCAAGTCACTGAAACCAAAGTAGGTTAAACTTTTCCATCCAAATGTGGCACCTTCAGGCTTCAATATGGAAATTAGCTGCAATGATTGTTATAAAATGCATCATTTGGTGAGTGCTTACTGTGTTCCAGGTAGTCTGATAAGTGTTTTTTATAATTATTATTATAATTAATCCTCACGCACTGCTATCAAATAGTTCTGACTGTCCCAATTTGATGATGAAGACATGTGCCCCAAATTATACAGTTACCAAGAAGTGAAGTGGAGATTTGAACCTTAGAGTGTTAAATATCAAAGCCTTGAATTTGAGAAAGGTTAATAAGGCAACTGCAAATATTGACGCAGTCAATGAATACCTACCAATACAGCAGCATGTGCTATGAGCTGAGAAAAAAAGGAATAATGTGGTCTTACAGGCAGAAACCTGCCTAACCATATTTTCTAAACTTCCTGGCATCAAATACAATATTGAGCCCTCACTGGCTACTCAAATACTTGTTCAACATCCAGTTTGGGGGTTGGAACTGGGATACTGGGGCATATGTAAAATAAAGAAAATAACAGAAAAATGTTGTGTATATGATCATTACATTATTCTATTATTTCTAAAAATTTACTTCCTAAAAATTGAAAATGGCTACCTGAACATAAGATAAGAGTTAAAGAATCAGCAACGTGAGTAGGTGAAAGCGGCCTGAACTCACATTTGGGGTCTGCTCTCTATTTGCTGAATGCGTTACTTAATCTCTGGGCGTCCCAGTTTCCAAAAAACAGGCTTTATAATTCTCTTAGAGGTTCATGGTGAAGATGAATACGATAATGTTTGCACAATATTTAAAAAGACTATCTTATCTAGAATAAGCCCTTGACAATTGTAATAATTTTCCTCCCAGCCCTTCGCCATTAATACTTCATAGCAGTGTATCAATCACTTTCACATTTAAACTACTGTGGCAGTTGTAGTTCAATTGTCCTGGTCATCGAATCCACTGACCCAAGTGGGGTGCTGTGATGTGATCCATAACGAAAGCCAGAGTAGCAATAGAACTTTCTGAATCACAGGGGATTTTTTTTGTTGTGATTCCTCCACTAGCAAAATGAGAGAGATGAAACAGTCACTGGAGTAGATTTAGAGGCCATTGTCCAAATCTAACTCTTATATTCATAAAACAGTCTACTCGATCAATCTTCAAGTTTACAAATGCTGTGAAGCAGGTGCCGTAATGCCTGTTTCAACCAATGAGAAGACTGCAAAGTAGAGAGGTTAAGTCAGTTACTCAAAAATCCAAAGCGAGGCAAAGTGGAGCTGGTTATTGGTTATATATCATAAATATATATTATATACATATATTTCTTATGTGAATTGCCTATTCATTTTCCATGTCCACTTTTTACTGGGGCATTCAACTTTTAATTACTAATTTGTAAATGCTGTTTGTATATTAATAGCATTCATTCTTTACTCAAAACACTGTTGCGTATAATTTTTCCAGTTTGTCATATTTTTTAACTTTGTTATTATTTTTCTATATAAAAGATTTAAACTTTCATGAGGTGAGACTGATCTTTTTCATTACAGTTTCTAGCTTTGGTGAAATACTTTAAAAGTCCTTCTTTACCTCAAGAGCACAAAAATAATTACCTAACGTTTTCTCTAATCCATCTGGCAAAATCCAAAACAACTTAATAGCCCATCAACCTTGGAGAGATTAATATATCTGGATGAGTGGGTTATGGATGATTGTTCATTTTCTTCCTCAGACCTCTGTGGCTGAACTACATGAGGGCTCTTCCTACTATTTTAAGTCCATCTAAACTGTCTATGTCAAGACCAGGAATTGCGGGGCTCATGGATCTGATTAGTTCAGAAGTAGCTCCTCTTCAGGAGAAAATGATTCAGGGCTCACTGTGACCAGAACCAGATTTGTATTTTGTGCTTTTTCTGTTTTCTTCTCCTTTCCTGACTTTGCATTTAATGGCTCTGCTTCACTCACGATCTCACCTTGTGGTGAAAAGATACCCGTCTGGAATTGTACATGGGGAGGACGTGAAAGACTGCTGTAGTTCCTTCTAAAGACGTAGGCTTCATTTTCCTGAAAGCCTCAGTTTCTTAGGAGCCACTGGCACTAGCCCAGCAACGGGTCCATCCCTGACCTCATCGCAATGGCCCTAGGACGTTTGGATTGCTGTAAGCCAATCAGGATCCACACCTGAAGCTCAGAGTGGGGTCACATCTCACACGACTATATTACCTAAGCATAGGGTAAAATTTTTAATTGTGTTATTTGGGTTTTTTTTTTTTTTAGTTTTTGGTGTTGAGGTGTATAAATTCTTTATACACTTTGGATATTAACCCCTTATTGGATAAATCATTTACAAATACATTCTCCCATACTATAGGATGCCTTTTTGTTCTGCTGATGGTGTCCTTTGCTGTACAGAAACTTTTAGTTTAACGTAGTCCCACTTGTTCATTTTTTATTTTGTTTACCTTGCCTGAGGAGATGTGTTCAGAAAAAAAATTGCTCATGCTTACATTCAAGAGATTTTTGCCTATGTTTTCCTCTAAGAGTTTTATGGTTTCATGTCTTATATTTAGGTCTTTAATCCATTTCGAGGTTACTTTTGTGTATGTAGTTAGACAGTAATCCAGTTTCGTTCTTTTGCATATAGCTGTCCAGTTTTCCCAACACCATTTATTAATTGACCATATATGTGTAGGTTTATTTCTGGACTCTCTATTCTATCCCATTGATCTATAGGTCTGTTCTTGCGCCAGTACCACACTGTTTTGATTACTGTGTTGTCTTGAAACCAATACAGTATTTTATATCAACTATATGTCAGTAAAAAAAACACTTAAAAAAGCATAAATTTCTTAAGAGAGAAACAAATTACTATTTGGCAGGAAAAAAATGAATGTATGCCAATGATATAACAAATAATGTTCCATACAAACCTATCTTCATTTTTTTTTTTTTGGTAGGAAAAGAGTAAATGCCCCCAAAAAACAAAATAAAAATGTTAATGAAGCAGTTCCCTTTTCTCACCCAATCAGTGTCTCCCCAGAATAAAGAGAGTAGTTCTTCTAGGAGTGCACATTCTAAAGCATCATACCCAACATCCCAAGCGTTACTGTAGACTGAACATATTAACTATGTGGTCCTCCGAAATGCCATTCATGTGCTTAATTAGCCCTAAAGGAAGCCCTTGTTTCAAATTAGGAGCAACAGCATTTCTGAAACGGGCTTAATGGCATTAACAATGGCAACTCGTTTAAGTAATAGGGTTTTTAAAGCTGATTTTTTTAATGAGATTGACTGAACTCAGAACTGTTGTCCCTCACTTGGTTTCTCAAATCCCACAAGCCTCCAGGTCTCCATTGCCTCAGACCAGAGCTACCATCCTCACCGTCTGGGAGGAAATGAGCCCGGCAGAAATTGCCCCCCTACCGTTAGGACAGCAGAGTTGTGGTAACATTGCAATCATCACTGTGATCCTAATGCCTAACTATTCAGGCTTGGTACTTCCTTATGGTTTACACAAGACCTCAAACTAGTTTCTATAGCACGTATTACTGTGCAAGTATTCTCATATGTTTGCAAAAATTAACTGAGGCGTGTGGAAAGAGGGAGAGCTGAAGTAAGAGAGAAACTTAGTTGACTCTAAAGAGAGAAAACATACGTTCTTACTATTTGATTCAAATTAATTCGATAATGTCTATCCCTGAATAGTAATAGTCTCCATGCAGTTGACTCAACAGGTGACGCTGTGAATAACTTCATTTCATCTTCCTGGTTTCCACTGTTATTTCCCTGGTTTTCTGCAAATAAGCCTATTCTTTCTTACCTTGGTGCTTGGATTTATGCTGATTTCTTCACAGTTTACTTATCCTCACCATTATTCCCAGGTGCCTCATATACTTTGGGGGAATATGAAAATTATTCACAAATAACTGCATAGATGTAGCAGACATATGCTGTTGGGCCACCTCGCTTTTATCCCTCTACCATATTCTCAGTAATGCTGTCAATCACAGATGTTGGATCAACTTCCGGCCCCAAGAAGGAACACGCGGCCCTGGTGGTCCGTCAGGCCCCATTCTCCTGGCAAAGAGAGGAAAGGGCGAGCTGACAGCGGCAGACACACTGGAGGAGAAGTCTCTCCTGTGCATGATGAGCTGTGATGGTGCAGGCTTCTGGTGGACTCTCTGCCCTAACATAGGAAGACATTGCCAGAGAATGAAGTAGGGTAAAACCAACACCCATAGAGGGAAGGAGAGCTGAGTGACAGAAAAAGAAAGAAAGAAGCAAGAACACAGGTTCTGGACTCCTGGATTCATCTGGTCTATAGGCAACTCTTATCCTGAATCCCCTCAGTGCATGAGCCACTTACCCCTTCTGCTTAAACCAGTAAGAGTTGGGTTTCTGACGCTATAAAAATACTTAAGACCAATACAGCACCTCTGTGAGACTTTGCAGAACCACTGCCCCAAACAGAATGGAGAAAGAGCCGACTGTGAGGGTGAGGATGGTGACGGACATAGGACGGAAGCGACATGAGTTTCTGAGGATGAGAATTCATTACAGTGTTGCCTGTCTTCAACACACAGCTCTTCCTCTGAGTCTTGACTCACAGTTTTCTTGTGCTGCCAATGTAATTATATAAAAAAAAAATTGCTGGGTTCATATACTTAAAGAAATGTTTCTGGTGGAGAGATTTTATTTTAATTCATTTGTTTAGAGGCATTGGCACTGTATGTAGATGGAGTCAATTGCTTGTGATGTGGCTTAATGACTGAAAATCAGTCTTCTTTGATCATTAAAGACTTTCCCCTCTTCAGAGGCACCACAGAACGGTAGACGGTTACTCCCGAACTCTCCCGTTAATGAAGAGATTCACACCAGCAGTACTGCTTCCTGTGTCAGCATGGCTACAAAGCCCCAGTCCTCACCAAATTATATACCTCAGTGTATTTTAGAGGCTTAGGCCGTATAAAAAGAATCTTCACAGCAGCATAAAATATTGCAGGGGAAAAAACAAGTGGTGGTTGAAAACACAGCCCCTGTGTGAGAAGCTTGGGTCAAGATTCCTCTATACTCCTTGTAACTGTTAATTAACCATGAGCAAGGTAACACAGCCTGCCTAGGTCTGATTTCCAGCCTGGAGAATGAGAATAACGCCACTTCCCCCAAAGGGCCATTGTACGAATTCCATGAGAAATGCTGGGAAGGCCTTCTGCCAGGATACTAACTTCTCCCTAAATGCCTGAATATACGACATGAGCAAGTGTGCCCGCTCCTTTAGTTAGGACCTGGTAAGGCGAGGATCCTTGGCACCATAAGGAAAATGAAACTCTTCCAGCCTCAATTTACCAATGGGGAATCCGAGGCTCAGACTGAAAGAGACCACAGCCCGAGACAGAACAGTGGGGTGATGGCTGGAGCAGAGGCATAGGAAAGTCTCCATTAAACTGCAGGCCTTTCCTCCAGAACCTATGGGCGTAAACCAAACACCCTCCTAAGTAAGTTGGAGCCTATCTGGAAGACCCCACACTCACTCTCACATACACATTCACATGTTGGTAGCCATCGAAGTTAGTCTTCTTGAAACTCATTATTCTGCTTTGCCATGGGCTTCCTGTGCCTTTCAGATTTCTTTTACATGCTCCTCTGCTGTGTGTTCTGCTTGTAGAATTCCTCCCTCGTTCTTCCTGAATGTGTGTGTGTGTGTGTGTGTGTGTGTGTGTGTGTGCATCATTGTTGCTGAATCCATGTTTCTAGTTATGCACACATGGGAAGCAGGTGCACTGCAACTGCCACCAGGATATGACAAGGTCTCTGGCGGCCTCCCTTAAAGCTTGATTCAAGTGGGATCATGCAGCCTTTTCCAAATGCTTCTTAATATACTGCTACCCACTTTGCCCCATTCCCCAAAAGTGACAAACTCAAGAATTTGAATTTGTCACCACATAAGGAGGCCATGTGAGACCCTGGAAATGCAGCCTGGACAGGAGCACCACTGTCCAGACTGCAGGGAGTGGAGGAACAACTTCCGTAGAGATGCAGTTCCCCCTGCAAATTTAATGTTCATTCAGTGAAATCTGCTTTTTGGTGATAAACATCTTTTTTTTTTTTCCCTTGAACTAAATACCTTATCTCAGCCTGGAAAGAGCCTTTTCAATTCCTTCAAAATGTTCCTTAATGATGAGGCAACTCACTCTTTATTTTTCTTTGCAAAGCAATTGGGTTTGATTCATTTTTGATTTTTTTTCATATCGTACTTAAAAAGCCCGAGCTCCTCAATCAATAGTACAGGGCTGCATTTTCTGTCCTAAACAATTATTTACAGAATGTGGGAACACTTGTAATTTAACATGCCACTTAGGCAGAACAGGAGTGGAGCTAGCCTTTTAACTCAGTAGAATGGGGATGAAAGATGTCATTGTGGACATGAAAAAAAAAATCAGCTGAGAAGGTACCACCAGTATTTTAAAAACCATTGCTTTGGGAACCATAAGGAACTTTTAGGTTGGGAGCCTATGGAGAGACAGAGCAATATTACAAGGTCAGGTCGGCTCCACTTCTGCCAATAGATGGAGAGAATACCAAGTCATGTAATGCTGAGCCATGTTCAAGTGAGTTAATAACATAAATAAACAGAACTACAATTGTGGAATCGTTGGTTACCATAAAAACCCAGGGTGCAGATCATCTGATATGGGTCGCCTTCATTACAACATGTAAGCAGTTACTAAATTTATGCACAAGGCTCTAATTTGCAGTGAACAAAAATATCTCATTGTCTGAAACTGCCATGGCAAGTGGTTGACGGGAGTGGATTTTGGAAATACAACAAGAATGAATATTAAGAATGATAAAAATACCTGTATGTGGACCGGAATGTCAGAGACTCTTGACAGCAGTTCTCTTGGAAATGTGAGTGAAGTCTTGCAATATCACAGTACAAAGCTTGCAAACAGACCTCATCTCCCAGCCACCTGCCACACGCTGCTTTAGCTTTCGTAGAGGGATAATTCTGAGGCTTTCCCAGTGCCTGACATCACCCATTAATGATTTCTGTATCTCTGTGGAAAGGGGCTGGAGTCCTAATGGCTCATGAGTGGCGTTTTGCACTTTTGTTCTGGGAACTTCCCTCTCCCTGAAACCTTCTTTTTTAGCTTGTACTTAATATTCACTCAGTGAATGGTTGTGCAGTGAATGTGCCATGAGCCAAGGACTCCACCCTGCCATCCTCTCTCGCCTGAAAGGCCTCACCCCTGTTCTCCTTTGAGTCCTGACATATTCCAAGGTCCACAACAAGCAGACTGGATGTTCCGACACACAACAAGCCTCTGATTCTATAACCGCCTCACTACTTCACCGCATTCAGGTCTGTGTCAAACACCGTCTTCTTGAGAAAGCCTACCTGACTTTCATATTTCAAATTACATTCATCCAATCTATTCTTTCTAAAAATTTAGTGTCCTCACCCTCTACAAATAACTCCTTTATTAAGATTATGGGTCACTAACAGTCTCCCAAGCTGGAATGTAAACTCTTCTAATGTAGGAACCTTTGTTTCATCACAGAGGCCCCGGAGGCACTCATTGACTACTTCTTAAATGAGCAGCTTTGCACACACAGGAAACCTTTTCCACCCCACTGCTTTATTAGCATCATGAAATTGAAGACCATATTCTGTTTCTTTTTCACATTCCTGGGACACAGAGCAAAACACTTCACTGAACAGGAACAGGGAACAGGCACTTGACTGAACATTACTAATTGATTTGCCTTGACTTAACTTTAATAAGCCATGAATCATGCTATGCATTGCTACCACAGTAATAGGAAGTATTTTTCAGCACTTAATATGTACTAGGCACCAGGCCAAATGATTTACATACATTATCTCAATTAATCCTTACAAAAACTCTATGAGACAGTTCCATTCATTATCCTCATGCTACAAACACGGGGAGTGAGGCTGAGGGGTTATCAGCATTCCTTCCAAGTCAGCAGAGCTACGAAGAGACGTGCGGGCCGCCCTGAGGCCATCTGACTTCCGAGTCCTGGCAGATAACATATGGACTCAGGGAGGCGGCACGCCGCTGCCAAATCAGCGGTAAGTCTCGGATTCTGGTTCTGTTTGATGCTGAGTTTCTTTCTGCCCTGCCTAGGTTTTCCTACCTGATACTGAGAGGTCGTTTGTGCCCAAGCCAAGAGAACTGACAGGAAAAATAACATAACCTTTTGCTGCACAGTGCTTGGATGCCCAAAAGGAAAGCCTCCTCTGGATTTCTAAGGCACATAAAGGAAAATATTCGTTTGGGCCATAATCTGTTGCTGCAGGAAGAAGGCTGGATTGCAGTTAGCATAAAAACAGCCCTTAAAAAGTCACAAACTAAAATTCAGTGGGAAGGACTCAGAGCCCCAAGTGGAGGGAGTCACAGCGGGAGGGCGGTACAGCTAGTGTTTTCTGAGCCTTGGCAGCCACAGTGCAAGCTGGAGGGGCTGAGTAAATCCCACTCAGCTGGATAGGCTGCAAACCCACAAAGGCCAATAATACTTCAGAAGCGAGTTCTTCGGATGGTCGACATTGAAATAGCAAAGATATCCTTCAATCTTCTCTACAGATATTAAAGAGAAAATAAATATGCCAGCTAACAAGCGTTAACTTCCAAAGCAGAGAATTAATTAGCACAGTCATGAGTTTGAGTTCTGTTCATCTTTCATCCAGAACCATTTGAGCCAATCAAATCTTTCATTTGGCTGAGGCCTGCGTCACTGCAGAGAACAGAGGCTTTCCCGTATGCTTTGTGTAACAAGGCATGTTGTAAGGACTAAGACCTCATATGAAAACCACCATGCAGGGACCAACATCCAGTAAAGTATGACTGAAAGAAGAAAGCTGACAGGGAGCGAAGGAAGTGAGGCCTGGGTCTCACACTCTCGGCTGTTCTACCTCTCTATTCATTTGCTACGTTTTCTTCTACTAACCATCCTCTCCTCTATCTTGATTAGTTCCTATTATTTCCATTGCTTTCTTCCAGAACTCCTAATAGAGTGTTGTATCTCCTCATTCTATCATATATGCCTCTAAATCACAGCCATAATGAGGTATCACCTCACATCTGTTAGGAGGGCTATTACTAAAAATGAAAACAGAAAATAGCAAGTGTTGGCAAGGTTACGGAGAAACTGGAACCCTTGCACACGGTGGGTAGGAAAGCAAACTACGGCTGCCACTATGGTGAACAGAATGGAAATTCCTTAAAATCTTAAAAAGTGACCTACCCTCTGAACCAGCCATTTACCTTCTGGGTGTACATCCTAAAGAATTAAAGTCAGGGTCCAAAGAAATAGCTGCACCCCCACGATCACTGCAGCACCATTCCCAAGAGCCAGGACATGGAAACATCCCAAGTGTCCATCAATGGGAGAATGGATAAAGAAAATGCGGCCTAAATGCAATAAATACTATTCAGCCTTAAAAGAGAAGGAAATCTTGCCATTTGTGACAACAGAGGTGAGCCAGGTGGATATAATGCTTCGTGAAATAAGCTGGTCACAGAAAGGTGAAGACTGCATGATTCCACTTATATGAGGCATTTAAAACAGTCAAGCACAGAAGCAGAGCATACCAGGCCTGGATGGGGAGGTGTTATTCAGTGGGTACAAAGTTTCCGTTATGCTAGATAACCAAGTTCTAGAGATCTGCTCTATCTCATAGGGCCTGGATTTAACCATATCATATTCAAAAGCAAGAGGGCTGATTTCATATTAAGCATCCATCTAAAAAATATCAAATGACAATAATAAAAATATGAAAGAAAACCCTACCACCACCACCAGCAAAGGGATACACAAAGAAACCCTGGGAGGCATGGTTGTGCCTGTTACCTTCATGGTGGTCATGGTACCATGGCTGTTTGCATATGTCCAAATGTATCAAATTGTACACATTACATATATGCAGTTCTTTGTATAGCAGTGATTAACTCAATAAAGCTGTGAAAATGATAATTTTGGCATGTGATATCAAAGCTATAGCTGTGCATAACAGTAATTTATGAACATACTGAAAGTTTTTCTTCATCTAGGAAATGAGGGAAGTCTTGGCCTAGAATGTGAAGTATAAATGGTGAATTTCATTCCCTGGTTAACAAATATTGTTTCAGCACCAATTCTATGCCTGAAACCATCCTAGAAACTAGGGGATGCTACTTTACAAGACACCTGAGGCCCCTCAGAAAACTTACGATTCAGTTAGGGAGAAAAGTGATAACGTGAGGAAGTTAAAGATAAAGTGATTTCACATAGCAGCAAGTACTCTTAAGCCATTAAAGAGATTGATTAGTGGCAGAATGGTTAATTAGATTTAAACTGAGACGAGAATGACAGATAGGCGCTAAGCAGGTGAAGATCCCGGATCAGAATGTTTCTGCCAAGGTAAGAACTCTGGCGACCTGGAGGCCAGAACGGGAGCAGCACGTTCCAGGAACATTCTCTCCTGCTTCTGCACTCCAGCTATGCTGACCTGTATTTCCTAAAACGTAACAGCCGTTTCCTCCTCAAGAATGTGCTGTTCCCTTTCCTGGTCTGTGTCCCACCCAACCCCCTGCTAGATATCTATAGGGATAATTATTTCACCCCATTCATACATGTGGTTGGCATGCACCTCCTCAAAGAGAACTTGTATGGCCAACGCGTCTACAATACTACCCACACTCCAGGAACCGTCTAAGCCCATGCTACCCAATAGGATAGCCACTAGCCGTGTTTGTCTAATTAAATAACCTAAAATCTAACTCTTCGTTAACACTGGCCACGTTTTCAATGCTCAATATCCACATGCGACTACCGTACTGGATGGCATGGAGACTGTTCCAGTCATTACAGAACGTCCGGTGCACGATGCTACTCTAACCGGCTTTATCCCCTGCAGACTGCTCGTCCTCGCCAGCTTCCATGTGGTTACTCATCACTTTTCTTCTCCACTTTAAAATACATGGAAGCAGGGAATTTCAGGACCAGGTTTTTTATCTAGGTAGCTCAGTGCTTAAAAGAGTGCCTGATAGTAATTAGGAACTGATTTGCTAAATTCATGAATAAAAGGCTTGTGTGATAACAAGACAATGCTGTAGTAAAACGCCCATCCTTGTTTAATGTCTCATCCAGCCAAGTGTTTTTATTTTTGAAAAAAATTTTGAAATAGATGAATCAAACACATCATTAACCCATTTTGCTGGTCAGTAAATGACTACTTTAAAAATCATGTAGTTTTAAACATGTTGGCATCTCCCTTGACACTCAAAAGTGTCCTGGTATGTTCAATACAGTATATAACCTAACCCTCGTTAAGGAAGAGTGTTTTATGAGAGAAGGTCACAGAAGAAAGTTGGGGTCAGACCATGAAGACCTTATAGGACACAGGGTTTTATCCTGTAAAAGAGAAGACTATATGTTTTATTTTAATTGCAGTGGGAAGCCATCAGAGGGTTTTTATGGGATATGATTTATCTAAAGTCAAGTTATACTGAGCACAGGTAAAAAGAGAAACTTGTTGGGAAGGATACTTCCACAAAAGAAGAGCCATGATATATGCACAGTCTCAGATAACACTGGAGGGGGATGGATTACAGCATCAAAGAAGAAAGTGGCAAGTGCACAGCTTACACAATAGGCAGGGTCTACACCGTGGGTGCCCTGAAGGCCACGCATAAAGTTTGGGATTGCAAGCATAGTGAGAGGCTTGAAAGGGAACTTAAACCTTTGAGAAGTAATATAATTGGTTTAGCCTTTCGGAGAGATTGCTTTGGAGGCAGCAAAGAGAAGGGATGCAGGGGAGCAGCTGTGGAGGGCAGTGAGAGCCGTTAGATGGCCCTCGGATACCCAGGTAGGAGACGTTAATGTAGCCTGATGCTAGGGTGGTGAGAGGGAGAACTATGGGGGCTTAGAGACACATTTGGTAGTTATAATCTACAAAACTGAGTGACTCGCTTTGGGGTATGACAACAGGATATTTTGACTTGAATGACTGCATAGCTGTTGGTACCATTTACTCGTGGGGGAGATCGAAAGGCGTAAATTCGATGGGGAAGGTGAAGAGTTCCATTTTAGTCAAGTTGCAAGTTAGGTGCCTGCAGCAAATCTAAGGTGAAATAGTCCATTAATATTCCATTAATTATTAGACACAGGCTGAATGTCCGGAGGCAATTAGAGATTTGGGGACATAGGCTTAGTTTGTTAAAAGAAATAGTGGGAATGTCCAAGGTCACTTTCTTCCTAAGGAAATGTGATCTTCCCAAAATAATAATTTTAGAAATATAGGAAACCTTAGAGGTCATTTAATTCAACTGTCCTATTTCTCCAATGAATAAGCTATCCAAAGAGAGACCATCTGTTAAGGCAGCAAGTGGTAGAGACCAAAAGAGAGAAAAGGGGGACAGTCGTCAAATTCCTCTCTCCCAAATGCAGTCCAACATCTTTATACTATAAGCAGATCTAATTACATTGCAGCATTAGCTCCCCCTAATATAAAAGGGCATCTTAGCTTACTTTAATTGTACATAAAAAATTTCTGATTTCTAAAAGATCACATTACACCTATGGATTGATATAGGAATATATTATTAGGATTAAGTACAATCTTTAAAAGTTCTAGTTATTGTTATGCTATTAATTAGTTTAATGAAGCATTTAGATTGAAAATATGATTATGGTAAGGTTTTCATTTTAGAAAGCAATATCTCATTCACAAGTCATTGCTGTATCTATTGGCATCATTAGATTAATCTCCTAGTGTAAAAGAAGCAACATTTTAAATAGCAAAAATTAGACATACATTCATGAGGTGTTTTTTCTTTGGCTCCAATGAGTATGGGACACAGTCCCTTTCTGAGTCTTTATGATAATAGAAATATGTGAGCTAGTTATGAATTATAATTTAGTACAACACAAATTTCCAAAATGGTACACACTTTTCCATCTCTGCTCTTCATGGCATATTAAGGAATGAAAAATCTTCTCAGTGGATTCTTATCCATAAACGAATATGCCATCATTCCCTTCTAAGCTACTGAAAAAGTCAGAATTACTGACCGTTCTTAGAAACTTCAAAAATTAAATCAGGAAGAGAGCTTGGAATCACTGAAGAGTCTTTTCATGCCTCCACCTGCACTGTCTACCGTCTCTCCCGTCCTCACTGCTCTTCATGTTTCCTGAGTGTGGCGACCTCACTCCTGCCTTGGGCGCCTGCAGCCCCTGCGGCCTCTGCCTGGCACACGCTCTTTCCTCAGATCTGTCCACAGTCACACCATTTTCATCACCAGGGCACTGGTTCGAAGGTCACCTTCTCAAGACATTCCCTGACCACCATATGCGATGCAGATGCCCCACCCTTAGTTAGGCGATCCCATTTTCCTATTCTATTTATGTTTATGGTAGTTATCACCTTTTGCTTATTGTGAAATTACCATATTTACGTGTTTTTAAAATACAGTTTCCCCATCTCTCCCATTAGGAAGGAAGCTCCGTGGAAGCAGGGACCCTGCTTTGCTCACAGCTCTATCTACAGAGATCAGTTCAGTGTCTCATGCAGAGTAGGGCTCCATTTATCAAATATTTTCAATAATTGGTATATCTCCTTGTGTATCTCCTTCAATTCATAGTTTGGCTACCGGTCCACTAGCCAATGGTAGTACTGAGGCAAGAACCCCAATTTTTTCATTTGAAGTCAAGAACTCTCTCCCACCCACTAGTTTAATCTGTCTCATCTGAAAAAGGGTCCTCCTGAGGGCATTTAAATGTTTTCAAATATTTATACATAATAACAATAATAAGATGATAGATGACATTTGTTGAAGGCTATTTAAGTGCCAACATTGCACTAGGTGTTTCATATGCTTGAGCACATCTAATGTTCGCGATAACTTTAGGCTAGTGTATCCTATTCTTAGATCGAGAGAAAGAAACAGAAACAGAAAGAGATTCAGACAGAGCTAAGTAATGTGCTGTGTCCACACAGCTGGGTTGTTTTTTTTTTTTGATTTCCGACACCAATACCATAATTGTTTTGTTCTGTTACGTTGTATAAACTTTACAAGATATTTTATTGGGCATTGAAGGGACAAGCATCCTCCAAAATGAGCAGACCTGAGGACAAATAAATATCACAGCGCATCAGACTGGCTAGATTTGTATTCTTTGCAAGTTACAATGTGATCGCCTGGGCAGCAGCTTTCCCGGGTTCTATCATATCGATCACTAGGCTGCTAGGAAGGACCGTGGCCTGCGGCTTCCTGATGGATTGTCCATCACTACAACTTTTCAAGTGCCTAATGGAGAAGTGTCAGCACTTGCACCCCTAGGATAAAAAGATTAATAAAACTCACAAGCCTGTATTTCACAAGTAGTTTTCACCCTAAAATAAAATGAATCCAAATCCTGCATTCATCAAATTGATTTTTCCATATGTTAATGTCAGAACTTAGAGATTTCCTTTCAAGGTCCTCAAGAGTTCCAAAATGTCACCATAAATAATAGACTTAAACAGATTATTTAATATAGAGGGAAAGAGATAGAGATTCACTTTAAGTTCCTTTTTCAACAAAAGATCCATTGATTATGTTCAGGGCTGCATAAAGTTTAAGGAATGGAAATACTCTTCCTAATCAAGACTGAAGTACGAAAAGTGGGAATCCATTGAGTCCTGTGTTATTTATAATTAGAGTTAAACTAGAGCAACTAGAATTATTATAAATATTTATACTGATACTGACTTCAAACTTTGTTGGTTTTTTTTTACAATGTCTGAAAACAAATCATAGGAATACATTAATGTCAAAATAATTTTAGTATCTTAGCTCCCTCTTTCCAAGAGCCCAACAGTCTAAGACAACCTCCCTAAACTCACTGTGATTTCCTTAGCCCTTAGAGAGAACTGAGTATTTTTTCTTTTCCCATAATGTCTTTTCATTCTCCTTCCAAAATAATTCATTTATGCTTTCCTACTGATGGTTCATTTACCTGAATCCTTTTCCAATGTTTCTCATCTCTCCATTGAGAAGAGAGTGTTCCATTTAATTAGAAGCAGGAAGGACAGCAGGGTGATGGGGAGCGGGCACTAGTTACCCTGTTCCTGGGTGACCTTGGAAGGGATGCTAAGGCTTGTGGGGCCTCAGTTTCCTCATGTACAAGAACAAAAATGTTGAAACAATGAACTCAGAGGCGGCTTTCTCCCTCAGGTGGGTTTAACCTTGGACATAAGAAGCGCCTCTCCTCTCATCCCACGCAAGGTCCTTGAATGCTATTCAAAAGGTCATGAAAACCCAAAAATATTTTTCAAATACACATATGCATGCATTAGTATGATTTCTTCCTGAGTGAAGAGACAACAATTTTATTTCATTGGATCCCAGTAAGAGCTTATGACAACACCCCCTGCTCCAACTTCAAAATCCACCGTCTACTTTCCGGCTCTGCCTCTGAGTGGCGATATCTTAGAGCAGTTGAGAGAACATATTCTGGATTCAAACTCCTGGGTTTCATCCCTACTCTTTAAAATACTAATTTTGTGGCCTTATAACAAAGAAATTATGTAACTTGTGCATCAGATCTTGTATCACTAAAAAAAGAAGAAGAACAGAATATTTTTTATAAGCTTCCTTTTAAGGCTTACCTGAGATTCTACAGGCAAAATGCTTGGCATAGTGAACACTCAATGCTATTTTTATTCATGTTTTAAAATAAAATGGTCATACAGAGCTGATCATGTGTTTACCTAATATGTAAGTAGAAAATAACAGAGCTACAATAAATACTTGTAAAATGAATGAATGAACAAGCTAAGGTTTTTGAGTAGGTCAGTAAACATCTAACCATGATTGAAATCAGACATGAACTACCTTGTCCCAAACTGTGCTAAACAGTGAAGGAGTGTTACATGGAGACACTGAAAACGCTCGGTCATTTCATCTTCATGCCATTTTCCTTCCCTAGTACCAGAGCTGTCAACCAATCCTATCATGTAAACACACTGTTTAGAATCATGTTTTATTTCTTTGCATTCACAAATATATATTTTCCCCCAAATAACTAATCCAAATGTACTGTCTAGGTAATGACTTTGAAATAACTTAAACTAAGAATCCCTACCACAATCTCTATTTTGAAGCTTTTTTCTTTCATTTCCTCTTTCAGAATGCTCAAAGTGCTACACCAATGTGTTAATACCTATAAAAGAGAGTATAAAAAAATGTGTATTTGTGAGTGTGCCTTTGTGTGTGGTCCTGTAGACTAATTGCAGCATTATTATCACTATTTCAATTGTTAGTAGTAAGTGTTTAGCAGACATCTGTTAATGCTGGAGTTTCAGGCAGCCTTGTTCTATAACAGCTGGAGATCTGAAATAATGATCTCTGAATACTAAATTCACCTTTGAAATGCATTTTGTACTCAAGCCAATTTCGGGCACTTCTCACACATCTTAATTATTCCACACTTGAAACATGGTTTTAGTACATAGAAAGAGAGCCAGACTCAAGGTGGCCATAGTTCTAGTAACTGTTCCTCTCTAATTAGCAGTGCAGTTTCTCAACAACCCTTAAAATCCCCAGGTCTTAGTCCTCTCATAGGTAAAATTTAGGGTGGGGTAGTTGGCTAGATGATCTCTGTGGCACTGGCCAACTAATCTGCTGATCCTAGCTCTGTAGAGGAAGTAAATAACATGAATGTTTTTAAAAATGAGTCCCACTGAGTTGTCCCTTTACATCAGCCTGGAAACATCAACACTTTTTCTTTTATTCATGGATGAACTTGGAAGAAATAGCATAGCAAGGACAGATGTCACTCTCAAGTACTTATTCCAACAAAACCTCATATTATCCCAGTAAGGAAAGGATGCCAAAGGTATGCACCTTACATTTTATGTGTAACTTAGTTCATATTCATATCTTTCCATGAAACATTCGCTGACCACTCACTGTGTAACGGCCATAGGGCATAGAAATAAGTCTCATGAAGCCTCAGCCTATAAGAACCACAACGGGAGGGATTTAAGGTTCTTGGATTGGTAACACTAAAATGATGGGATAGGAAACCCCAGATACTCCAACCCCTCCAGAGACATCAGTTCAACAACACAGAGACCAATTCCCTTTGTGAGAAATCTAGAAAACACTTAGGTGGCTCCTACACCCCGGGTGAATGTTAAACCGGCCTCGCTGAAGCAAGTAGGAAAATTCATGGCACACACTCACCAAAGACCACCCCTCAACTCAGCATGGCATAACTGGGAGAAATCTCCCAGCTCCTGAGACCTCCCTGGGGAGGGAAGAAGAAGACAAACATATGTGCAATGCTCCAGCTTTTCAGAAGGTTTCCTGAGGGGACTAGTTTGTGTTTTGCCTGAATCTAAGCACCAGGAAAGGGAGCTAGATCAGGGGCTGCAGAAAGCAAAGGTGAAGCTTTGGAGTAGCACACCCTCACCACAGGCCCCACCCCTGGCTCAGGTGGAATGATTTGTGGACAACCTCCAACTCCCAGCTTCTCCCTGGGGAGGGAAGAGCTGGAGCAGATGTCCAATGTTCCAGCTTCTCAGAGGACGGCCCAAAGGCCTGGGACCCGTCGCATTCGCTTCTGAGTGCTGACTAGACCTGAACACTCCAGCTGCCTGGGGGCTGCTGTGGATGAGACAACAGCATAACTTGCCGGTGCTCCAAAATACCTGTGGTTCAGCAGATAGATGACGACACAGTTCAGGGGCCTCTCCCTGGGGGGAATGAGAAAAGTGGATCATGCCTCCAGTGTTCTTGGTTTTCAGGAAGCTGCCTGACAGACTGGTTTCTGTCTCACCCGTTGGAACAGTGATGGGCCCTGGCATAATCAAGAATCATGGGGCCACTGAGGACAAAAGAGCTGTGGGGCAGCTCTGGGGAAGCTACAGTACTGCAGACACCAGAGACAAGAGATCATGAACTCCTGAAAAAACAAACCAGCAAATCCCTCTGATTGGGAATTTATATGCACAAGTCCAGGGAAGATGCATAAGCAGAAAAGGGCTGAAAGGCTTGCAGAATCTTTAGCCAGGCTCAATTAGTGAAGGTCTTTCCCTAATACAAAGGCAATCTGTAAAGACTTGGAGAGATAGCTGTTTTTTTCAAATGCATAAATCCCAACAAAAATGTTATTTATACAGGAAGATATAAGGAAACATGTCCCAATAAAAGGAATAAAATAGAAATCAGTACCAAAGAAATGAAAGTATATCAATTGCCTGAAAAATAACTCAAAATAATCATCATAAAGATGCTCAGTAAGTACAGAAAAATGGTACATAAATAAAATGAGAATATCAACAAAGAGAAATTAGAGTATGTATATATGAGCTGAAAAATACAATAACTGAGTTGAAAAATTCACTTAGGTTCACAACAGACTTGATCAATCAGAAAAAAAGAATCTAAGAACTCAAAGACACATCATTTATATTATCCATCAGAAAAGCACAAAGGAAAAGAGAATGACAAAGAATAAGAAAGCCTAAGAGACTTTTAAGGTACCATCAAAAAGATCAATATATACGTTATGAGAACCACAGAAGAGTGAGGGAAAGAGGAAAAACACTTATTTGAAGAAATGATAGCCAAAAATTTCCCAAATCTGGGGAAGGAAATGGATATTCAGACTTAAGAAACCCCAAAACCTCCAACAGGGACATACACAAAGAAGTCTACTTGGAGACATATCAAAACCAAATTGTCAAAAGTCAAAGACAAAGAGAGAATTTTGAAGCAGCAAGAGAAACTGACCCAGCACAAAGTAACTCCCCTAAGACTATCAGCAGATTTCTCAGCAGAAACCTTGCACCACAGAGGGAACAGGATGGCATATTAAAAGTTCCAAAAGGAAAGAATTCAAACCAAGAATATTATATGTGGCAAGCTGTCTTTCAAGAATGAAGAAGAGTTAAAGATTTTCCAGGATAAACAAAAGCTGAGGAAGTTTATCACCATTAGATCCATGTTACAAGAAATGCTAAAGGGACTCCTTCAGGCTGAAACAAAAGGACTCTAGAAAGCAACACAAAAGCAAATGAAAGCACAAAACTCACAGGAAAAGGTCAATATATAAACAAATACTAAATACCATACTATGGTAACAGAGGTGAGAACATCACTTTTAATTCTAGCATAAAAGCTGAAAGTCAAAAGTATACATATAGGTATATTTATAAAAATGTATTAATGGGTACACAAAATAAAAAGATGTAATTTGTGACATCAATAACAAATTGGTGAGGAAAAGAGTTTTTGTATGCTACTGAAGTTGCTATTAGCGTTAAGTAAATTACTGCAACTATGTATGCTTTGGATGAGTCCCATGGTACCAACAAAGAAAATACCTATAGAAGATAAATAAAAAGAAAATGACAAAAGACTCAAAACATGTCACTAAATATAAATCGATAGAAGACAAAGGATGACGGCAAAAGCAGAAAATACAGACAAAAAGCTGTAAGAGAGAAAGTGATTAACAAAAATAGCAGTTTTAAGTCCTTACCTATCAGTAATTACTTGGACAGATAATCCAGGCAGAAAATCAATAAAGAGAGGACCTGAACCACACTGTAGACTAAATGAACCTAACAAACAAATCAGAACATTCCACCCAACAGCAGTTGAATATGCATTCTTATCAAGTGCACATGGGACATTCTACAGAATGAATCACATGTTAGATCACAAAGTAAGTCTTAATTTAAGAAGATTGAAATCATGCAAAGTATCTTTTCTGACCATACTGGAGTAAAACTAGAAATCAATACCAGAAGGAAAACTGGGAAATTCACAAATATGTGAAAATTAAAGTAGCCTTGAATAACCAATGTGTTAAAGAAGAAATCAAAGGGGAAATTAAAAATATCTTGAAACAAATGAGAATGGAAATGCAATGTACCAACATTCATGGTATGCAGCAGCAAAAACAGTAATAAGGGATTTTTATAGTGTTAAATTCAACATTAGAAAAAGAAGAAATATATCAGAAAGTTGAATTTTATACCTCAAGGAACTGGAAAAAGAACAAACAAAAAAGTTAGAAGGAAAATAAAAGAAATAGATGAGACAGCAGGAAAACACTGTAAAATATCAACAACACTAGGTTAATCTTAGAAAATATGAACAAAATTGACAAACATTTAGCTAGACTAAAAGAAAAAGAGAGAAAAGATATACATTAATAAAATCAGAAATTAAACAGGAGGCATTATACCTGATGCCATAGAAATAAAAAGGAACACAAGAGCTTGCTATGAATAAGTATATGCCAAAAAATTGGATAATCTAGAAGAAATGAACAAACTCCTAGAAACATACAATCTACCAAGACCGAATCATGAAGAAATAGAAAAGAAGAAGAGAACAGGGAAAAACTGGTTGGGAACATATCTAGAACGCCCACATCCACCACCTCTATTCAATACAGCACTGGAAGTCGTAGCTAGATCAATTAGGCAAGAAAAAATAAAAGACATCCAAATAGGATAGGAACAAGTAAAATTATCCTTGTTCACAGATGACATGATCCTATATGCAGAAACCCCCAAAATTCCACACAAAACTTAGAATTAATCAATTTAGCAACACTGCAGGACACAAAATCAATATACAAAAATCAAGTGTGTTTCTACACACTAACAGCAACAAACAATCCAAAAAGGGAGAAAACAGAACCATTTACAAGAGCATCTAAAAAAAAATAATGTTTAGGAATAAACTTAACCAAAGACATAAAAGAACTGTACAATGAAACTACAAAACATGTTAAGAAATTAAAGGAGACACAAATAAGTAGAAAAAATACACATTTATGAACTGGAAAACATGATGCTGCTAAAATGTTCACACTGCCCAAAGTTATCTACAGATTCAGAACAATCCCTATCAATACCTCAAGGGCAGTTCTGCAGAAATAGAAAAATAAAATCCATCTTAAAATTCATAAGAAACCACGAAGTGCCCTGAATATGCAAAACAATCTTAGAAAAGAAGAACCTGGCGGCCCCACACTTCCTGACTTTGAGATGTATTACTGAGCCACAGGAATCGAAGCAGGGCGGTGTTTGCATGAAGTAGACCGGCAGACCAAGGAACAGCTTAGAGAGCCCATGGTTCCTGGACCACGGTAAGATGAAATATGGTACAGCCACCACAGGTGATGATATAAATATTTATTGACATGGAAAGATATCTATAGTATTTAGCTGGAAAAGAGAGTATAAAAATTTACTTACAAATTAATATATCAATAATTGTTTTAAATTTTTTATATAGAGAAACATATTTATGTAAGACATCTGGAATTATACACACAGAAATATTCAGTACTAGTTTTCTCTAGAGTGTGTATAGGAAGTATTTTGGTCCTCTTTATAGGTTTTTTTTTTTCATTTCTTTATTTGTTGCAAGGATCATACATTAGTTTTAAAATTGGACGTGCACATGTGGTGTGGGGGACACAATAGTGTTGGGTAAATTAATAGCCAGGGTCTCATGTACACAGTGGACCACCACTTCAAAGCCTGTGAAATGGAGGAGAAATATTATGAAAACCTCCTTGAAATCCTGTCTTGCATGCTAGCTTTCAGCTCAACTCCCACTCCTCTTTGCCTCCATAGACACTTTATAGGGAGACCTGAATCTCCGAGGCCCTAAACCTCTCAGCAGAAC
Organism: Phataginus tricuspis; assembly: GCA_029783875.1. Taxonomy (NCBI): domain Eukaryota; kingdom Metazoa; phylum Chordata; class Mammalia; order Pholidota; family Manidae; genus Phataginus; species Phataginus tricuspis. Next base: position 32,723,081 of record JAQQAC010025234.1, on the reverse strand, counting down.
ACCTGTAGCATTGAATGTTTATATGTTTCACATACATTAACTTTATCATCTGGTACCTTGAATTATGAGCTCCTTCTTATATGCCTATGTTTTGCTTCTTGAGCTAGTCTGTAAGTTCCTTGAGAACAGGTATTCGTGTCTTGCATGAGATTTACTCAGCCACTTAGGGATTTTCAACACTGTGCATTTTGCTCACACTACCCTTGTTTTAATTCACACACACTTATTCTCTGTTCTTTAACCAGTTGTTGACTTGCACACCACCAGGGCTATGCTCAGGGTATTTCCTCATTTAGAAACTCCCGTCTCCTCCACTGTCTGCCCGAAATATTTTTAATGAGCCTTCACACAAGTTCAAATGTCGTATCTTCTTGCAGCTCTTCTGGCCCGCCCTCCTGGCACCCTCAACTCTCCCAGGTTCTGGACAACTTTGCCACAATGCATCATGATTATTTCTTTGGGTGTGTGTGCTCTCCACTAGACTGTTTCAGTGTTTCTCTTTTCTCATGTGTGATGAGTCTTGGTCTGAATTGCTGGAGTATCCGGCATACCTGGGCTCAAATCTCTATCAAAATGTATACCAATGCCAAGATTATTCTTGAAAAACCTGCTGTTTTAAATTCACTCCTCCCTTTCTTTAGTAGAAATCACTGAAATTGAAGCCAGCCCAAACCCAGGACACCCAGAACATCTGGAAACATAGAAACACATGAGCTCAGCTACCAGTAGGTCTCCTAATAACTATTATTTCACCAAGATGTATTTATTAGATGTCTGCGAGTGGCTGAGTGCTGTCAAATCTTTCAAAAAGAAGCGCTGTGTGGCCACATCCCTCACGGGAGGGATCACAGCAGGAACAGTATCGCTCCTGTCATCTGTGTGGTGAGCAGATGTTCCAAGCCCTCTTTGAGAGGTTCCCAGGGAAGTCGCTCTGCGACTGGCACAGAGCCCTCATTCTCATTTCTGGAAGTGCCCAGCAGGGAAGGAAGTGGGTCAGGGTGTCCCTCATACTCCTCGAGATCACGTCACTGGCCATTTCTGGCCTTCATCACTCAAAACCATTTTAATTTCCCTTATTCTGTGTTGAACCGTACGTTACATGGCCGGAAGTGACACATTAACAGGGCAGAAAGCTTTCTCTACTTCACCCCTATTAATCTGCTATAAAAAATAACGACTCTTACTTTAGCTTGCATCTTGGCCTGTTCTAAGTTTTTTGAACAAAAAGCAGGTCGGCAGCCGTTTCAGCCACTTTGCCTCGTTGTCTTTGCCATTAGACAAAACGTAGCAAGACGGCCCTGAATTTCATCACTTACAGAGAAAACTGATTCTTAAACGCTCATTGACTTCAGGACCTGGGTCATGTTTTCTTTGGATGTTTAATTCTTTAAAATATAATAAAAACTTTTCCCCTACAAACTTCTCCTACAGAGTTTATCTTAGAAGTATGTATTTTATTCAGAGGCTTTCTTTGAAACTAATTTCTAGCCAAAAGATAATATTACCTCTTAACAGGCAGTCACAACATCTCAGAATTTTAGGGCTGGAAGGCAACTTAGAAATAATCCTAACCAATGATTTCATTTCAAAGATGAGGGAGAACCAATGTGACAGGCTAAGTGACTCTCCCACTGCCACACCATCAATTAGTGACAGGACAGAGTCGAGAACTCAAGCCCTTAATTCTGAGCAGGAGGTGTATGTTTAATTAGTTTTTGTGCCAAAGGGGAAAAAGCTGTTTTATTGAATTGCTAAGTCAGTAGAATCATAATATACATCTGATTTTAATCTGCAGTGCAGACGAAATCAATACATACAAACAAAAAAAGTGAGATAAACCCTCTAATTTCCAAAGAAAAACAGCCAATGTTAGAGTAAACCTCTCCGTCTAATGGCCGGGGTCAAGTTCAGAATGTTGATAATAGTGCACGTGTTTTCATCAAATAAATGGTTCATTAGATTCAGTCAGAGTTTGCTGTGTACGTAATGCCAAAAGCAACCACTTGATTCATTAAAACTGGACAAATGAGGGAGAAAATAGTTCTAAATTGGTCTATTCAAAAGAATTGAATATAATATGTAATTAGATATTGTCAGAAATTAAAAGAGCAAATGAGAAGTGGGAGCATAGCACGAGAATCCTCCTGGGAAACCAGAGACACAGGAGGAAAGGAATCCATGTGGAGAAGGGTCTAGATGCCTTTTTGAGGACATGCCTGGGCTCAGGGCCCCGTAACTGTATCCAAAAAGGTGAGCTCTCGGTGTGGATGCTTATAGACCCTGACCCACCCACTCCAGCCTTAGTCGCTTGCACCAGAGCAGATCACCTGAGCCAGATGGGACAGTCAGCACCCCGAGTTTGATTGGGACAAGAAGAGAATCTCATTGTGCGGCTGGAAACCTAAAGGGTAACAAAGAAGACAGAGATTCCATGTGGACTGAGTAGCAGGACAAACTGGGTGACCCAGGAGTTAGCAGATGCACAGAACACAGTTAATGATCGTAATAACTGCTTTATGAATGATAAATCAAAATAAACACATCATAGTCTCCTGTGATAAAACAAAATGGAGTGAAGATAGTCATAGGAATGGGTGGTCAGGTCCACTGATGGTCACAAGCCCAGATAGTCATAAGAGCGTCTCTGAGGTGGTGACTTTTAAACTGAGACCTAATGGAAGAGGAGCTGGCCATGCAAGGAGCTAGATGAAAGGCATTTCAGATCAAGCATATAGAATATGCAAAGGCCATGCAGTGGGAAAGCTCAGTGCTTTTAAGGAGCTGAAAGAGGCCAGTTTAATCGGAGCACCATGACTGACGGGGATAAAGAGTGAGTATGAAGACAGCTTTCAAGCTGGGGTGACCGTTTGTCCCCATTTGCCCAGAGCAGCATGAGTGAGCCTGGTGACCCAAAGGTAAGAATTCATATTTTCTTCCACATGCAAGTTGGAAACCATGGGAGGTTTTGCAGGGAGAATTGTCAAGGTTGGGTCCATGTTTTTGAGAGATCTCTGTAGTAAAGAGTATGAATTATAAACCAGGAAGCACAAAGTATGGCTATCTAGGCTCTTTGTCTAGCTTGGTATTGGTTTCTATCCTATTCTGGTGCCCTCCTGTACAGGGACAGGAGCTCCTGACAGGCTGATGGAGAAGCAGATTGAGGGTTTCGAAATACCGTAGAGCTGCCACCAGGGACAGAGGAGGCCACAAAATAGGCCACAGTAATACAACACAGAAAGGATTCCAGAGCATGAGTTACCTACAGTCACCTCAATTCGCCTCCCATAGGCACATTCTCAGGACAATTATGTAAGAACAGTCACTCACTTCTATTACATGCTGTCCCTTAAGGGTAATTCTTGTCCAAAAACAAAACAAAACAAAAAAATGCGAGCATGATCCCAAAGCTAAGTCAGAGGTGAAAGAAAAGATTAGGTGAGAAGTCAGGGAAGAAGTCTACACCCAGCTGCTGAGTTCTGCAGATGACGGAAGGCAATTTCAAAATACCTGAAACAGGGTGCCTTTAAGCAGGAAGCTTGCCTGGAGGTCATCCGTCCCCATAAATAAACATAGCTCTGAGGAAAGAAAGATGAACAGGGTAAAAAATACCATGGTCTTTCAGTACCAGAAAGTGTCAACTGAGACAGATAACACTGGCTACCTCTTCAAAAGGAGAGATTTCTCTCCAGGCCACCAACTTGTCCTGGGGGGTTATAAAGAGTCATGAGGAATTGCTTTAGCAAACAGCATGACCGAGAGCTCTTTAGGGTTACCTTAAAGCAGTAAGAAGGCCAGTCAAATGTGATGGATAGTCACACAGGAAAAAGAGGTCTCATATTCTGCAGCTTTGTAAAGGTATCTCCATATCCTGCCATTCTAACTCATGGTCTATTTTTCTAAACCAAATTTACAGGTTTGAGCTCTTTGACAGATGCATCCTCTCCCTAGCCCAAGCTCCCAACTCTTATATTCCTCACACCCTGCTTCTCAGCACAAGAGACAATATATTGTTTCCTCAAACACATCTACATGTCTATTCACTTTAGCAGGAGCAGTTTACCTTTTAAAAGTAGTATATTCCCAAGAGATGAGGTGAGAACAAGAGAAACAGTAAAGTGTCAATGATAAGAGCATCATTAAAAGTGCACACAAAAGCAATATATATATATTCAACCTGAAAAAGTGGTGACCTAGAATTGTGATCGTATAGAAATACTGTTTAATTCAATTAGGAAGCACGTACGGAGAAGCCTTTTGTACGCCCTCAATTGGACTAGGCTCCATAAGCAACATGGGAGGAACCTAAAAAGTGTTCTGTGGTCTCGAGATTATATTTTGGGAAAGTGTCTGCATAAAAGAGAAAGAAGGGAAATAAACACATGTATATGAGCCAGAGAAAACATCCCAAAAGCAGCGCAGAAATTGAAGCCATATTTGTCACAGCGCAAACCAAAGACCTTGATATGAGCCTCAGAATCAGGGGCGTCTGCACAAATGGAGATCCTCAGATCCCCGCATGAACCAAACTGCGCTTCTGTGGAAATGGGGACAGATGCAAGGCAGGAATAGCTGTCTCTCCTGCAGAAAACCCTTCAAACAAAATAAGAATAAAATTCAAACCCTTTACCAGGACCTAGGCTGTCCTACAGGACCTGCTACCTGCTTGCTTCCAGCTCCTCACCTCCTGCTGTGTCCCTAGGCTCCTCCGTCCCCCCAGATGCACACAGCTCGCTCTCTGAGTTCTGTCCAGTTACACTGCTCCTCTCTCCAGCCCTCAAATGACCGCCTTTCTCTTTTTGGTCCTCTGACCCACTCATGTTTCTTCTTCAGAAAGTTTGCCATCATTACCTACCACTTTCTATATCATTGACCTGTATTACTTTTTAACGGTATTGTATTTGTTTTTCTATCGCTGCGGGAACAAATTACCTCCCTCCTAGTGGCTTAAGATGACACAAATGGATTATCTTACAATTCTGTAGGTCGAAAGTCCAACGTGTGTCTTACCAAGCTATAGTCAAGGTGCAAACAAGGTTGCATTTCTTTCTGGAGGCTTTAGAGGAAAATCTATTTTCTTCCCTTTTCCGGTTTCTAGAAGTCATCTGCAATTCTTGATTCATGGTCCCTTCATCTTCAAAGCCAGCAGTGTTACCTCTCTGATCCTTCTTCTGTGGTCAAGCTTCTTCTGACCACAGCCAGGAAAGGTTCTCAGCTTTTGAAGACTCATATTATTATATAAGGACCAATAGATTAATGCAGGATAATCTCCCTATTGTCAGGTCTTCAGGCTTAATGATATTTGCAAAGTTCCCTTTGCCACATAAAGCAACACATTCACAGATCAGCAGTTTTTCAGGTTGAATATATGTATATATATTTTTTCAAATATATATACTAAAACTATATATATATATATATTAGTATGCACTTTTAATGATGCTTATACCATTGAAATTTTACTGGTTCTCTTCTCTCTCAGGACACGCGTATCTTCAGGAGCCATTATTCTACCTACTACAAATACTTAACTAAAATTATCTGATTTGTTTATGTATTAATTGTCTTTAATATCTTGCTAAAACTAAAGCTTGATGGACAGTGAAACTAGGCTAGATATAATATACAATAAACATTGATATATGAATAAATGAAAGAAAAATGGACTTTCATAACAAATCCTCGAATGATTATTATACATGCTTTTATTTTTTAATCATTGTGCCAGAGGTTAATGAAGCTATGGTCAGTAAGTCCACCTAGTGAGTCTAATCTTAAATCATTCCAAATATCTGACATAGTCTTATCTACATCTATGTACAAATCATCTAGTTCATTTGTAGTATATTCTAGAAATGCCTTCCGATTATTGGAAAGTGTCAATAGTGGAGAAATGTTTTATGTCTAACAAAAATCCTCTTTATTCCCACTGAAGCTCCTTCCCTTTACTGTGGCTTTGAAGGACAGAAAACATACTGTTCTCTCAATATACTTCAAGAGATGCAAAATCAGGTGATTACAGAGAGGTGTATAGGTGATGGAAATGCACGAAGCTGGAAAGGTGAAAGACAATACAGAGTGGTGACGACTGGGTATCCTGTAAAACGCACGCTTAGTTGAAAGGAAAAAGGATTCTGTGTTGCCATAGCTTGTCATTTTTCAAGTGAAAAAAATCTGAATTTCATGTGAAATGTATTGATATCTAAAAAAATGTGCAAGTAAGAATTCTGTTTCAAGCTCTGATGGAGTAGCACATCTCACTAAAAGCAACTAAAATTCCAAACAACTAACACACACACAAAAAAAAAACATTTGTTTAAAGGCACAGCAAAGATGCCAGTGCAGCCAGGATCTGCGAGAGCAGCATCTCAGAAAAAGGAACCTCACTGAGATAAGGTGTACACTCAGAATAGCACTTTTCCACTGGAAGAATTTGCCATTTTTGCTAAAGATGAGAGGCTGAGAAGCCAAAAGGTGGGCGGAGGCGGCAACTATAAAGAGGTGGAAAAGTCAGCAGAGTATTTGGCTGTTACCCAGAACTGCAGAGACAAAAACTGAAGTTTGAGGCTGCCAAGACGTTAGCATGAGAGAAAACAAGATTCTCGAGAGAAGGGAGGGTAGAGACGTCAGCCTAAGACTCAGTATGGTTTCCTTTGAAGCATTTGCCAATTCCTTATGGCTAACACCAATCTGTTCTACATTAAGAAAGAAGCTTCTTTCTTCTACCAAGTCTGAAGAACAGGCGAATGCCATATTCTCCTGCCTGATCTCAGAAGATAGAAATCACACGATTACAGGCAAGGGCCACGTAGCTGATGAAAATGAAGGTACCTTGTTGTGTGTAAAATAATAGGGAGCGGTGGGTTCTCAGTGAGCTGGAAAGAGCGTGCTGTGTCGAAAGAGAAAGTAGTCACTGAGCACCGGACAGCTTTTGCCTTTCAGCAACAAGATTTCTGTATGTAGAAAACAGGACCAGGGCAGATTTTTCAGCAGTTTTCAGTAACAAAATTTGAGTTCAGGAGCCCAAAGGGGAAGGACCACAGTAAGAACTCCAGGCTGTAGGTTGGAAACCCTGGAGACCTACATCCTCGGAATACTGATATTTACACTGATTTTTTTTGGAAAAACTCTCCCCGGATTGTACTGCTAACTGCCAAAGGGGAGATGCATTTCTTGAGGAGTAGTACATCACCCAGTACCTCTACAATTCCCTACAGATATTTAATGAAAATTTACCAAGCATCACAAGAAAAGTGACTAAGACAAAAATAAAAGGCAATAAAAACAAGCCTACAGATAACCTAGACATTTGAAATGTCATGCACAGACTTTAAAATAACTATGATTAGTACGTGCAAAAAAAAAAAAACAGGTGACAAGATGGAGAATTTCACCAGAGAACTGTACTCTAAAAAAAAAACCAAAAGGATATTCCAAAACTGAAAAATAGCACAACTGACATTATTAGTGAACCAGAAAGTAGGTCAGAAAAAAAAAATAATCAGATAGAAGCAAAGAGAAAGGAGATAAAGAAAAAAAAATTATCTATCTCTATATATAAAGAAAATGGCTTAAGAAATGTGTGGGGCAGGTCTAACACACGTGTAACTGGAGGCTCGGAAGGGAAAGAGAATCAGGTATAAGAAATACTTAAAGTCAAATGGCTGAGAATTTTCTAAAACCGACTCTAAAAATTCAACCCACAGCTCCCAATAGCTCAGCAAATCCCAGGCATGAAAACTACCATGAAATTATACGTAGGTACGTTGTAGGCCAACCGTAGAAAACAAAACAAAAAGGGAATCTTAAATGGAGAAAGATATTTGCATCAAAAAGTCAATAATAAAACTAACAGCTTGCTATTTAGCAGAGACAGTGGAAACAGTAAGATAATTTTTAACATTTTTAACCTGCTACAAGAAAAAAAGTGAACAAAAACAAACCATTATGTTGGAATTCTGTACCCAATAACATAATCTTAAAAAGCAAAGGTTAAGTAAAAAGACATTTCCAGTCAAACAATAACTGAAAATCCATCACAAGCAGACACAGCCGCACTAATAAATATCAGGACTTGATCTTCTACGTCCCTTTCTGTTGACTTCTTTTTCAGATGGCTCATTACTAATGGTGACCCCAGGGAGAGTCAAGCATCTGTTTTTGTAATTGTGAATTGAATAAATAAAAAGAGATCTCCTCCAGCAGTTCAAACTAGAATTGGGTCACATTTGCAGATGATCATGAAAGCCCAGGAATTCAAGGTTATGATGATCTAGGCATTGGTCACACAGAGCATCTAGCTAGGAGTCAAGATGCTCACCAAAATCTTATGGAAGACACGATTCTCCAAGTGTAAATAAGGTGGCAAAGCAAAGCAATTAAGAGATGAGGCGATTCACATGGGACACATTTACAGGTGTCCCTGAAATTACAGGTAACCCTGCAACCCTGAGGGTTCTATACTTTCCCTTATGTAAATCTGTAGTTGGGAAGGTTTGATGGGTTTGTTAAACCTTGGAGTCTCAAGTCATATCTCAGATACTAATTCTAGGAAGATAGCACAGCGTCTTCATATTGTTCTGCCAGCGGCCATCTCCGGATATCTAATGACCTGTGGCTTGGAAACCCACGTAACTGGCTCCTTCCTTCCTTTTTACTTCTCTCCCTCTCTTCTCCTCCGAACTCCCTTCCTTCCTCTTTGTTTGCTCATTTTTTTTTCAGCTTTCCATCCTGCATTTATTCGTCTAAGGTGGCTCCCTCTTAACCCAAGGTTTTCTTCTACAGGCTTCTAGGAAAAGTCCAACTTTTTTCCTTTTCTGTTGTGATATTTAAACTGGAATGTGCAACCTTCTTGGATTTTTAAATGTCTGTAACACCTCTGATTTTCTATTATTTTAGATTTCTACTTCTGTGTTCAATCTCTCTCCCCATTCAGCAGGATTATCCTAGCAACCTCCTACTGACCTCCAATACCCAGATCAGATTTCTATTCTTTAGAGCAGGCTTTTCCAAATGATCTAAGCAATAAGGTTTGTATGTACAACTTTCCTTTCACTTATCAGATGGCACTGTGATTACAGGATGGTATTTCCCTTCACCAACACATCTTGATTACCTCAATGCTAATGGCTGCATTTATTTATTATATCTACGTTACCTGCCACAGTGCCCAGTGCACATTACATGCTTACTCAGATATATGTTTGCTGAGATGTATGGAAAGGAAAATGAATAAAGGATTCCGACCTAACTCTGTGAAGCAAAAGTTCTTATTTCTCTAAATCATTTTGACATTTCTTTCTTTCCCTTCAGCTCTCTCCGTCCCTTTAGAATTGCTTTATGAATTTTCTGGGGTGTAAATTTATGAAATAGTGTAATATGATAGTGAAGTCTTTTTTTTTCTATCAGATCTTTAGACCATTTAAAAAGTAATTATATGAACTCACAGTGTTATTAGTTATGTTCATTGAATTGGCATTTCCATTATGAATCCATTTTTAATTACATTGGATACATTTCATCAATATTTCTTCGGAGAGCAGTGAACGTATAATGGCCCTTGCAGACACATGCACCAGATTAAATGGAAAATTCTATACCTGTACCGTTTCACCAGTCACAATCGGAGATTTCATAAGGCCTCTGAAGAACTTCACCAACCTGAACGTGTTCTATGCTAGCAAATGAAATAGAAGCGAGCAAGGCCACATGGCCTCGGTATGGAAGGCTGTTTCCACCCAACAAGACCCCCTGCGGTTACAAGTGGTAAAACCCTAACTCAAATGGCTTTAGAAGAACAAAGGGGATTTGCTGGCTCATGTAAAAGAAAAGGCAAAGGGTACATCTTGCAGGAACTAGGAGCTTAAATAAAATACATCTTGGCGTTTACTAGGATTCTAGTCTAGGAGTGAGCAAACTGGTTTCCATACAGGACCAGTTAATAAATATTTTAGGCTTTGGAGAGCCTATTGTATATTTTTAGTTAGTTGTTTTGTTTTGTTTTTTCATTTCGTTTTACAGCTCTTTAAAATGCAAAAACCATTCTTGGCTCGTAAGTCATACAAAAGCAGGCCCCGGGATGGACTCGCTCACACACGCTAGTTTGCCAATTCCTAAAAGTGTAGTTTGCCGATCCTGAAAAGGGCAGAGTCTCTATTCAGAATTTCACTCACCATTGCAATAACAGCCTGTGTCACCATTTTTTTTTCCATGGGTAGAACCCCTGGGATAGTCATGTCTCCTAAACAGTACTTCAGTTTTCCTTTAAAAGTACATGCTAGTTATTTTGTAGAATATTGTATCTCTTAATCTGGATTTGTCCAATGTTTCTTCAGAAACGCACTAAGGTCATGCATCGTCTATAGGAGAACCAGTGAAGAAACAGTGTCCCGCTCAGTGTGCTGTGACAGGAGGCCCTGGGTGTCCGTTTCCCTCAATATTGGTGGTATGGTCCGCTCTGATCACTTGGTTAAGGTGGTGGCTGCCAGATTTCTTCACTATAATGCTATATTTTTCCTTTTGTAATCAAAAAACAATTTGTGGGAGATATTTTGAAGCCACATAAATATTCTTTTCCTTATAAAATGTATATCTACAAATTTTAGTTTCCATTGTTGATTTTTCAAGGCATATATATGTCTTAGTTGTAATTTCACTATAAGAGCTTTCTTCTGTTTTCATTCTTCCCCTTCCAGGAAAAAAAATGTGTAATTTTTACTTTAATTAATTTGTGGCTATCATTATTTATTTTTACACTCGAAGTATTGAAGATTCGGTCACCGGAGGCCCGCTCGGGCCGGCGTCCCTGGCCTTTTAGCCTTTCTCCTCCTCACTTTCTGGTAAAAGAAGATATTCCTGGGTCATCTTGCCTGGATCCCGGAATCAGCCATTTCTCTAAGAAAGCTTCTTGGTTCTTTTTAAAAGTGCAGAATGTCACAGAACATACACGAATCAACCCTTCGTGGTGTCGGCAAAGTAGAAACAGGAACAAAGCATCTTAACCCTCCAGCAGGGTGACGTTGCCGCAGAAGCCTGAGCGCCCCCCCTCCCCCGCTGCCCGGCAGCACCGAGGCAGGCCCCTGCTCAGGGGCCAAGAGGTCAGGTGCAGAGCCTGGACTCCCAGCGCTTTCTGACAGCAGCCAGGCGGTGCTCCGCTCTGCCCACTGGGCAACGTAAGAGGAAGCTGCCAGAGCAGAAGATTTATATTAGATCGAGAGTCTCATAGTATAATACTCAAAATGTCCAGGATTCAACTGAAAATCACTCATATTACAAAGCACTGGAAAGATCTCTAAGACAATGCAACAATACTGGGATGACAAAGATGTTAGCATTAAGTGGCATGGATTTTAAAGCAACCAATTAGAAAACGTCTCAATGAACAATTATGGAAATGCTTGCGAGTAACGGAAAAATACAAAGTCCCAGAAAGGGAAGGAAAATAGTAAAAAGAATGAAATGAAAACGTTCGAACTGAAAAATTAAAGAACTGAAGTTAAAATTAATAGGTGAGTTCCTCAGCAGAAGGGAGAGGACACGGAAAGCCATCAGTGAACTTCAAGACAGAATAACAGAAATTCTGCAGTCAAAGCACAAATAGACGGAAAGTCTTGAAAGGGGCCTCAGAGGCCTGAAGAACGCTAACGAAAGATCCCAACGCTTGTGTCGATAAAGAGGGTGGGCCTCAAAAACTATTCAAAGACATAGTGGCAACTTTCCCAAACTTGGCAAATAATACACAGAAACAAAAAGCTGAGCGAATCCAGTGGACACTCAGAAAAAGATCATGTGATGCGTGAACGTCTGTTCACATTCAAAGGGCTTGAACGAGACTTGAGCGGGTCCGTGAGTGACCGTCCAGTGTAGGGGCCCCTGGGGGAGCAGGTCCTCCACTGCCCTCCGTTCAGACGCCGGCCATCTGGCCAGGAGCCAGGGGCTCTCCCGGCTCGACCTATACCGACTCCTATATAAGGACTCCCCTGGGGCTTTGTTGGTCAGGAACGGTAGGTGATAAAGGCTCTCAGAGCACCACGTCTACTTCGCATGTTTAACACTCAATTGTCATAGATTAGAAATCAGGGTTTTCTGATCATCTTGTCCTAAAACTGAACAAAGTTTGACAGGTTACTTATACTATCCCTTCTGACAGAGAAGCCCTGGGTGACGTCGTCTGACTCCTGGATGACTCTCCTTGCAGTTTTAATTAGCAAATTGATGCCCACTGTGATAGGCCTGACATTCATTAAAAGATCAATGTCCAGGGAGATAAGGGCCAGGATACGCACAAACTATTCTTTGGGACAATAGTGAGAATGGAAGAAATGGACAAAAAAAAAAAAAATGAGGACAGAATTGCAAAATAAGTATGTTTACAGTAATGCTTGTTAAGAACATCGGTCACCGCATCATTTTCCCGGGGAGCGGTTCTCAGTGTAGAAAGGGTAACCAGAATATCATGAACGGCATCCAGCCCCAGGGCCCCTTTGGGAGCAGGAAGAGGGCTGCGGGGTCCAGCATCACCATCTCGGAGGAGAGGACGGAGAGGGGGAAGGAGGCGCACACTGCCGCCTGGGGGAGACGCGACTTCACTCTAACGTGTGCATGTCGTGCTCATCTGGGACCCTGAGGAACTCTACAGGATACTCACAGTAGCGCCCTTATTCTCAGGGCCTCTATAGATATTATCATCATGGCGGAAAACGATTCTCCTTGCGGAACTGTTTTTGCCCGTTCATTTGAAGATGACCAACCAAAAAGTTACAGGAAGACTATTATCGGCTAAGCTGAAGCTGCCCAATGTTCCTTGGCCATCAGACATCTGCTTTTCTGGTGCTAAATAATCCACTCATAGATGAGAAGTACATTACTCTTTGAAGGGAAAGTGTGTCTTTCAGCCTTCCCCATGGTAAAAACATAATGTAGCACTCAGTACAAAGTGGTGGCTAAAAATTAACACTGAAAAAATCCTGAACACTTCTTATATGTCAGATACACGCTCAGAGCTAAGACCCAGGTCAGAAGAAATGCTTTATATTTGCTATCTCGGTCGTTATCATATAACTCAATGAAGTAGTTAATATTACTTTCTCCATTTTACATACACATATATACTAGGCCATACAGGTGTTAGGTTGTGGAGCCAGGATTTGAATTTGATTCAATTGTTCAAGTTCTTAAATATTATGTAGGAAAATAGGCTTCATGATCAAGAAAAGGTTTTAAAGTCACTAGTTGGGGCCAGGCCAATGTGGATTTGAGTAGCAAAGTGAAGGGTACATATTTTATTCTCCAAAGACTTGGGAAGCAATGGGGGTTTTGAGCAAAGATGTGACTTCATTAGATTTATTCTCCTGTAGGATTAATGTGAGTGCAGCATAAAGCAGAGACTAAAGGGAAAAAGAAGAGATATTCAAAAAATGTATTCAATCTACCATTTAGTGAGTGCCTATTATATACCAGCGCATATTATCCAATTTAATAAAAGGTATAAGGCCTGATTTTGAGCAAAAGGAGTAGGATTCATGCTAAGTAGACAAGTACACAGAATATATAGTAAGTAAAATCAGCAGACTCAGCAATGAGAGTCAGAATTCTAAAATAGATTTACAACACCTCGTTCATATTATGTATCACATAAATAAAAGGGTAATTATGGTGAGATTCAAAGGCACTGGGTAAACAGGACACCAAGCTATGAAATAATCAGCCCTGTTTCCTGACAAAGACCAATCATTATGCAGAAAAGTTAGTGTCGTGGGTCAGCCTTGGCCAGATATATTTCACACCCCCAATCTGCTTCGCTCACAGCACAGGACTGAAGCCTAGACTTCATCGATCACTCAGTAACTAGCATTTATAGAGAGCTTGTAATGTGTATTGCCCTAAACCTGCTTGTGTATATCTATTCTAATAGAATACCCAGAAAGTAGCAAGTAGCACATCTCTATTGTGTAAAAAAATGTATACATATATTCAATAATTTATTTTGCACCATGAGAATATCTATATAAAACTTCAGAGCTCACCTCAAATTCCCTCAGAGATCCTTTTTTCTTGCATCTGCACATGAATTTCGTAGCACTGGGACTTTGAACAAAAATGTTCAAAATTTCAAAACTTCATGAATAACTTTGATGTAAAAGATTTTGAAGCCCGCTGAGCTGAACGTATAAAAGATGCCATCTACTATTTCCCTTTTAGGGTTGATCCTAATTTACTAGAAATGCTTGCATGATGTCAGTCTCCAGAAGTTAATTCTCTACTGAATGTTCTCTCGGTCTCCCAGATCCCCCCCGCCCCGACCTGTCACACTGCAGTGCATCCTCTCCCTTCCACATTTTTTTCCAAGGATTGAAAGTGTAGAGAGAGCAAGGTGTACCTCCAGTGGGAAATTCAAGTGTGAAGTGGGCCCTGAAAGATGGAATGTCTCAGGTAAGGGCTGAGGGGTTGTATTGGTCATGCAAGGAAGTGAGTAAGCTCACTTGATTAGAGGGGAAAGTAAGAGAAAAACGTCATGAAAAAGGAAATTTTCTATTTATTACCTATGAATTATTACTACCTGTTTACTAACTACGCTCCAGAGGGGATCTCAGTGTTTATATAATTGCTATTGGGGTTATCATGACCAGTTTGTGGTCTGGAAGACATCAAACAACAGGTTCTACAACGCAATGTCCTTCCTGAGGTTATACACACTAGTTCGTTTTACGTAGGCCAAAGATCAGCTGAGAAAATGCACAACACGCATGGAGTATAGAAATGCTTCATAAATGAGTACTTACTCTTAATGATGTTTAAATGCCTTGTGTTTCATATATCACCCTCCAGGAGTTTACAAGAAACGTTACAGCTGTGCCAGGTACTGGACATACAAATTCAAATAAGACAAGTCTCTTCTGTCAAGGAGCTTATGGGTTCATGCATGGGTAATGGGCAGTGGGGTGGACAAGGAAATACAGTATTATAAAGAAGTGTGTGGTAGGGAAGCACACAAAAAGGCTATCAAATCACATTCAGGAGATCAGGGATGGTCCCTGGCAGAGATGCTGTTCAATCTGAGTTTTAAGGGACCAAAGTGATCAAAGAGCTGGAGACAGACATGCAAGACAGGAAAGCGTCCTGCTCTGAGAAGGAGTGACGGCCCAGCTACTCAAAGGCTTTCTAAACTCCAAGAGTGACGGTCATTGTGAAGGGGTTTGGACACTCCCCCACCAAACTAAAAGAGAATTCAGAGCTGCTTCCAAGAATAATTAACTGTCACATGAGGGGCTCTTCTTACCACTCGGTCTAAAGGAAACACACACCTGTTGCAGTTACTCTATATTAACCTTTCCCCATTTAATTTTCTTTACACCACGTATAACATCCTGTTCATCATGTACTTACTTATTGTCTAACTATACTCACTAAAATGCAAGTCCAAACAGTCAAGGACCAAGTTTATCTTGTTCATCTCTGTATCCCCAAGGTCTGGAACATTCCCTGCTATATAGAAGACACTTAATAGATGCTTGTCAAATGAATGAATGGTTGCCTCCTGGACCACCGACTGGAACAAAGGTTAAAACATCTGGTGTACTTTCTGTGCTTGCATTGCTAGCAGCATACTAATAGACCACATTTCTTGATTTTAGTGAATATTGAGTCGTAGAACACCATCAAAGCATCTATTCTGTCACACTAGAACTTTATTGTAGTGTTAGTATTTGATGAATATAATCATTGCCACTGTGTTAAATAGCTTTATGATAGCAATCTACAGATCCTGTGCAACTATCACAAATTTCAATTGGCGAGTTTTGACACAGAGATACATTTTATATGCTCACCTATCTTACAAATAATACAAAGGAAATGCAAATGAAATTATCAAATATTTGCTGAGTAGCTTTGATGTGACAAAGCTTTTGGGTAAAAGGATTTAGATATGACTCTATGATTTCTATTATAAAACCCATCTGCATCTTTTTGGGAAGAACCAATATAATTAAAATGCCTCTCCATTTGTAGACCTGCCTCATGGTATAAGAATAGGTCTGAACTCCAGTGAAATAATAATTCAGTTTTGAACTGTCCCAAGGTATTCCCATCTTCCTATTCTCTTTCAGTGGCATTTACAGTGATAAAAATCATAGCAATGATTAAAATGTAACAAGGCTCCCAGCAGGCCAGGCCCTGTGAATGTATTAAGATATACCTATTATCCTCATTACCACTCCATGGGTGGAGAAGGGCTACCACTATCTGTTTTGCTGTGAGAAGACCTAGGCATAGAGAGATTTGTTCTCAATGTCATAGATCTACCAAGTGTCAGAGCCTGTAAATACCTGACCACAGAGGTAAGGTTTCAGTCTCTGAATCATATGGAACTAACATACTTACATATTTCTTTTCAAACGAAAAGAATATATGTATTTAGTTCTTAACCAGTTCGTTTAGAATTCATATTAAGAGCAGCTTGCCTGTTTATTTACTTTATCATAGACTTAAATGTACAAAAAATCAATGCTAAATTCATTTGCTATTGAGCTGGGATCTTTCATTTCTGAGATTCTTGTGGGACCTCTGAAGAGACACAGTAAAATAAAAATGATAGACATCACAGGGCCCTGACTGTGTCCCAAAGCGATTAACGATTAGAGTCCTATTCACAACCCTTCTCAATGACTCTTCTTAACCAGCGGTCGCCACCATCCTCATACCATGAATGAGTTAATTTGAGATAGCATGTTTTCTTCTAGCTGCTGAGGCATCCTCTCAGATAAGGTGAAAAACGTGTCTTTAACGTACTTAATACTTTCCCTCATTTGCCTTCCTCCCAGGGTCCAGGGATACTTCATAAAAACAATGGCTTAAAGATAGCGAGTCAGTAGTTTTCAACTGACTTGGCTTTGAGCTCAAATCTATTTGTTAAAGAAGCTGTTAGTGTGTAGTGGAAGCTCAGAGGCATTGGCCCCACAGGCTGGGGTTCAGCGGTGGCCCTGCCTCTCTCCACTGGTACGTCCTAGGGCACACTGGTTATATTCCTTGGTGCTCAGTTTCTTCTTCTATTTAAAAAATATAAATAAATGAGGGAATGCTTACACCTATTCTCAAGGGTTTTTTTTTTCTTTTTCTAATTAAAGATTGTGCAAGGCTATATTGGTCATTAAACAGGCATTTCATAAAAGTAATACACTTTGACGGCACACTCAAGATCTACCTCGGCATGAATCACACATGATGAGTAAAATGCCCGTCATCCCTGGCCCTGGTATCAGCCCACCTGAACTACTGCAGGGTAGGGAAGAAGGATGCTGAGGACCCAATGAATTTAGGTCTTGTTCTGGAACACCTTGACCCCTTCTTAATCACAATGGCTCCAGCTATAAGGCTTAGTCTCCTTGATCCTATTTTCTCTTGTCTAGACAGAATCTGACCAAAGGACAAAACTCAGAGAACAAGTCAAAAGAAAGCTCTCTTGCTTGGCCTTTGAACCATTAATTAATTAACTCATTCATTCATGCTTGGCCCGCAGGGGCTAGGAAACTCACCTGCACCCACTGCTGATGAAGGACAGACAGCCAAATCTAAGATCTATGTACTGTTGCCAGAAGCTTCTTGACTAGTGAGTGAGGAATGGGGAGCAGGACACGTCTAAGCACTGAGACTCCCAGATCTCCAGCTTTTCCCAGGAGCACAGCTAATTCAAAACCACCCGGTAAGTATTTGCATATTGTTGTTTTTAGAGAATAAGTTGATGGTATTTTTTTTTCTTTTTGTAGTATTGGGAGATAAACTGTTCAGTTGTGTGAGTTTATTTTTTAAAAATAACTTCAAACAGATCTTAATAAGAACTTATTTGGGGAAGAAGAAAAAAAATCTCCCTATAGGCATAGTCCTTGTGGAAACAAACTAGAAAAAATAACCTAAAATATCTTAAATCAGCACTCCTTATATGTTTCCTATAATTCATATCCATTTCTTTTCATTATTATTTCTCTTTCAAGAAAAAGTAGCCAAGAGTGCTATCTACCCTGAAGCAGGGAACATTATCTGGGTTCACAGCCTGTACTGAATTTAGCAGACTGATGAATTAGAAAGAAGTTCGTGTCAGGGTCTGATTTACAGATGTAAACATGAGAGCTTCTTTGGGTTCTCAGGCAGGGTGACCACAAAGTGTCCTCTGCTTCCAGATCCAAAGTGCCTCATGCAAAGGTGACCAAAATCCAAAGCCACAAGTGACAGGTAGACCAGATGCCTGTGCGATGGGCAGCGACTAGGGATTCTGCTTGCAAATCAGCACCAAGTTTTGAGTAGTGACAATTCTTTCTCTTCAAAGCCAGATTCATTTTGTTAACTGCTTGCTCTCCAATGGCTGCCATTTTATGGGCCGAATGACTCATTTAAACATTTCTGGTTTATCTATTTCTACGTTTTTGGTCCCAGGAATCCCCCGCAACACAAAAGTGCTTAATGAAATATATTCATGCAAACACACCCTAACGCCCTTGAATTAGTACATCTGCAGAGGACATGCCCTCTGCAGGTGCTAGTCATTCCGGGTGCTAACCCGTGTGTCGCTGAAAGCTTTACCTGCTTACGAGTGCCTTCTTTGTCTCACTCAAGCTGGCCCGACCTCCTCTGCATTCTCCTAGCAATTTCACTCGGAATTTCAATATTTGAAGAGCTATTAAAAAGATGAGGAGGCCAAGACATAACCTTCTCTCTGAGTTGATGCCTGTCTATCCAAATGCCCCGTCTCACTCTGTCCCACACCACCCAGAACCAGTAAGGAGTTCCACTCAGACACTAATCCACTAACTTCCACTAAACCACTTAATTCACACAGAATTATTACACGGTGTGATTCCATTTTCTTTGTATCCCTAATTTTTAATATGCTGTGGGATATATAGTAGAAGCTTATGCTATGTAGGTTGAATGATGGAACCAAGAAGTTAGCCTTGGGAATGCTGAATGATTTAATACATCACGTGCAGATTTAGTCAAAACTGAGATACAGACACTTCAAATCAAAAACTTAATATATAGATATAGCAACTTAATATGTTAAGTATTAAGCAAAAATTATACATTTCTGCTGAAAGTCTCCTCACTCCCTCTTCATTCCTGCCACAGAACCTTGGTTCACGCTCTTCCTTAGTCTTGAAGGAGTTTGTTCCGGCCCCTCTCCTCTCCGACCCACCTTAAAGCCTACATCCTCCATAAAATTTTCTGTGCCCCATCTAACTCTGGTGGAGCCTTTTCTTCCCAGGGATCTCTCTGCTTTCACAAACAGAGGAAAAGCAGTGCACATTCAGGGATCAGACCCTTCTAGATCAGCGCTCACTGGAGTGTCCTCAACTCCATTGCTCTCCGAACTAGAAGTTTAGATAACTACATCAGAAAACAAAAGAAAGGATGAGAGGGAGGATGGACAAAGGTAATATAGACTTTCTTTTATCTTGTTTTTTTATACCAGCACCCTGCAGCTGTTTAATAAAACCATTTACTTGCTGTGATAAATCACTTGCAAATTATATCAACTCTAAATGGCTTCTCAACGTTGCTGGCTGCCGACGGCAGCCATGCGTTATGGAGGTGTAAACAAGGTGACTTGGCTCACACTTGCACAGCACCGAACGCCTGTTCCGGAGGCAGAGAGAGACTGAGAAATGAGCTCAGTGTCCCGAATATGTAATCGGTCACTTTGTGCACTTGGGCTGCCTGAGTTAGCTGCCGCACAAATGTTGGATGGCCAAAGATTTTTAAACTTCATTACTGCTTGGGGGAGCATTTGCCTGTATTGCTTTAGGCTAAAGAAAAAAAAATGCTTCTATGCAGATGGCTTCTGACTGCAGTCTTCAATGGGCTTTTGCTGTTTAGCTGTTTGGTTTAATGCTATGTAAAAGTACTCCAGGGAGAAAGGAGAGGTGAGGACTTAAAACTTGAGTCCCTGTTGGTCTCTCTCTCTCTCTTTCTCACACACACTATTTCTGGGGTAGCAGACCAATAAAAATGTAAATGTTTGGTTCTACTGAACCAGGGCTGAACAGCGATCATGTGACATTTTTGTTTTAAAATGAGATGCACTCACTGTATGAGTAAAATATAAGAACTCGTATACTTAGGAATCAAATAGCACAGATACTGGGACTTGGCCAGCCTCTGTCTTTTTAACACAGTTGCAGCCATTGAACAAGTATCCGGCTGTGTCTCAGGTCCAAGGACAGAGCTGCAGTAGCTTGACTCAGACCGCTCGCTGCACGGACACATACCCATCTCCTTAAAAGTCCTAACCAGCAAAACACTTGCAACCCTTTGGATTTCCTGGAAGCTCTTCAAGAGTAAGTAGCTGCTGTCATAGAAACTGCTGGCTCGTGTATGGGAGAGGTGGCTTTTCATGCTTGGGCATCTGGTGTGAAGACAGGTGATTCCCTAGGGAAAGCACCTGCTTATGACAGCACAGAGCCTCAGGGAGCAGCTATACAAACTAACACAACCCTTCTATTTATAAAGAGGGCCGTTGCTGATAGAGCGTTGCAGAAATGCAGCAGAAACTCCAGAAACGTCCAGAATTCGCAGATGTAGATCCCGAATTGCTGAGTTTCACCGACCCCTTGCACTTCATTCATTCATTAAATTAATAAGTGTTTTAGAGGGTCTACTCCTAGTGCCATGCATTTTGTGAGACACTCTAAGAAACCAGAATCTCTGTTCATAAACTTACATGCTGGGAAAGGAAGTAGACATATCAATCAGATTTTTTTACACTATCATAACTGCCACAGAAGAAACAAACGGGGGATGAAATGCTATAAAATATGGGATGAAGAGGGGAAGAGGGGCTGCACTAGATCAGCCCATCCAGGATGTCTTTATGGGGATCTGAAGGGGCTACATTTCAACAGTGACCTGAGACTGAGAAGCAAGTGACGCCCAGATATGCAGACAAAGCAGGAGAGGGAATCGGGATTGGGCCCGGCTGAGGGAAGGGCATGTGCACAGATCAGAGGACCAGAACGAAGTCCTGGAAAGTCCAGCATGACAATAACTTGGATTGACAGGGACCACACAGGTCACGTTAAGGAGTCTAGGGTTTTGTTTGCTGGGTTGCTGTTTTTTTGTTGTTGTTGCCTCAAGAGTGCTGAGAAGCAATTCGTGCTTTAATTTACAACTTACTAATGACCCATGACTTTCAACAGTTTTCATGCGCTTTGTTAGTCATTCATATATATTCTTCGGCTAAGTGTATGTTTGAGACTTTTGCCTTTTTTTTGTCATTTTACTGTTGATTTGTAAGAGTTCATTTACTGTGGATTTGTGTATTTTGATTATTCTTCCCCATTTTGTAGCCTGCCTATTCATTTTCTTAATGGTGTCTTTGGATAAGCAGACGTTTTCCATTTTAATGATGCCCAATTTACAAACTTCCTATTTTGTGGTGAATAATTATTTTCCTATAAAATAAATGTATAGCTACCCTAATGTCACAAGAGTATTCTCCAGTGTTTAATTCTAAGTAGTTTTATGTTTCTTTCTTCCAAGTTTAGATCCACGATCATCAAATTTAATTTTTGTGTATAGACTGTAGTAGAGCTCAAAATTTTATTTTCTTCCTACATTTCTATTATCCGGTATGATGCCACCATTAGCTAAAAAATAACTTCCCATTTTTCACCCCACTGAATTCACTCAGTGACTTGGTTACAAATGAAATCTATATCTAAACTTCTTTCTATATATATCTATATATTTAGATATATAGATATATATGTATATATATTTAGATAGTAGATATTGATATATATCTCCCTCTTTCTCTGTTATTTTTCTGTTCCTTTGATCTACTTGACTATTCTCATGCCAATAACATACAGTATTAGTTGAATAGCTTTATAATAAGTCTTGAAATCAGGTATTATAAGCTCCCTAACTTCTTTCTTTTTTTGTAAGATTGTTTTAGCTATTCTATATACTTTGTATTCTTATACACAATTTAGAATTAGCTTGCCAATTTTGAAATAAAAAACTACCTTGGATTTTGAGATTAAATTGATATCACAGGTCAATTTGGGGAAAATTATCATCTTAGTAACGTTGAGTCTTTCAGTCCATGAACAGAATATATCCCTTGACTATTTGTCTTACATTCTTTCAACAATGTTTTATAGTCTTGAACACCTTTCATAGTATTTATTTCTAGGTATATTATTTTGATGTTTCTATAGACAAATTCTTTTATTTTTCAATTGTCCAATTCTAGTATATCAAATACCATAATTTTTATATATTGATCCTGTATTCTGTGACTTTTTAAAATTCGTTTATCAGTTAGAATTGTTTGCATATTTCAAAGGATTTTCTATGTACACAATCATGCCAGATGTGAAGGAGAGCTTTTCTTTTCTCATCTTTATACCTTTTAGTTCTTTTGCTTGCATTTTTACCCGGGTTAAGACTCAGACAATGTTGCAGAACAGTGATCAGATTTGACATTCTTGTTTGTTCGAAGTCTTAAAGGAAAAATCAATGTTTTGTCATTAAGTATGATTCTAGATGGAGATTTTTCATAGATTTCCTTTGCCAGACTGAGAAGTTTCCTCATGTACTTTTTGCATGTTTTAGTATGCTAGATATTTTTTGACATGAATACATTTTGTCAAATGTTTTTTCCTAGGAATTAATCCTTTATTATATTAATGTGGCAAATAGCATTCATTGCCTTTTGAACAGTGAAAAAGAATTGCCTCCCGAAACAAACCCCACTTGGTCAGGATATTTTTAATCTATTGCTGCATTTGATTTGTTAATATTTTGCTGAGGACTTTTGGCCCTATTCTCATGAGGGTTATTAAACATTGAACTCTCTGCTTTGCTTTAGTGTCTGAACTTTGCTAAGCTCATAAATAGAGAAGTGTTTCTTATCCTTGTTTCCTCTAGGAATTTGGGATTGGCATTACTTCTTAGAAGTTTGAGAAAATTCACTAGTGAAGTCATCTGAGCCTCACATTTTCTTAGTAGGAAGGTTTTTGTTTGTTTGTTTTCTGTTTTTTGTGGCTTATGAATTCAATTACTTCAATAGATAATGGGATACTTGTGTGTTCTATAAATTCTTGCATCAATTTTAAAAATTGTGTTTTCCAAAGAATTTGTCCATTTCATCTAAATTCGATTATTTGCATGACATTATTCCAAATATCCCCCATTCTTCTAATAGCTGTAGAACATAAGCATGTGAAGCAATAAATTTCCCCCTAACTGCTTAGAATACATGTTCATATACTATATTTTCTTATGATTTATGAGTTATTTCAAGGATGTTCATTTTCCAAATGAGAATTTTCTATATATCTGATTATTGATTTCTTCTTATTATTGTGACCCAAATCATATTCGGTATGATTTCAACTATTTACAATTTGCTCAGACATGATTTGTGGCCTGCCATATAATCTGTCTTGGTGAATAGTCCATGTACACTTGGAAAAAAAGTGTTTTCTGCAGTTGTGGAGTATAGTTTTTATAAATATCGAATAGGACAAACTGATGTCATGACAAAGGCCTCAACTGCACTAGTTGGTTTTGTCCACTCTTTTGGGTTTTTCTACAAATGTTCCCATTTGGATAATCTTTAAGCTTCCTGATCCTTTTCTGTTATGTCCAGCCTTCAATGAAGACCTTCAAATTAGTTAACTTTTCCCAAGAAATACTTTATTTCTACCATTTCTACTTGTTATGTTTTTATAGCTTATTACTCTGCTGAAATTCTCAATCTGTTTGCATATTTTTGTCCACATTTTCCACCTGACTTTTTAACACATTTATCCTAGTTATTTTAAAGTCCTCATCTGTCTATAATTCTAATTATCTGAATCATTTTTGTGTCTGCTTCTATTGTCATATTTTCTTGCTTCTTTGTGTGTCGTATGCTTTTTTCAAAAAATGTAATGCTGGATATTATGTGTAGAAAAATCATAGAAAGTGAAGTAACCATTATTGGACCTAGGAAAAAAAGGCATGCTCCTTTTTTTTGAAGTATTGTTGATATACAATCTTATACTGGTTTCAAATGTACAACACAGTGGTTCAACAGTGACCCACATTATTAAATCCTTACGCCCCTTTTGTCAGGTTGCTAATGTGTGATTCATCTGGGTTTAATTTTTAGTGCAGCTCTACTAAAATTCAGTCCACCCTTGGCTTCAGATTTTAATTAGGGAACAATCAGGCTTCCCTTTCAGTAAGGCTTGAGATCTAAGTACTAATGATTCTCCAGAAATCTTCACACATAGATAATAGCCTATCTGCCATCTTTCTTAGGTTCCTAGGGAGTTGGTTCTCTTTGTTCTTTTGCCCTTCCCCTTGATTTAGGCACCTTAACAAATCTATCTCCACATTCTTTTCCCCTCCTCGGCCTTTGGCAACCACTGCCATGTGCATGATGGGGTAGCGTGCCTTGAGGGGTCATCTTTAAATTACCATCTTTAAATATCCATCTTCTCCTCAAGAGAAGGAAGAGAGAATTCAGCAGAGAACATTCAGTGAGTCTAGGCAGTTAACCAGAGATTTTTACCAATGTCTATGTCTTTGTATTCTGGACAAATGGAAATGTGGACCATAGTTCACATTTTCCCAAGTAATGCCCCCAAATTTTTTTAAACATCTAAAACACTAAGCATCTTGATCAGTAGACCCTCTGCATGTCTTTGTTTATTCCAGTTGGGTGCTAATGTAATTGGAATTGGTAGATGGAAAGTCCACAATTGTCAGATCTCATCAATTTACACTATAGCTAAATTAGAGGAGGAGGAACAGAGGATGCATCCAGCAGCTGCAGAAACAGGTGATCCCACACATCATACATCCTTCCCTACATAAAGGCCTTTCTCAGATTTTAAAATAAATATAAACAAAGTACCAAGAATTCCCCTAAGGCTGATGGGTGGGGAACATCTATTCACAGTGTATTCCACTACAGGCATTCTTCATTTTGAAACCGAGACGGAGGTCAGTAAGTTAATTGAAACTTAGAATATGCTGATGTGAACATCAATGAAGTCTGACAATTTTGTAACTTTATTAACTCTTGATCTTGTGCATTTGAGGAAAAGATAATTCATTATTCTTCCTAGTCAGCACCTGAGAGATGTATGAAATCCACCTTGAATACTCTAAGAATATTGTAACAAACACGTACATTGTCATTTCCCTTTGAAGAGTAGCTATAATAATTTAAAGTGCATAAGAAGCACAAGGAGATAATGCTACAGTGCAGATTCCTCGGTCTCTTTCCGAAAAGATTTTGATTCAGGTGACAAGTGAGTTTCCAGATCTGAATGTGAACAGAGGCAAGGCCTATTTGAAGCACGTTAAGTCCCACATTTATAAATTTCCAAAGTCTGAGTGACCCGTTCTTACACCCTGATGAGTGCATGTCCAAGCTCTCATCTCCCTAGTTTCCTGCTACATTACTCTCCCCTCCGTGGTTCTACTTCAACTACACTAACTGCTTTTTTTTTTAATAAAACTGCATGTTCCTTTCCACTTGTATACCATTACATATGCTGTTTCTTCTGTCTGGAACCCCGATTTTTTTTGTCTGATCAACTCCTTCTTATCCTTGGGTCTCAGCCTAAATGCTTCTCTAGGACATAGATTAAAGGTAGGTCTCACTTCTCTGAAACAAGCTCCCACCCCAATTAGACATTTCTTTTAACACCTGTGCTTCTTCACAGCTATTTATACAGTTGTAATTATGTGGATTTTTTAAAATTATATAATTGCCTTTCCCACTAGAAGATTAACAGTATGAACATTGATCTTGCTGGTTATGTTCACCAACGCTGCATAGTAACTATCTCAGAACTTGCACAAAATGGTCACTCAGTAACTACTCCTGGACTGCCTGACTTCTCATGGATGCAAAAGGAAACCATGGCAACCATTAAACAGGTGTCCTTCTGTATCGCTTGTATGTTGCTTTGTCTAAGCCTCGTCCCTCTGTTCTTCTGCAGACAGAACCTCCTAAATTTCACTCAAGCCGCATAGTTACTTTGGGTGCCATCCTATAAAGTTAACTAACAACCTTTCCTTCGGATCATAATTGGTTAATCCAAGCACAGACAATTATAGCTTTTGCACAAATGATTTGGAAACAAAGTCAAGAAAGAGAAGCCATCTCTCTGGATGACTGACCCATCTGGTAAAGCATTCAGGAACTCTCGGGAGCCATTGCTCAGACACTAACAGTTGGAGAAGTAGAGAAAGCCAGTCTCCAGAGAGGGAGAGAACAGAGCAGACATACTGAGAGGTAGGTGGGGAGATGATGCTGTTTCCATGCTAAGCTGTGGTCACACCTGTGCCCAACCACTTGTCACTTGTTGTCTTTCAGCTTCCTGAGGTTGTTCCATAGATCAGAAGCCTGACATGGATTCTCTCTGGGCAAAAATCAGTGTCTGCAGGGCTGAATTTTTTTCTGCAGTCCCTAGAGAGAGCCACATCTTGCTCTTTGCAGCTCCCAAAGGCCACCCATATTCCCTGACTCCTGACCATGTCCTCCATCTTCAAAGGCAGCAATGTCACATCTCTCGCTAAACCCAGCGGAGAAAGGCTCTCTACTTTTTAAGGATTCAACTGATTAGGTTTGAGTTCATCTGGATAATCAAAGATAATATGCTCATTTCAAGGTCCTTAACCTTAATCACATCTGCAAAATCCCTGGTGCCAGGAAAGGGCACATGTTCACAGGTTCTGGGGATAAGGACATCTTTGGGGGACGATTA
Organism: Phataginus tricuspis; assembly: GCA_029783875.1. Taxonomy (NCBI): domain Eukaryota; kingdom Metazoa; phylum Chordata; class Mammalia; order Pholidota; family Manidae; genus Phataginus; species Phataginus tricuspis. Next base: position 32,696,319 of record JAQQAC010025234.1, on the reverse strand, counting down.
TTCCCCCCTACCACACTCAATATCCTTGAAACAAATTCCCCTGTGTGCATACACTAGGTCAGACTAAATTTCTATAAGAAAAAATTTCTCTCCATAAGCCCTCTTGTGTTTTCTGTCTTGACTAATGGCAATAAAATTCCTACGTTAGAAACCCAGAGCTTTCCTCAATGTCTTCTGTTCACAGCATACATACCCAGTTATTCACTAAGACCTCTAAAGGGTAGAAAAATATGAAAGGACAGTCCAGTAAAATTTAATAAAAAGTTATGGTATAAAGGAACTTGAAAAATGGAAGAGAAATGGTATACAATAGAGGAGATAGGCAGGGCATTCTAGATTGGAGGAAGCTTGATAATAACACTTAAAAAACTGCTCTTATTAAAATGTATTCATTCTTTAATTAAATATTTTTAGAATAGTTACTACCATTCTATGTTCCTAGGAAACAGTGGTGAAAAAACAAAGTTCTTTATTCAAACAGTTTATATTCTAATGGAGAAAACAATTACCACTATATATATATATATATACATATTTGTATATACACATATACATATATTCAATTTTGAATATAGTTATCACAATGAAGAAAATAAAGCAGGGTAAATAGGGAATATGGGTGTGGGCTGGGCACTCTTTTAGATTGGGTTATAGGGCTATCGCTAAAGAAGTGATATTTAAGCACAGATTTGAATAATAAGAAACATCCTACTGTGTGAAACCTAAGGGAAGAGAGAATTCAGAACCAGAAACTAGCTGTGCAAAATCCATGTTTTGGAAATAAGCTTGGCATATTTGAGAAAGAACAAGGCCAGTGTGGCTGAAACAGAGAAAACAAAAAAGCAAGCAGTAAAAAATGAAATAAAAGAAGGCAGGACATGGAAATCTCAGACTGCCTCGTTTACCCTGAAATGGAGTTTGAATTGTATTCCAGGCACAATAAGAAGTCATTGGAGTCTTTAGTCAGGATGTCTGCAAACTGATTCGTGTTTTAAGAAACTCTCTGTCTGTTATGGATGAAATGAAGTTTAGGGGAGATGGAAAGGACAGGGAGACCCGCAGAGGCTATAGCAAGAGTCCAGGCAAGACAGAGTTGTTTCTGGAACAACGAAGGTGGCAGGAGATGGGGTGACAAATATTGAGGATTGAGATGACAGGTGTTAGGGAATGGAATGTAAAGACAGAAGAGAAGATGTCTAAGGACTAAGCCGAGGATGGCGCTCCAGGGTCGCTGAAAACTTAAGACAAGAAGAAAATCAGCACAAGTGATTAGTAAGATAGTTGGTAAGGTGACTAAAGGAATAGGAGAATGTGGTGTCCTAGATGCCAAATGAAGAAAGAGTTTAAATGAACCAAAGAGGAATCTACCAGGTCAATGGAGGCTGACAGACAAGGAAGAGGAGAGGAAGTTGGAGGTCACTGCTGACCTTAATAGGAGCCATTCCCTTAATTAGGACAAGACCCTTATTAGAATGGGTCAGGAGACAAGAAGAGACGAAGATAGGCAGCCAGCAAGGGTAGTCTCCTCTTTCAAGGAGTTTCTCTGTGAAAGGGAAGAGGAAAATTATGTAGTAGATGAAGATGGACATAGGTTCAAGTGCATCTTTTTTTTAATTGATTTTCAGATGCTCCCACACCTCTACTATTTCTGATAATAAGCTTTATTATAATGGAATTGACTCTACTGCAAATGTCAGTGGCATCCTGGATAACAGTTCTCTTCAAACGTCTAGTATTGTAGTAGGCAGTACACATTGTAATTAAAAGGTGAAGCCTGCATAGGAATCACTAACCTGCTATTAGTAAATGTATAAGCTTAGACGAGTTAGGGTCCCTGAGCTATTTTTCCCTTTCCATATAATGGGGATGCCATTGTTGTTTGAGAAGGAGTAAATGTAATAATACACATACACACATATACGTATGTATATCACCTACCATAGTGCCTGAGACACAGTAGACCCTCAATAACTGACAGGAATTATGCTCATTGCTATTTAGCGCTTGACTGTTAACACCGTCTACAGTCAGTGATAGGGTCTACTGGGATTTCGGCAGCACAAAAGAGAACAATTTCTGTCTTGACTCCCTCCATTCCGCGTCTCTTGTTCCAATGCATACTCTAATGCCCTTTCTCAGTTCAAAGTACCATAGGGCATATAGCCAAGGGGGTAGAACAGCTGTGTGCCAAGGCCCACATACAAACTGTGTGAGCTAATGGCATTTTAAACGTGGTGTTCTTTTGTGTAAATTAGCTTGCAGATTTGCAAGCTTCCTACCACTAATTACTAGATTAGCTAGAGTTACCCTGCAGTGAAAGCAGCGATGAGAAAGACAAACATGGCATTCTTATGTGAATGCTCATTTGCATAGTTCATACAGCTCTAGGCTTGCAGGAAGACAGCCCTCTGCTTTTCCCAGTTAAATCTAATATGACTTTGACAGTTTTACACAAGAATATTAGGCAACTAATTAGCCCAAATTTGCAATTAATCATAATCCAGAGGCAACCCAAGGGAACAGAGAACTAAACAAATAAATTTCTTAACACTTAGCTCTCTTCTTGGCCCATGCAAGTTGGTAAAGATAATTTCTTAACTCAAGAAACTAGTTGAAATTGTAGCAAAGAAGCTTTGGTAAGAAAGGAGTGGTCTGCACATTTTCAGATATATTGTCACATGAAATTGATACCTGACTTCAAATCTCAAATTCATTACCCAAGACAGTCTTGTATATAAGAAAGGGAAGGACACAGGGTTCTAACAGCTTAAGCAAATACTGGCACATTTAAAGGAAAAGTTGAGGAATCAAAGGACTTCAACACAGCTCTATCCAAGGGCTCAAAGCATATTATCAGCAACTGGTCTTCCTTCCCCTGTCTCCTGGTTCTGCTTTCCCTCTGTCTTCACTACTAGCAGTCCCAGAAGAGAAAGACAGTCTTCATTCCTTAACAACCTGAAAGCAATTCCAAAATGGAGTCACATACCCCCACTGAACCAATCACAGTGGCCCTGTATTGTTGCAATGCTGATTGGCCAGACCTGGGTCACATGCTAAACACTGGAAATGGGGTGGAGCCAACTTCACCTAAACCACACCAACAAACACTGGTGGTTTTGGTCCCCCAGGGAAAATCAGGCTGTTGTTACTATCCTAAGGGAAGAAGAGTGAGTTGAAGCAAGAAATGAAAATATAACATGCTCTTAGTTGCAAATGATTCAACTGCTTAAAGTTGTAGTTTCCATATTTGTAAAAATATTAATAATAACTGTTATTAAAATGTTACCTACCTCCTGGGATTACAAACGTTTGCATAAATTAAAGGCAAACAAATTAGTGTTTTACTATCACTGCATACTCAAAGCTATTTTGTGTATGCGTGGCTATTGGCCCTAACACCTGATTTCACTTTGCTGTTGTGCTACAGTAATTACAAATATATTGATGTGTTGTAAGTTAGTTGTGTTATACTGTTTAGCACATGGTTGTTCAAGCATAAGAAGGGAAATAATTCCCAAACCAAAACATCATATTACAAGCAGGATAAGACTTAGCTTTCCAGTCACCCAAGCTCAGAGATTCATGTCTCTCCTAAGATGAGCAAAGAGATTTTAATGGATTTAAGAACGTTAGACACCAGGATCCATCATCTGCAAAACCTCTGATGTAACATCATATAAAGGTCAAGTATATACACAATTTATTTTTGAGATACCAGTTGCAATCTGTGCCTAGATCACCTCCTGGGAAAAGTTTCCCAATTCCTTGCTATTTATGTGAGCTTAAAACAATTCCATATTTTACAGCATCCCACAGAGGGAAAAAGCAATATTCCTAAAAATTCTTCCTTGAAAATAATATACAAATTTCCATAACTGTTAGATAGTTGAAAAATCACAAGAGATTTTCATCTTCACTCTAACAATCTAAACAAACTCAATAAGCTATAAAATCATAGTTTGTAAAAAAAAAAAAAAAACCATCACAGAATTCAGGATGCAAAGAAATCTAAATAAACTAAGTGCCAGAAAGCTACATGTCCTTCATAGAGAAGAGACAGCTGGAAACTATTAAAAATAAGAAATAAAAAATGCTAGAAATGAAAATATTGATATTAAAAATGAAAGATTTATTTGGAAGTCTTAATAGCAGACTAGATACAACAGAAGAAAAGGAAAATTTGAAGATTGATCACTGTAAAGTATCCAAGTGGGAACACAAAAAAATGGGAAAGAGGAGTTAAAAATCAGATGCCTGTGGGGCTGAATCACTTGGTCTAATGCACATGTAGTTAGGGTCTCAGAAGACCAAAGAGAAAGAAGCAAAAAAATATATAATAATGACCAAGGACTTTCTAAAATTGAAAAAATATACCAACCCATAGATGCCAGAAGCTCAGTGAGAATGAAGCAGAATGAATACAAAGAACTCACATCTAAACTTACCATTGTCAAAGTTACATTAAATGTAAACCAAAATTAACGAGCAATTCATAAAAGCAGCAAGAGAGAAAAAAAAAGGAAAATTTTAAAAATCAAATCAAATCCACAAAAAACAAATTATGTTTATCTCATGAATGCAAGTTTAGTTCAATATCTGAAAAATCAATGTATTATAGCACAGTAAAGAATAAATGATAAAAATCATGAAGTTATATCAATATATACAGAAAAAGTATTTGACAAAATTCAGCATGTATTCATTATAAAAGTTCTCAGTAAATTGGGAAGCAAAGGAAACTTGCTCACCTTATATCTTATATCAGGAATGAGGCAAAATTTTCTGTTCTAATGCTTTCTATACAATATTTGTACTGGCAGTCTGACCCAGTGAAACAAGCCTACAGGTTAGAGGGAAGGAAAAAAATTTGTCTGTAGATGACATGACTGAGTATACGGAAAGACTGATTGGAATCTAAAAGAAAATTAATAAAACTAATAAATGTGTTTAGGAAAAGTGGAAGACACATGGTCAGTATACAAAAACCACATGCAATTCTACATATTAGCAAGAAACAATTAGGAAATTAAACAAAAAGTTACAGTTTACCACAGCACCTAAATTATACCTACGAACAAATGTGGCAAATGTGCAAGACTTGTAAACATTTTTCAAAATTTCTGCAATAAATTAAGTAAGACCTATGTAAATGAAGAGAAATACAATACTTATGAATTGGAAGGCTCAGTATTATTAAGATGTTGATCCTTCCCACACTGATTTATATACAATTGGTATCTAAATTCCAACACAAGCTCTGATGAAGAAATTGATAGGCTGATCCTAAAATGAGTATGGAAATGCCAAGGATCTAGAGGAGCTATTTGATAAAAACGATTGAAACTATCAGAAAAAGACAAAGATGGAGAACTTACATTATTTTATTTAATGACTTACTATGGAGCTAGGACACAAAGACAGTGTTGAATTGACCTAAAGATAGACAAATCTATGGATGCAATAGAGTTTATAGAGTAACATTAAATGGTCACTGTATTTGCTATAAAGGTGCCAAGTCAATTTGCTCTTATCTTGAATAATTTTAAGTTTTCAGAAAATTTGCAAAGATAGTACAAAGAATTCACACATACTTATCACTTGGTTGTCACTATTGTTAACATCTTATATTGCCATTATTTGGTCAAAAATGTTTTTAAAAACAACATTGGCAATTATTGTTAACTATAACCAAAAATTTATTTGGATTTCATTATTTTTTACACTATTGTCTTTTACATTGTAATTTCAGGAAGCCAAACTGTATTTAATCATTGTGTCTCCTTAGATTCCTCTGGTTTGTGACAATTTCTCTGTTCTTCCTTGTTTTTTATGACCTTGATATTTTTGAAGTGTACTGGTCAGATATTTTGTGGAATGTCCCTCAATCTAGGTTTTTCTGCTTTCTCATGGTTAGCCCAAGGTTTCTGGTTTTTGAAAAAATATCATAGAAATAAAATGCCCTTCTCATCACATCATATCTGGGGTACCTGGATTCACATGGCTTGTCACAACTGGCAAGAGTTCATCCTTTTTATGGCTGAGTAATATACCATTGTGTATATGTACCATAACTTTATCCACACATCCTTCAATGAACATTTCGTTGCTTTCATACTTAGCTGTTGTAAATAATTGTCATGGCCAACACTTCATCCTGGGATTTTCCCCAGTCTCCTGGCTTATTTTTAACATAATTTATATATGTTAAAACTTTACTCTTTGTAATGCAAATTTCAGTGGATTTTGACAAAGTCATAGAATCATATATTCACCATACCAATACCATATAGGATGGATCCATCACCCTAAAAATTCTCTTTTGCTTCCCCATTGTACTCAACCACTCTCCCTCCCCCAACCTCTGACACCACTAATCTATCTTCCATTTTTACAGTTTTTCTTTTCCAGAATGCCATATAAATGGAATCTCATAATATGTAGCCTTTTGGGTTTTTTTTTTTTCACTTAAAAAATGCATTTAAGATTTTTCCATGTGTGAATCAGCAGCTCATTTCTTTTTATTGCTAAATATATGCCATTGTATAGCTATATATCCATTCACCTATTGAAGGAAACCTCGGATGCCTCCAATAGTTTGGGCAGTTCTGAATAAAGCAGCTTTTTTAAACATACACACCCACTTTCAAACCACAGAATGTGGTTTCTGGGTCAGTGGTAAGTCAAGTTACTTTTAAAAGAAACTTGCAGTCTTTCTCAGTGACGTACCATGTTCCATTTCAGGCAGCAATCCATGAGAGTTTCTATAGTAATAAAGCTTCCCCAGCCATTTGGTTTTGTCAGTCATTTTAGACTTTCTTACCTGATATGAGGATCTGCACACCCAGCAAACATGAATGAATATAATTCTGATTTAAATCAAACTGTATTGACTAGGATGAGTTGGGAAAATGCCAGTCTAAATTAGCATTAGGAAATTTGCTTTGTAAACATTTTAAGAAATTAGATCTCATTAAGAGGACATAAAATGATTTTGGACAGAAATGGCCAAACGGTTCATCTTATGCAATGCCCTTGGTCAATTGTTAAGAGGTATACTTGGAGTTTTCCATTAAGAAGGATTCTAAGGCAACATGTGGCCTCATGAGAAAATTTGCTGTGAGCAGTGAGCAATGTCTTATGAGCAGAGGACAAGGCACTAGGATACAATACCATTTAGTTTCTAACATGTGGACCAAGTCAGGGCTCTGTAGTGGAGGCCCTCCAGGAGGACCTTCTGTGGAAGGTGGAACAGTGGCCCCCCAAAATATCCCGGACCTTATCCCCAGGGCCTGCAAATATGTTATGTTACGTGGCAAGAGGGTGTTGAAATTGAGGATGAAATTAAGGTTGCCAGTCAGTCGACCTTCAAATAGGGAGATTATTCTGGATGATCCATAGGCCTCCAGAACATGGATCATGTGTCTTCTTAAATGTGGGAGACAGAAGCAGAAGAGTCAGTTTCAAAATGATGGGATCTGAGAAAGACTTGGTTAGACATTGCTGGCTTTGAAGACAGAAGAGGCCATGGGTTAAGGAATGAGGGAGCCTCCAGGAGCTGGAAAAGGCCAGAAAACAGATTCTTCCCCAGAGGCTCCAGAAAGGAATTCAGCCCTTATCAATACTTTGAGTTTAGCTCAATGAGACACACACCAGAATTCTGACTTAAAGGACTGCAAGACAATAAACGGGTGTTGTTTTAACCCACTAAATTTGTAATTTATTACAGTGACCCTAAAATACAAATACACCTACTTTAATTATTAGACAGAATTTAAGATTAAAGTGTTCACTTTTTAGCAGGAAAATAAACATGTAAAGAGTTTCAACTCCTTAATATTCTTGGGTGGGTTAGATAGTTCCTCAATGATCAATTCATTTCTTAAAAGACTGAAAAAATAAAGTGGACTGATTGCTATCCATTTATCCCTAATTCAGAATTAGTGTGCTATAAAACAATGAGATCTTCTTCCAGTACCAAAATAGCCATGCACAGCAATGAAGAACTTGGAAAAGCACTCTGCCAGAGTGGTCGGCAAGAACAGGGCCCAGATGTCATTTGAGGAAAGCTGGGGGAAATCGTCACCACTGGTGCCACAGCGTAACTGCTTCTCTGTGATGCAGATCCATGTGTCAGGACTCAAGTCTCTCCTTCTGGTACCCAACTCCCAGAATATGAGCAGCATGCAGTTATGATTCAGCTAACCCTGCTAGTCTTTTGATAAGCTTGACATCTTATTTATGACTCTGGGTTGTGCCAATGCATAATGAATGCTATTCTGATGGGGCCCATATGCTCATGGATTCTACTTGCCTCATATTAGTGACGGATTCCCCAGCCTCCCTCACCTCTCATTCCACATCTCCTGTTTCCCCTTCAGATGGCACTGGAGGTGATAGGAGATATGGGATCATGCTGTGAGCACATCTTTCTTTTCTCATAGCTGTGAGCTGCGTCCTTTTTATTAAATTCAAAATTGTACCTTGGGGGACAAACTCAGTGTCATGGATGGATGAAGGAGGTGCTGCGTTCTTCACATGTACTAGAAAATAAAGTCCATGAACTCAGCATACCAGTAAAAGGGCATCTTCATGGAAACACTTAAAAAAAAACCACAGAATAGTCTCAAAATCACATAGGAAGCTATTTCCAAGAAAAATAAGTTACTAAATAGATGCCTAAATTTTAAAATAAAAGGAATGGATAGAAAAGAAGGAGACTCTTTCTTCCCCCGGAACAATGCTAAAAGAATGCTTTTCACCGCCCACAGAGCCAATCCAGAATAACAGGAGCATTACTGCAACCCCAAACCAGGCCTCAGAGTGGCCCAGGAAACAGGGGAGAGCTCCAGGGGAGCTGCATCCTTCTTGGAGGCAGGAAGGAGTAAGAGGGCCCGAGGGCCCGAGGGGCACCCCAAAGAGCTGTCAAAAGCTACTCTCAGAAGAAAAATCATCCTCTTTTGATCTTACGGTTCACTTCCAAAGGGTACAGTTCCACCTCTTGAAACTTTTTGCATTTTTGTTCTTTTGTTTTTTGCCAAAGTATTTATGGAAAACCTTTATCCTAATAACTTGGGTTCCTCACTGCTATTTTACATCTTTGATGAAGAAAGGACTGTTGTTACATCATAGCAATGTGGCTAAATTTCCGTTGTTGCCCAAATATCTAAATACAGTGCTTGTCACACAGTAAGGGCTCCTTATTTAGAAGCTTCAGGCATATATATATCTTTGTTTCATCTTCCAAAAAGCAGAACACGCAAACACTAACGGCCAAAGTTATCAGTGGGATAGTCTAAGGATCCGAAAAAGTAATAAGAAGGGGGAATCGTCCCACTCACAAAACGATAAAGTGGGACATAGCAGAAAGTTTTAACTAGCAGAAAAGAGTCATCTGATATTTAAGAATATCGTTTTCTGATTTTCCTCTAATGCCGTTAGTGCAATCAAGACACATGTGGGAAGCTATACGTGCGAAAGGTAAAAACACAGACTCGGACTGAAATGGCAACGTTCCTGATTACTAGCAGAACGAACTCTGGCAAATGGTTAAAACTCTCTGAGCCTGTTTCCCATCTGTAGTATTTTGTGGGAGTTAGAGCATGCCCGGCTCATCACAGGCACCTGATGAAGGGTTATTGAATAACTGAATGAAATATGAATGGATGAATGAATGAGTAAATGAATACAGTTTAAGCATTCCAGATCTTCCTCCCCAAATGGCTCTCCCATAGCCTTCTCCACCTCGGTCGATAACCACTCTGTGATCCTACTTCATGTTAGATCTGTCACGAAGTGGGAGGAGCTGCCTGGAACTCGGACTCGTCACCGTCTCCCTTGCTATCCCCTAGCCCGAGCCATGTAATAAATAAGATCTCTGTAATAATCCAACCGATTTTCCTGCTTCCACTTTGCCATTCTAGTCTAATCTCAAAGTGATTCTTTTAAAATAAAGGATAGGCTAAGGACCTCTTCTGTTGAAAATTCCATGTCAATCAAAATAAAAGCCAAAAGTCTTGCAATGACCTACAAACTCTGCATGACCTAGTTCCTTACTCTCTCTAACCTCATTTCCTCTGGTTTCGCCCTCCTCACTGGACTCCTGCCTAGTGGCCTCTTTGCTAATTTGAGAACTTGTTTGGGCTTGCTTCTGCCTCAGGACCTTTGAACTGGCTATTCCTATGCCTGGAATGTTCTTCCCCTGGCTTTACATTTGCAACTCCCTCACCACCACCCCTTAAGTCTTTGTTCATGACTCACCCCATGATGACCCTCCCATCTAATACTGCAGCCAGCTACCCCGTATTTCCCCTCTCATACTCTGCCTTACTTTTTCACTCCATTTAAAATATATCACTAGGTAATATACTATTTTGCTTATTTATGTTTATTGTTTGTCTCCTGTCTCCCCCTGCTAGAATGCAAGCTCTGAGGGTTTTCTTTACTGATGCATCCCAAGAGCCTGGAACATAGGATGTGCTCAATAAATATCTGCTGAATGAATGCTTATAATCTTCATCATCGTCACATAGTAGTTGCCCGCCATGGGCTCCCATACTAATTTTCTATCTTCCTAAAGGACACCAGGGACGCTAAGAAGGCGCTGGGGACGCAGGATGATTTGGGGCCCCAGAAGTTCTGCCCCTGGGGATAGAGAGTGATTTTTCTCTCCCCTGGCGGGAGGGAATCAAGCAGTTGTGCCTGATTCATACGCGCAGGGCTTTAGACACCGCACCAACCGCCACGCCAGGGAAACCCCAGCTCATGGCACCAAATCACATATCAGGATCAAAATCATCTCCAGGAAGAGAAAAGACGAGGAGGAAGACATCAAAGTTTTGGCATCAGGGGAGAAATCTAATAAAGAAAAACCAGTGAAAACCTCAGGGCAAAATAAGAACCAGAACAACCCAATTATTTTTTCTTCAAGTTAAAAACGTTTTATTGTATTTCTTTCCACAGACCCTGATAATATGCTTGCTTGATGAAGTGAGACCACTGTACAAAGACCTGTGGACAAAGATAAATGAGGGACCCAAACTTTCACTGGGATAAAAATTATCCAGAAGTTCTGGGTCTGCTGACCCTGTCATCCACAGAGAGCACGGGCTCTCAGCTCAGAGTCCCTGAATTCCCTACGTGGCTTTGGGAAGCAGTTCCCACAGTTTCCTCATCAGGCGTATGGGGACGGGCTTCTCATTCACAAAGCTCTTAGCATGCGCTTGCCACATAGCAAGTTTTCGGTTCTCGTTGAGACAGCACTCGCTCACATTTCGTAAAGGCAAGGCTCAGAGTCGTAAGCAGCATGCTGTCAGCACAGTCCGCTCTTTGGTCCCAAGGAACCATTCAACAGTGGAAGTGGGAAGGGGAATGTGCTTAATAATCGGATACCATGGTTTGGGGCAAGCATTATAAACATATGAGACCCAGTCCCATCACAAGTTAAATGGGCATGATAACACCCATCTCATAGCAGTTTATAGTGGCAATAATACGCACAAGGGCAGTGCCTGGCATGCAGAAGTTCTTAATAATAGTTATTATCTTACTATAATACTGTGCACTGAAGGAACACATCCTGTGACTCTTGTCCCACATGTCCCTGGAGCTGCATCTCCCTCTCCCCTCCTCTCAACCCCCGTGCGTCGCTGCTGGGCCTCTGCGCCTTCTGACTCACTGCAGGCACGGTCAGGAGTTTCCGCCAGAACAATCTGCCTTCTTGACCCTTTCACCAGTGCTAGCGCTGCTAGCAGACCCCTCGGCTCTCGCCCTAACTCGTCTCTACTGCCCACTCAGGGGGCGTTCCTACGCTCAGGTCCAAGTCTCCCTAATGAGGCAATCAAGCGTCAAGAAGCAAGTCAAGAGGAGCTGGGTCTACGTTACTTTTATGTCCATATGAAGACGCATCATTAGTATTTCCAGCAAGAACCTGTTATGTTTGCCTGCCCAGCATGCATTTCCCTTTATTTTGGTAATACAGTGCTAGAACCCCAGTTTTCCTTTGAGGAACCACCTTTCCCTCACTCCTTGCCTGTGGTGGGGACGAGCATTTCCCTACCTGCCGTGCCAAGAAAGGATAGGTGATTACTTTAACATCTGCGAACAACAGCTTGAGAACAGAGACATGCAGACAGAGACAGCGCTGAGAGCAAGAGACAGTCCTGGTGACACTGTTGGGGCCCTGGATGAAGCCACACCACACACCCTGCGGTCCGTCAGTTGTATCAACCAATATGTTCCTTGATTGCTTAAAACGTGTTTAATTTGGTTTTGTGTCATTTGCCACTGTATCTTAATTCTCCATCTATGTGCAATTCTTTCTCTGTTTGCTGTAACATTTATGTTTATAGAGGGTCACAGGTCCCTTTGATAATCTGACGGAAGCTATGAACGCTTGTTCGATCAAAGAGTACATAATATAGAAACGACAACTGTTGCAGATATTTTCATGTTGTTTAGGACTATCTGGAAACCCACACACAGAACCTCTTCTTGATAGGTGGGAGGAGAAAATAAAAGTGCATAATATAGCTTTTGAGAAAGAAAAGTATTTAATTGTTTGGTGTTGGTTTAGATAAGATAAACTGGAGGGTGGATGTGATCAACCCTTTTACAAAATCTATAAAAGCTATATACTTGAGTCAAAGAAAGAAAATAGAGGGAAAGCTCTGAAACTGCAATCTGTTCTCCAATAGGTCAAATAAAATACAGAAAAATCTCTATCAGATGCAGAATTAAATTGCACCTTTTTTATTAGTCTTGCTTTCATTTAATTTTTATAGAAAGCTTCTAACACATACAAAATAGATAAAACAGCAAATGAACACTCATATCAAATCATGGCCAATATTTTTTCACTTATATCACCACCCACTTCCTTTTTTAAATTTTCTAATTGAGGTGAAATTCACAAAGCATAAAATTAACCAGCTTAGAGTGAACAATTCAGTGACAGTACAATCACAATACTGTGCAAACCACCACCTCTATCTAGTTCTGAAACATACTCATTAACCTATGTTACCCTGCACCCATTAGGCGGGTGGTCCCATTCCCCACTTCTCCCCACTTCTCCCTGGCAACCACCAATTTCGGTTGTCTCTTCGGAATTGCCTTTTCTGGATGAGTCATAAAAGTGCCATCATACAGTGTGTGACTGTTTGTGTCTGGTTTCTTCCACTCAGCATGCTTTTGAGGTTCGGCCATGTCGGAGCATACATCGGCACTTCATTTTCATGGCTAAATAACATCCCGTTGTATGGATATGCCGCCTTTTGTTATCTGTTCATCATTGATGGACACTTAAGCAGTTTCTACCTCTTGACCATTGTGAATACTGCTGCTGTGAACATGTGTGTACATGTACTTGTTTAAACACCTGCTTTCAATTCTTTTGAGTGTATGCCCAGGAGTGGCATTGCTGGGTTATATGGTGATTCTACGTTTGATCTTTTGAGGAACCACCAGACGGTTTCCCACAGTGGCTGAAAAATTTTACATTTCCTCTAGCAGTGTATGAGGGCTTCTATTTCTCCTCATCCTCAACAAAATTTTTTTTTTAATTATAGCTGTCCTCGTGGGTGTGAGATGGAACCTCATTGTCATTTTGATTTGTATTTCCATAATGATTAATGATGCTGAGAATCTTTTCCAGTGCTTGCTTGCCATTTGCACATTTTCTTTGGAGAAATATCTATTCAAATCCTTTCTCCACTTTTTAATTGGGTTGCTTATCTTTTTGTTGTTGAATTGTAAGTGTTCTTTATATAGCCTGGATCCTAAAATTTTATCAGATATATGATTTCTTTCTCCCATTCTGAAGGTTGTCTTTTCACTTTCTTGATAAATACCCTTTTTGCAAAGAAAATTTTAATTTTGATAAAGCCCAATTATCTTTAAATATATTTCATAGGATGGTCATGTAATATTCTTACATTTCTAATGATATGGATCCTGGTGCCTTGCAGTTCCTTTGTTCCTCATGCTTTTCATGACATATCTAAGAATCATTACCAAATCCAAATTCATGAGGATTTATTCCTGTTTTCTTTTTTTAACAGTCTAATGGTTTTAGATCATACATTTAGGTCATTGATCCATTTTGTGGCTAACATTTTTGAGCACTTATTATGAAGTAGAAGAAACTTCATATGAGTCACAAGAATCCTTCAAGTACCTTTGAGTTAAGTATTTTTTTCTGCTTTATAGATAAAGCAACCAGGTCTTAGCGAGTTTAAGAAATCTGCCCAAGCTCATAGACCGAGCAAATGGGAGCCCGCAGTTGAACAAAGAGCTGCTTAGCTCCAGAGCCTGAGTACTTTCCTCTTTCCAAAGAAACAGAAAGTGGAAGCACTGGAGAGGAAAATACTTGGTCCGTTACTGATCACTCTGCCATGTGTTTTATGCTCCTCTCATGACTTAGACCCTGAGTTAAGTGAGAAGGATACACAGATGACCTCAAGGTCTTCCTCGTCTAGAGGTCAAGATCAGAGAGCCAACCCAAACCAAGCAATATTCTAGCATTTATACTGACAGATCCTGGTATCCTGGATTCTCACCCTGGATGCTTAGAGTCTCTAACTGTGTCATAATCTCCTGCTGGTGCCCTCTGATTGCTGCCCACCCTTTCTTTTCCTTCTCCATGTCCTGGATTAGCTTTTATGGACCAAATAATCTTGGATTTACCACCCTCTGGATTTCACTCACGTTTGACCAATGAGAGGAAATGACAGACTATCAAAGGACGGGACTGTGATAGTTCTGCCCTGTGTTCTCTTTTGTTTCCTCACCATGTTAAGGCCACATCCCTTTATCTCCACAACCCCTCTGGATGTCTTGTCTTCCACAACCCAGATCTCACAGGACACCGATAAGGCTGCTTCCTCCCCTTCGCTCTTCAGGCCTAGACATGGGAATGGGGAATAAAGAACTCGAAGCACAGAGTGATTTATCCTATGATCCAGGTAAAACAAAGTTGGTGAGATGCAAGAAAACCTAACCATCATTTTTTTACATTGTTTCTATGGGAACTGATGTTCTGAATCTCAACAAAACAAACATTTCAAGTGAACTTCCAGAAAGAAAGCTGTTTTGGGATCAGGATTCTTCTGTTAATACTTCCCCACCTTTCGCTCTCTCAACAGCAGGCAGGAAAGGGTGCACGGCACCTGCTTCAACAAGAAGTTGCCTTTAGAGAATGAGCTTGAAATATGCCATTATTTTATGAAATTACAAGAAACTAATTAACACAGTTATTAACTTTGGGACATTATCTGCTTCTAAGATTACTAAAACTAAAAGGAAACATGATAAATCCCCCTGAAATCTGGGAGTATGGAAAACCCTTGTAACTATGAATCAAAAGATCTAGAAGCCATATAGGAAAATGATAAATGATATAAACATGTTTAAATGCTTGCATGCAAAATAAAACACTACAAGCACAGGAGAAAAAACAGATGACAAATTGAGGAGGGACTGAAATTTATTGTATAAATGAACTTATCTATCTAACAAATAAAAAGCTCCTAGCTAAAAACCAGGAAAGAACAACCAGCAGAAAAATGACATGAGACATGAACAGACTGTTCATAGAAAAAGATGTTCCACCTCACTCATAGCAATAGAAATACAAATTAAAATCCACCAAAATGCCATTATTTTTAAACCAAAGAGGTTGGCAGAAAGCCACAATCATAACAACATGCTATATTGGCAAGGCTATGGGAAATGTGGTGCCTGTAGAACTGGCCACAGTTACCCCTTCCGTGTAGCCACGCCTCCTTGCAATGCGTCTGAGCAACGCCTCCCATCAAGATGCGGAGTCCATTCTGAGGCACGCTGCCCTTCTGGTGACATTGGACAAATGGAATACAGGAAAAGTAGTGTCGGGTCAGACCTGCCCTAGATTTCAAGCAGCCTTGCCTGCTTCCGTTGGTTCTCTGAACTCTGCCAGCCGCCAAGTGAACATGGGTGAGTTGGTTTTCTGTATGACGACAGATACATGGCTTGGTCCCCTCCTTTCAATCTAAACAGTGGCCAACTGATGTCCCAAACAGACCTGAAGTTGACCTCAGATCCTGGGCAGAGCCCAGCTGAGAGCAGAAGAACGGTTCAGTGGTGCCTAGCCTAAATTACTGCACCTCATAATTATCAGCTAGTTAAATTACACAGTGATCGTCTTAAGCCACTAGGTTTCAGAGTAGTATTTTACTCAGCACAAACTGCTGCAGGGAAATAGGTACTCTCAGACACGGCCAGTCGGAGTATAAAGCTTCCCCACGAAAGGACATCTGGCAATGGCTCACACAATTATACACATGCCTTCCACCAGCAATAACCATTTCTAGGAATCTATACTAAAGGCATACCTGCAAAAGTATGAAATGCATTACATATTAGGCTACTTTTTGTGTCATTATTTATAATAGCAAACTATTGGAAAAAACACAAGTGCTCTTCAAGAAGGAACTGGCTGAGTAAGTGATGACATCAAAATATTATGCATTTGTAAAAGAGAATAAGGACGTTCTCTTTGCACTGACATGGAGCGAATTCCAAGACACATAGATGAGTAGAAAATGCGAGATATAAAGGTTATTTATTAGGCTGCATTTCGTGTAAGAAAAGATGAAATAATATGTATGCATATATGCTTCTGCTGGAAAAAAGAATCAGTGAAATCAAAAACGAATAAAAATGGGAACCTAAAGGAGATGGGAGAGTTGGTGTGATGGGAACAGGGCGTGAGGATTGCCCGAGAGTAATACTTCATATAGGTTTTACTCCTGAATCATGTAAATATTTTACACATTTTAAAAAAACAAAATAGTCAGCAAAAGTATAACACAGGTAGAATAATCATTTTGGTGCCTTTCAAATACAATTCTTGAACTGAACAAACAGAGCAAGATATACACTAAGGACAAAAAGAACTGCAAAATAATAAAATTCATTCAATACTTTTAAGTTTAATCTAAAAATGTTTTATGGACATTGTAGGGAACTGTAGATAAACAAGTATATTAATGTAATTAGAAATCATGGATTTTCAAAATAAGAGTAAAGGAGACAAAGACACAAGAGTAAACTAAAAGAAGTTGAGTGAAACCATAAAAATCAACATGCTATTTTTACACACACACACACACACACACACACACACATACACATTTATATATATTTTATAAATATACATATATATTTATACTATATATATTATATATAAATGTGTGTGTAGGTATATATGTTTATATATACATGTATATGTTAAATATATGTATTTTTTAGCTTGGCCCATTAAGAAAAGCCTAAAGGCAACATAATTCCAGCATCAGATTTTGGTCTCTAAGCACCATTCCTCTTAGAAATTGAGCACCTTGGAGAATTAGTTGTTTTCAGGTCTGATGAAGGGAAGTTCCTAGATATATCTGGGATATCTTTTGCCTGAAAACAAGAAAATGTTTAGAGACTAATCGGGTTGTATTAAAATGATAGAGTTGATAAATGGAAGACAATAACTAGAAGAAGATAACTCAACTGAGACAATTTGAGCATTAAAAAGAAAACTGTAATGCATTGGAACACATTAATACATTAAAATCTTTGGCTCTCTAATTACACTTCAAAGGAGGAAACAAAACCAAAACAAACAGATAAAAATCCACATCTGCCACCAACTATTACTCTAAAACGTTGTGCTTAAAGGGAATAAGTTGCTTATCATGTCTTCCCAACAGAAACTAGAATTCAGGGCAACCAAACACCCCTAGTTTTTAGAGGACAAGATGTTCACACATGAACGAGGGTTAATAATTGTAGAAAGTATTATAGAAATAGAAAATAAATGCCTAATAAAATAATCAATTCAAAAAAAGAGCACTGACGAATGTTTAAACATTTAAATAAAAAGTTATTGGAAAATTGCATGTTCACATATGCATATCAACACATACTCATCATTCTAGCCACAAAGTGGGAAATGTGAGTTTACCCTGGAGGGACAGAGCCTTCAGCACTCCAGCCTGGTGATAAATCATGCAATCACTGTTCCCAGTAGGACCTTGGGTTATATACCTTCCCATGTGATGCCTTATGAAATAAATAGCATCGCCCGTACACATTCCTGCCAAAAGGTTTTACCTGAAGTTAATCAAACCTCTAGATCAAAGTTATATTTACAGGAAAAGCAAAAACAAGATAATGATACAACAAAAATAATCAGAGCAAGCCAAAGAGTGTGACATTTCTAAAGGACAACGGGTGTGATCTCTTCAAGAAGTCAATGTCAGGATGGGTGAAAAAGGGGGTGGAGGGTGTGTTCTAGATTGAAATTTTAACAGATATTAACCAAACGCCATGTGTCAGCAAAGATCACACACTGTCTGGAACAATCCAGCTGAAGAAGTCATTTTTGACACAATTATGATAATACAATTTTATTAATTGTAAATGTATTTAGGTTATGCAGGAAAATGTCTTCACTTCTAGAGATGTTACTGAATTTAGAATTGAAATGTTATGACTCTATAATTCATCTTGAAATACCATTATATACATATATATACATGCATATACATATCCATGTGCATATATGGAAAATTTTTAAATCTAATAGGTGAATATGTGGGTGACAACTTTGTTCTTCTCTCTACTTCTCTGTACATTTTTAAATATTTGTAATAAAGAGATATAAAGTAAATATATAATGATGAGTGGGGGGAGAGTAGAGGGTTGTCATCCAGCACTAATTCTACTATGCCTTGTGCTAGCTATAAAATTCTGTTTCTAAGGAGATCACATAGGATGGTGGCATGGAATAAGATTTAGTTTAACCCTAACCTTCTGACCTGGGGTGAGTAAGCTAAATTTCTGATATATAGTTTCTCAGTATTGAACTCCCTTCATATGATTCGTTAGAATTTAAAGTAATAACACCATGCCATGGGCTTAGCCCATGGCAAGCCTTCAACTGATCTCAGCGATAATCGTCCTCATTATCATCCTGCCAACTGCATCATCTATTGGATATGCTATGTCACATATCAGATAGATATTTAATCCTGCTGCCATTTGCAAAGGTGAATAGATTTGCCAAATGGCTAATTTTTGCTCTAATTCTCTAGGCCGGTGTTTATGGTCTGCATGTATCTAATTTTAAGAGATGTTAATAGATCATCACAAATCAAAACAACTCTAAAACAAATACCACAAGCAAAAAAAATTCTGTGTTCAAGTATGTTTGGGAAAAGAGTCTCCCCTGAGAGTCATTATTTCATATCAGTGTATTAGAGGCTCTAAGAAGTCTGCAATACAGAAACCTGTACATGTGTGTTTATTTGTATTTAACTCAGTGTTTTCAAACTTACAAAGCATGGGACCCTCTCTGCATTGCTTACTTAGGTGATATCATGGAGGAAAGTGTTCCCAGATTGGGGAATGGAAAGGCGTGAACACACAATGAAGAATGAGTCATAGCAGAGTGTCAGAGGGCAGATACGCTGGGCGTTCACTACAGGCAAAGCTCTGGTAGCCTTGGTTCCTGGCATCCATCACCCTGTTTTCTAAGACCAACTATGAGCTTGGATCCACTGAATTGTCTGTAACATGCTCTCATTTTTTTTTATTGCGGGAAGTATGTGCAACATGGGATTTACCTCCACAAAACATCTTGAAATGCCCAGTACTGCATTGTTAGCTATAGGCACACCGTTGTACAGTTGATCTGTAACTTATTCATCTTGTGTAACTGAAACTCTATACCCACTGAACAACAACTTCCTTTTCTCCCTCCCGCTAGCCCCTAACACCCACCGTTCCACTTTCTACTTTGTGTTTGACTATTTTAGGTATTTCATCTAAGTGGAATCATGCAGTTTTTGCCCTTTATGATGGATTTATTTCACTTAGATAATGTCCTCCAGGCTCACCCATGTTGTTGCACATGGCAAGATCTCCTTTTTGCTTAAGCCTGAGTAATATTCCATTGTATACATATACCACATTTTCTTGATTCATTCATCTGTCAACGGACACTTACGTTGCTTCCTTATCTCAGCTACTGGGAATGGTACCGCAGTGAACATGGGGTGCAGACATCTCTTTGGTTGTAATGTGTTTATCACCGTGTTGCGGGTTGGTGCTGTGGATATCATGTGCATACCTGGTATGCCATTATTATTAGACCCATTTTGCAGATGAGGAACCTAAGGCTTAGACAAACCCCAGTGAGGTGTAAGTTTCCTAAACCTTGCCTCTGACTTTCTTCTTACGCAGGACTGAATAATGTTCCATTTTGTGTATACCGTATTTGCTTTATCCATTCATCTATCAATGAACATTAAGGTTGTTTCTGTGTTCTTATTCTTAAGTCAATGTCCAAAATAGCTTAATTCCCTTTATCAATATGTTTATTTTGTATTCATGTATTTATTCATTCACTTATCACTCTCTCTCTGAATATCCATCACGATCAAAATGATAATCTAATAGGTTCTGACAGAGGCTACAGGGACGTTATAAGGAGAGGTTTACGCATGCTCCTCGCCCTGAAGGGGTTTGCAGTCTTGTTTTCACCCAATTGATACCCTGTAAATGTAATTTTATTTTAAGGGTCATTTTTTCCTTTCCTAATATGTATAAATGCATTGGGTCAATAGCTAGTTCAAAATGCATGCAAAGAAAAACTAAAGCTAAACTCACCCCTAGCCCAGAAATGACTTTAATATTGAAGTATAATCGGGTTATCCTAGCAGAATAATCCATTCTAGGTTTGGGTGTTTCGTTTTGTTCTGTTTTTTTAATGGGCAAGATATTCTGTTTTATGTTTATATAACTGGGTCTGGGAATTTTTTCCCAAAGTTTTATGAGTATTTTCACAACATGTAACACATACCCTGAATGTACTATTGAGCACAACAAAGAACATAATCCCCTTGTCAAATTCCAAGCTCAAAAATAAATCCTTAAAAGCATCTGCTTTCAACCAACAAGCCAAACTACCTCATGGTGCAAAAAAAGAAGAGGGAAAGAGGGTTATTTTTAAGTCTTCCCTAACATTAAATAGCATTCTTCCACTTACACATGGGATAGGTTATGGGGAAGACCGGGAACAGAAAGTCCAGGATATAAAACCTAGGTGAGCTCCACAGGCCACTTCAGAGAACCCCCTTGCTCTCTCTGTATTTCTCAGGTCATCACAAAGGTGATAAAATCTCAAATTACACTGATAAAAACTGCAGCTAAATTACATTTTCTATAGAGACATTTGCCCAACAGTCTAAATCTTTCATCAGTTTCTCAGTGATACTAGGGTAATAGAGTTATTCTGCATTCAGTCTAATTATATTGGTGTAGAATTCCACTTATAGTAGCTACTTAATGAATTCTCTCTGAATGGAGCATTTCATTGGAGAAAGTTCTTGATTTTTAATTGAAATTTAAATGCTTCATCCTCAGAGTTAAGAGATGATAGTAAAAGCTGGTTGTAAAATAAAATCATAATTAGTTTCAAGATAGGTAGACTCTCATCAGTCAAATGTTTTTTTGCATTGTTGCAATGTAGAAACTCATCATCAAACAATTTAATTGCATTAAAATATAGTATGAATCAGGTAGTCATGCCCTAAATGTCTGAATAATATGCATCTAACGTGCATGAAATTTTATGCATATCATAGCTTTAGAAAATAAGTTTTGAATAATTTGGAGATTTTCTATGCTAGTTAAGAGAGAGGCTGTTCAAGGTGTGGGGAGACTTGAGAGGGGGAGAATTGGTACACAAATGGTAAAAAAGCTCCTCATCAAGAAAAAAATACTTCTGAGTTTTCTGTGTCAAGGAATCCTCACTTCCTGTCTTTACTGCAAGGTATAAAAACGAGACTGAAACACATGTTGTGGTGAAGACAGCTATGCATGCAAACTAGATTATAAAGGCCTTAACCTTCACCAGAGGAAAGAATAGAGAAGGCTATACAGCCATGAAATCATACTATGTCCCACCTAGGGGGCTGTGTGTGTTATCCTTGTCCCACTTAAGGAACATCTGGGCATATTTGTATATGAAATTATAAAGATAAAAACATGGCATTTTCCTTTCTCCCCTCAGGGTCTTATTTTTAGCAAAAGGGTATGCATTTTTTTAATGTTAGTGATACTTATAATTCTTTCTGAAGTTGGTAGAACTTCTGGATAGATTTCGAGGGACTAATAAGATATTGTATGATACATGTTTGAGAAATGATGAAGTCCAACGAATGCCACTAAAAAATGAATGTAGAGTAAAACTTTTAACGATTCATTATAGTCCAAATGTTTAGGATACAGCCACCAATCATCATCATATACAATGAACAGTAAATGTAAGGAAAGGTTATTAACTGCTTCCAACCCCATGGTGTGAACACAAACTAAGCTGGCTGGCTGCTTGTCAAAATTTCTGAACCCGTGCTACAACCCCGTTCTCCGCAGCGATGCCTGGTGATACCCTCAAACCCCTGGTCATCAGGCGAGGTTCTGACCCAAGCTGATAGCATCAGAGCACATTCCTCTTCCCCTCACCCACTTATTATTGTCTCAACATGTGGGAATGTGATTTAAGCAAAGCCAACCAGACTCTTTGCTCAGAATTCTTCAAAATCAAGCTAGGATTGGCGAAATTCTCCCTAAACAGATGGGAACATGAAGCCATGGTCCCTACTGTGTGGAGAACACCCAATTTTAGTAAAGAGATTAAAAGTGAAAGTGCAGAGATGGTCAGAGAAAGGAGAGAAAAAGGGAGGAATGTTGACGAGGTCCACCTGAACCTGGGCGTAGGCGCTCCTCGGGGCAGACCTCCAGCACCCCGGTTCTTGCTCAGTTTCTATCACTTGCAACAATAGCAACCTGTCTAAGCAGTTTAGAACTGATTGTCACTATTGGCGAAATCCAGTATGGATCTGAAACAATCATATAGATTTTTCATGAAAACCTGGGATTTGAATCATTGTCAGTAGTAATTAAATTCACAGGGAAACTGTACAAGGTGCTCCTCTACCACCACAGTTAATCATAAACATTCAAGCCATAACTCCCATTCTTATGTATTTGGGCTTTTATGTTATGTTTGCGATTATACTTACGATCTCATCTTCTGTACAATCTACTTTTTTATTTTAGAGTCTTTTGTTTACTCTGATCTATATATTTGTCATTAATAATACAACATTAGTATTATATCATTATTAGCAGCTAGTATATTAACTATAAGCCAGATATTTGTCAAGCTCATTTTATGCCATTTTGATAGTCTCAGTACCCTTGTAGGTCAGTTACTGTTACAATCCCATTTCATCAGTAGAGTGGAGGCACAGAAAAGTTAAGTAAGGTACTCAAAGTCATACCACTAGCAAACGTGAAGGAGCTGGAATTAAAACGCAGTCGGTCTGGCTCCAGAGAGAAGGCAAATCCAAGCGTCAGGCAGTGCTTGCAGGACCGATGGGTGCTGAAGCCCCCAAGTAGCGGGAAGTCGGACTTACATTCAATGCGCAGGGAGAAGAATAAAAGCAGTTCACTGACCTCACCTCTTAGTTGTGTCCCCGTTCCCACTGGCATCGTCCAAAGTGATGTGTGGGCTGTTGTTTAAAATCTCTCATATCCTACAGTTGCTTAGCTTTCATAGTATCCCTAGTGCCTGATATTGTATCTAAGGCATAAGATTCAATAAAAACTAGATGAATGAAAGTCATTAAGTGAATGAGTCAATGAATCTGGGGCAAAATGAGAGGGGAGAACAAGGAGTGTGTGAACAAAGACTAATTGGAGGACGTGTGAAATCTGTGAAGGGAATTGCAGAAAATTAAATCCTTCCAAAAAAACTCAGAATCAGATTGCACTCAATCCCCCCAACCCCAGATCCCCACTACAAAGCCACTATTGGCTAATTTCCTTCCTCTTTGGATTGTTGAAGAGCTTCAAGGACATAATAGTCCTACCACCCCACTTCTTTGCCCCCAGCACATCTTTAGCAAGGAAGGACTGTGTAGATGCAGGGTGCCTATTTTAGATACTGCTCTCTGGCTTCCCAGCTACACACTTCTGAACACCAACTTGTTTCCTGCACATTTAATGAAGCCCACGGGCAAGTGGGAAAAACAACATAGAAAGGAGGTCAGGCCAAGATTGTCTTTTTTTTCTGTTTAGTGCAGTGTGTTCAACTGTGATAGCAAAGAGATAAGCACAGACTCGTCTCTATTTTCCAAGATGACATGAATGTCACATTGAGGCTCTGTTCAATCCTGGGCTTCTCTCCTTTTCTTCATTTACCAGTGTTGGGACTAGGGGCACAGTCTTTGGAGTTGGAACGGGGGTGCGAAGGGCAGAGAAATGCTATCTAGTCCATCACGAATTTCTCAAGGGCTGTCTTCCTCTGAATTCCGTTATGGAAGATAATCATGCATGATCTGAATTAACCACTGACCCCCCTACTTTCTATAGACTGATCTAATTAGAATCAGTGATTTTAATCTCCTCCATCAGAATTCACATTGGTGCCCTATGCTCTCAATCTAGTCTATAGATGTGGTTTTTTTTTCCCCCTGGTATTGTCTTTAAAAAAACTGAACCAACATTTTAAGATGGAGACGTTTATTCCCACTAAGATCAGGTAAAGATGTGCCCTGTCACCACTCCTTTTAAACATTGTACTGAAAGCTCAAGTTAACGTAATAAGACGATAAAGTGAAATGAAAGCCATGCAGATTGAGAAGGAAGAAATAAAACTGCCTTTGTATGCAGATAACAGGATTGCCTATTTAGAAAACTAAAAATAATCAAGAAAAAAGTCCTAGAATAAGTGATGACAGCAAGGTTGTAGGATACATGGTTAATATACAAAAGTTAATCACTTCTCAATATACCAGCAGTGAACAAGAAGGATTTGAAATTAAAAACATTACCACTTATATTAGCATCCAAAAAAATGAAGTGCTTAGGCATAAATATAACAAGATATACAAAAGGTATTATATGAAAAGAACTGTAAAACTGATGGATGAAATCAAAGAGCTAAATAAATGGAGAGAAATTCCATATTCATCAGTAAGATGTCTCAATATTGCTAAGATGTCAGTTCTTCCCAAGTTGATCTACAGATTCAATGAAATCCCAATCAAAACAACAGGAAGTTATTTTGTGGATATTGACTAACTGGTTCTCAAGTTTATATGGAGGGGCAAAAGACCCAAATACCAATACAATATTGAAAGAGAAGAACAAAGTTGCAGGACTAACACTAACTAACAGCAAGACTTACTCTAAAACTACAATAGACAGTATGGCACTGGTGAAATTAGAGACAAATAGACCAATAGTACAGAATGCAAAGCCAAGAAATAGGCATTCAAATACAGTTAAAGGAGCAAAGACGATAGATGTAGCAAAGATGTTCATTTCATCAGGTGGTGCTGGAAAAACCAGACATCCACAAGCAAAAAAAATGACTACAGACAGACCTCACATCCTTCACAACAAGAAACTCAAAGCAGAATACATACCTAAGGCTATAAAAATCCTAGAAAATAACGCAGGCAAAAACCTAGATGACTTTGGGTATGACAATGACTTTTTAGATATGATATCAAAGGTACAGTCCAGGAAAGAAATAATTAGTAAGCTGGACTTCATTAAAATTAAGAACTTTTGCTCTGTGAAAGACAATGTTAAGAGAATGAGAATACAGTTCAGACTGGGAGAAACTCTTTGCAAAAGCACATCTGATAAAGAACTACTATCCAAAATACACAAAAATTCATAAAACTTAACCTGATGAAAAAAAATGGGAAAAAGACCTGAACAAGGGTCTTACCAAAGGAGGAGTACAGGTGGCAGATAAGCACAGGAGAAGATGCTCCACATCTGTGTCATCAGGGAAGTGCAAGTAAGACAAGGTACCACAACATACTTATTAGAATAGTGAAGTCCCAGAATACTGACAACATCAAATGCTGGAGAGGATATGGAGCAACAGAAATCTCATTCATTGCTATGGGAATGCGAAATGGTGCAGCTACTTTGCCAGACAGTTTGTTGGTTTCTGGCCATATGATCCAGCATCACCCTCTTTGCTATATGCTCAAAGGATGTGAAAACTTACGTCCACACGAAAACCTGCACATGATGTTTATATAATCTTTATTTATAATTGACAAAACTTGGAAGCAACCAAGATGCTCCTCAGGAAATGAATAAACTATGGTCCATCCTGACAATGGAATATTATTCAGTGCTAAAAAGAAATGAGTTATTAAGCCATGAAAACACATGGAGGAACACTGAATGTATAGGACTAGGTGAAAGAATCCAGTATGAAAAGACTATCCATACTTTATGATTCCAACTAGGTGACATTCTGGAAAAGGTAAAGCCATGCAGTCAGCAAAAATACGAGTGATTGGCAGGGGTTAGGGAGAATGGAGGAATGAACCGGCAGAGCACAGAGTAGTTTTAGGGCACTGAAAATAGTCTTTATGATACTGTGGTGATGGATAAATGTCATTATATATTTGTCCAAAACCATAGAATGTACAACACCAGAGTGAGCTGTCAAGTAAACTGTGGACTTTGGGTGCTTAGGTGTCGATGTAGTTTCATCAGTTGTAACCACATACCATTCTGGCGGGTGATGTGGATAATGGGAGAGCTGGGCGGGGTAGAGGGGTACAGTGGTCAGGAGGTAAGGGAAGTGTCTGTACCTTCCCCTCAATTTTGCTATGAAACTAAAACTGCTGTAAAAATTTACCTTAATAAAAAAATTGAGAAGTTTCACATACAAGCCCCAAATTCTAATTCTCCTCAAAATCGCGTCTTTTCCACTTGAAAATGTCTAGCAGTGCTTGGTTCATATTCCTACAAGGCAACAAGCAGCAGAAACTGAAAGGTGTCTGTTGACTCCCTGAGATACTAGGCTCAGAGGCACCTGTCATTTGTCATTGAGTTTACAAAGCTGTGGGGTTTTTTTCCAGAGTAATAGAATCTCTATAAAAAGTCTTTCTATAAAAAAATAAGACTGCAAAGGAGAGATGAAGAGGGCAAAACGACTCCTCAGACTTAATCGAATCCACTAATACATTACCTGCTGGCCCCTGTGGACTTTTAAGTTCATGAGCTCTAGATATGAATGGTAAAATGGCTTTTCATGGAAAAAATATTATTGTAGTCACAATGATACTAATAATAGATAACATTTAACTGAGCACTTAGTCTTACTTTATATGCAAGGTGTAATAAATAGCATTATTACATTCATTTTATAAATGATGAAAATAGACATTAGAAATGTTATATTTCTCAAGGACATACAGCTCATAAGTAGTTGATTCAGGGATCAAATCCAGGATTTTTTTTGACGTCCAAGACCATACTTGTAATTAAGATCTAAAATGCTCAACTTAATAAGAGACTAGTGCTCTTTAAGATCATATATTGGTAATTCCTAGAACGCTCCTCAGTAAGATTTCTACATGAACATTGAGAGTGACAGTTATCCAATTTCAGCATACATGAAAAACATAACAGAAGAAATACATACTCACAAGCTTCCAATATTAACTCTTTTACATGATTGTTTACTGGGTTGGGTATTCAGTTTTACTATGATGTACTTGATTGGGTTATCAACAACTTGAACCTGAATTATAAATGGCCTTTTCCGGGACTATCAGTTCTGGGGTATTACTTGATATGCAGTTAGATTTTTGGGGCCAGAATCCAACAGCTGAGTCTTTGAACACTACAGCCTTAGACAACCAGCTAGAGAGTGTGAAAATATATATGACCACATCCTTCAGGTTGCTAGAAAGGAACAGATGGCACACACCAATCAGGTCATCTAAACAGGGTCAGACATGGAGGAAGAGTAATGGGAAACCACAAAGGATTGCATCATGAGCATTCCTAGGATGAAAGGACATGTAGGGGAGCAGGTCGCAGATCCTGGAGATGGAGTGCTGCGGAAAAGGTCACCTGAGGGCACTAGAGCTTGGTTTAAAGGAAGCAGTCGAGCCATGGTGACGTTGCAGGGATGGACCCAGGGAAGCAAATAACCAGCACCACACTCTTCCTCAGGCCTCTGATCTCCTACCCGTTCTTGGCATAAGCCAGAGGGAAAGAGAGCCCACTGATGCAGTCTATACATGTCAGACCTTGCAAGGCACAGAGCAAGATGGAAAATGGCAGAAGGTATATCCAGAGTGGAAATGGAAGATATTCGGCACATGCATCCTAGCTAAAATGACTAGGACTTTCAGGCTGACAGATATATTTCCAAATATAAATTAGAGCAAACCGTTAAGCAACCTGCATTTAACGAGGTAAAACTCCAAAATAATGAAAAAGGCTCTCACACAATTTTAATGTCAGAAGTAAGTTTAGAGGTCTAATTTTCTCCCTTATCTAAAGCATAAGTCGTGGCCAACAATATCACCAAAGGGTTATCTCAACCATACTCAGTGTGGGTATCTGAAATGATAAAGAACCCAGTTATTCCTGAATCAGACAGGATTCCTGAAGTGGCAAGTGATAGAAACTCAACTCAGACTGCTGACATAGCTGGGATTCCAAGTACGGCATTCATGCAAAGCTAGAGCCAGGGGCTCAGAAAATCACATCAAGAGCAGGTGTGTCTCTGTATTGGATTCATTCTCCGGCAGGCTCCTTCGGCATATTGCTGAGATGGTTGTTAAGGGTCTTCAACGCTCTTCACCTCACATGTGGGGCCTCAGCAAAATGCAGGCCTTGAATCTCACTGGGCTGATCTGCGTCACGTTTCCATTCTTGCTCCACTAACAGCGTCAAGGGGAATAAAAAGTTGTAGTTAGTCAGGCCTTAGTCAAGTGCCCTTGACAATGGCTGAGGGGAGAGTTTATCCCACCCAGACTACAGGCAGCGAATACTAGTCTCAAAGAGATCTCAGGGCGCTTTGTCCCCAGAAGGAGGGGAAACGGGCACTGGACAAGGAAAATGTGTGCACCACGCTCACATGACTAGAAAATTCTTTCCAAATGTACTTTTTGGCCACAGGTATATGTCCAACCTCTGCCTTGTGGAGTCATGCAGAGAATATTACTTCCTTTTCTGCACAAATTTCTTCACATGTCTTAGAACCTCACGCTCTGATATCACACCAAGTAACACCGCCAGTAGCCTTTATCTACTCCTCATGGAACATGTTGTCTAGACTCATGTCATCTGGACCCCTCTCCTTTGTATTCTGTGCAGTTTCTCAAAGGCCCTCTTAAAGAACTGTGCCCAGAAACGGACACCAAATGGTTAACTCACAGAAGACTAATAAAAGTTAACCCTTAACGAATACTTCCTATTCTCTAAACACTGTTGTGAGATGTTACATGTTCTAACATATCTAATCCTCACATCAATCTTCTGGGGTAGGTACTATTAGTGTCACCATTTTATAAGGTACAGAGAGGTTAAGTAACTTGCTACAGGTTACTCAGCTAATAAACAGAATACTGTAAATTCAAACTGAAACAATTTTGCCTCCCAAGTTTGCCCTATGATTGAACTGCAACACCCAAAAGGCACAGCGCGGATTTATAAACCTTTGAGCAAAAATTTTTCCACCACACTAGGAAGTAATGGAAAATCTCCCAATATTAGAGAACACTTTCAACTATCAACTCAGCACATTTTAACAATAATAACCATCAGAATCAGTCCGTGGCAGAAGCCAACTATCCTGTGCTGCTGATGGAAATGGTGAAACACTTCTCTGAAACAACTTGGCATTATGTTAACTAGAGTCTCGGAAACATACCCTTTAGAACTATATAGCCTGCAGATGTACTCAAATCTGTATAACTGCATGTTGTAAATTGCTTTGAATAACAACACACATCAGAAACAACCTAAACATTGAGCATTTAGAGATTGGCTAAATAAATTTTGAGACATCCACCCAATGCAATACAAAAGCAGCCGTTAAAACGCGGATGTACAGTGGTTAATAACACACAAATGTGTTTACTTGATTGCATTGAACTAGCTCAAAAAAGGAAAAACTTGAGAGAAACTGGGAAGGAAAAGGAGTGGCTAATTCTCAAACAGATTCTCAGCAGACTTAATTTACATAGCAAGCTCCCTCAGCATGTCAATTCACAGACCTCCGACTCCTGCAAACTTTCCTAGGAGCACGTCTAGT
This sequence comes from Phataginus tricuspis, assembly GCA_029783875.1. Taxonomy (NCBI): domain Eukaryota; kingdom Metazoa; phylum Chordata; class Mammalia; order Pholidota; family Manidae; genus Phataginus; species Phataginus tricuspis. Next base: position 32,666,132 of record JAQQAC010025234.1, on the reverse strand, counting down.
ACAGAAGGCGAGTACCTCTGCACTGAGGGAGAGCTGAGTGCGCCCGGACCCCACACGGGCAATGGTCGCTTTTATCAGATGGTGTTGCCGTTTGTTGGATACCAGCTTCAGAAGGAAAGGAACATTCATTGGTTCTCTCTTCCCTGCTTCTGCAGTTACATGTGAGAGAAAACCTGGTAGGTCTTCCTGGGCAACTTTGGGGCAGAATATCCAGCTTCTGCACCAGTCCTTTTGGAAAGGGGCTCTTGTGAGTCCCACCACCTCCACTCCTATGAGATCTTCCTCATTCTGTCTCCGAATTTAGTTGAAAAATAAAGTCTCACCCATATATAAGGAGACTTGTCCCCCCTGCTTGGGACGAGTCAAGCTATGTATCTTGACGTGCAATATTTTTGTATGCAAAATACCACATTCATTGTGGAAGAGGTAAAAAGAAAAGGACAAACTTTTAAAAAGTGAAAGAGGAAATAACCCATAATCTTACCACTAGGAGGGCCACTTTTAACATTCTATGTACATATTTCTAGATTTTTACCATGGAAATATATACCTTTTACACATACGTGAAATTACACTCTGCATCTTGTTCTCTAACCCTTTTACAATTGCTGAAATAAAATATCTTTGCCTATTGTTGCATATCCTAAAGCAGTGTTTTTTTTAACACATAGGTTTGAATTTATTACTCAAAAAGAAAAGCTCAGGGCTCTCAAGTGAAGAAAACAAGACTTTCTGGATGCTTTTGTTATGTGCTAATACACAGTTGGACTAAAAGCAATTAAGGATGAGGGATGAGGGGGGCAGAGAAGGGATCTAATATGTATTAGTAACAAGGCCTCTTACTAAGTGCTTTGCATTCATGGACGCATCTCAGTTACACCCCCTTGAGGTAGTAATATCTATCCCCCATTTCCCACATGAAGAGACTGAGATTCAGAAAGGTTATGTGCCTTCCCCAAGGTCATATTACCATAAAATGGGAGTGTAAGGATTCAAACTCAGTTCTGACTCCAAAATTTTCATGCTGTTACCATTTTTCCACCACCTCCTGGAATTTCTTTGCAAACAAAGTTCATTTTGTTTTTGACAAATGCTTACCGTTTTCCAGGAAATGGGCTAAGAACTGGGTATGCAAAACTTAACAAGCCAGAAAGAGTCCCTCTTTGATGTAGTTTAGATGCCAGAGGGGAAGATAGGAAATAGACAAGGAAACACAGAAACAACTAACACCAACAAATAGGCCCTCCCACCCAAATACTCCCATAGACCATGAGGTCCGAACTTGGGGCTTTCCTGGAAGGGATCCCTGAGTCAACTGGCTGTGTCTGGGAACCAACAGGCATCGGGCCGGTTCAGACACCAGGGAAGGTCCTTCACTATTACAGCACGTGACCCCGTGGTACTGGCTGGAGATATGCACCCCCAGAGGAATTCAGATCATGAAAGGTTTTCCTCCCAAATAAATGGTCATGAGACTCTGGGATCAGGAAATAGGAGAACACTGTAGCCTACATTGTTAAAGTATACTGCGTACTACTTAAGAGCACGAATTCTGGAGCCAGACTGCCTAGCTCAAAGCCTCACCAGTTACTTGATAAGCGATCTTGGACAAGCTCTTGGACTACTGCTGTTGGCCCTGATTTTTTTCCATTCATAAAACTTGAATAGTAATAATAATAACACTTACAGGTTATTGTAAACAGTAACTGAGCTGAAAAATGTAGAGAAGCTTGAACATGCCAGGTACATCATACATGCTTTGTACGTGCTACCACTGGAGCTCCGTGACTGATGCCCTGGGCCCTGGGGCCCTGGAGGCCCACCTGGACATTAGATGCACTGGAGCCAAGCATGTCTGCGCATTGTTCAGGCCCCACCACGCACCACTTGGGCCATAGCAAACATTTCCCCCTACGTTCATTTTTCTCAACCTGACCATGGAGCTTTCAATGGCACCTACTTTAGAAGAGTGTTTTGAAAATAAATGAGCCAGTGGGAAAAAGGACGGGTAGTGTGCTTAGCACATGGTGAGTCCTACACAGCATTAACCATCTATGATTAAGTTGCAGTTACAGAACATGGTAGAAGGTCACCTTCCCGTCCATTGCTTCACATGCACCAAGACTGTCCTGTTTGGGGGACATTGAGGCCTCTGGTTGCAAATTCACTGAAGCATCCCATGGTCAGGAGAAAAATGTCTCATTTTCGATCAGGTGAGATACTTTCTGTAAGTAAGCTAAATCAGGAAGTTACAGCAGGAGAATTGTGAGGGAGAGGCAGAGAGGGAAGGAAGGAGGGAGGGGGTAGAGCTGGGAGGAGAGCAGCTTGAGGATAGGAGGAGACACGTGATCTTTACAGTCTGGCAGGGCGCCTCTCTGCCTGTAGACTTTCCTGGCATTACACTTTCCACTGTCATATCACTTTTTGAATTTCCCTAGGTACACTATAGTACCAGAATTATTTTCCTTTTCTGATATTCTGGAAGTATTATATAAAAGAATAAAAGAAATGAGTTCTGCCATGAGATTTCACATGGAGCTTTTCAGGAGTCCCCATAACACTGTGTTATGCTAAACCTGTGGGCCTGCTTCCCACTGTTTCGAAGTCAGGGCTGTTGCTTTCTTTGCTGTCTTATTACATCAGGACTGCCTTTCCCTTGGAGTCTCTGATACTTGTGCAAAGTCTATCTCTTGTTTTGCCTTTTTAACAATCCCCATGTTCAAGCACCAATTCTCGAATATAAATGCAATTGATACACTAGAAAACTGAACTTTGTATGGCAGTATTAGAAGCACCTGCCCCCATGGTATTTCTCCCCACCAAAATATTCATCTGCACATTTGACAAGTTTACTGAGCCCACTACATGCACTGCACTGAGGATTCAGCACTGAACAAGAAAGGTGAGTCCCACCTGACGGCTGTACATTCCAATGGGGATACAGACAGTTTGCAAAGACACCAATAAATGTGAAAAATGCTATCAAGAAAATGCAAAATGCTAGGGAGTAAACAGAGTTGAAGACTGTAGGGAGGACTATCAGGAAAGACCTCTCTATAAGGAGCTGTCCTAAGACCCGGATGCAGGTCAGACACAGTAAGTTCAAGTCCAGGGAAACAAGGTAGGAGGAAGTAGGAGAGTAGATTTATTCCTTGTGTGGGAATAAATCCGGCCTATTTGGGCACCAGAAGAAGGCCCATATGGCTGGTGCCTGTCCAGGGGTAGGAAGTGATGGGAAGGATAGGAGATCAGAGAAGTAGCCCCGTATTCCTATTGCTGATGGCTTGGAAAGAACTCTGGGTCATGTTTTTCTCATTTATGCACATTAGTGTAGTTGGAGGTAAAACAGAGAGCAAGTTCGATGCTGAAGGTGTATGTTTGGCCTGTCACCTGACAGTACCACATTTAGACCGTTCAGATTATGCAGTACCACTTCCTATGGCTATACGACATAAACGTAGATCATCTAGATTGGAGTCCACACTCACAATCTCACACTGGGATCTTCAAAGGCGGAATATAGGCACCTTACACATCAATGGAGTCCATCCAAGCCCTAGTTCCTCATCCGAAAAGCAGGTCTAATAATAATGGCATACCAGGTATGCACATGATATCCACAGCACCAGCCCGCAACACGGTGATAAACACATTACAACCAAAGAGATGTCTGCACCCCATGTTCACTGCGGTACCATTCCCAGTAGCTGAGATAAGGAAGCAACGTAAGTGTCCACTGACAGATGAGAGAAAAAAGGAAACATGGGATATACATACAATGGAATATTACTCAGGCTTAAAAAAGAAGGAAATCTTGCCGTGTGCAACAACATGGGTGAACCTGGAGGAACTATGCTAAGTGAAATGAGCCAGTCACAGAAAGACAAATACTGCATAATCCCACGTACATATGAGGAACCTAAAAAGTCAAACTCACAGAAGCAGAGATTATAATAGTGGTTTCCAGGGACTAGGAGGTGGGGGATAGGGGCAGTTGCTATTCAATGGGTATAAAATTTCCGTTATGCTGGATGAATAAATTCTAGAGATCTGCTGTATGACATAGTGGCTACAGTTAACAATATGGTATTGAGCACTTCAAAATCTGTTAAGAGGGTAGATCTCATGTTTAATGCTCTTCTCTCTCTCTCTGACACACACACACACACACACACACACACACACACCCGAGACATAAGGAAACGGAGGGGTGATGGGCATGTCTTTTGCCTTGATTATGGTGATGGTATCATGAGTGTTTGCATATGTCCAAACTCATCAAATTGTACACATTAAATATTTGCATATTTCTTGTACATCAATTATACCTCAAAGCTGTTAAAAAAAAAGGGCAACTAGACTGTTAAAAAAATCCCTGCATTTCTGAGATAGTATGGTGTTAATCTACATTTTGCCTTCTGCACTTACACAGCAGCTGGGAAAATAACCTTCCTAGAAATCCAGTCTCGCGCTTACAGGCATAACGATTCCATAACACATTTTCAAGGCATGAATCATTTTCTCTTTACCACTTTTATGCTTCATAATGATGCTAATGGCTGAAAGGTCACCAATTTCCCAGCTGTTTACAGTCAGCAGGGTTAATTTTTGCAATTGGTCAGAAAATGTCAAGCCCACCCATACCATTATTCACTTCATTAGCTAATGTAGTATAATTTAATGTTTTGGGGATCAAAGAAAAGACACATTTGAAAAATACCTTGGAATAAGATCAAAAATATTATTCAAAAGGGAAATTCTCTACCTAAATCGCCATCATGACTACATATCATGATCTTTTCTCAGAAAATGACCCTATACATCTGTACGTCAAATGACTATATATGTCATTTTCCAAATAGCCCTGAGCAATGCTTAAAAAAAAAAACCTTTAGAACCATTAGATAATCATTGCAATAGCAAATATTTATTAAGCCCTTAATACGTGTGAGGCTCTGAGACGAGCATTTTAAGTGAATTGCCTCACAGAATACTAATGATATTCTCATGAGGAAGGAAATCATGCTGTCCTTCTGCAAGGGAGGAAAAGGATGCTCGGACAAATCTAGCTGGGGGAAAGTCACCAGGCCTCTGAGGCCCACCCCTGGAGGCCTTAGGGTGCGAGTATTTGCACTGGGCCTTGGATGGCTTTTGGGTGTAGCTTGAAGTCAAGGGAAGTGCTGTTTTGAGGGTTAAATGACAGTGAAGAGCATGCTCTCACTTTGAGCTCACCACTGCCTCTTGGAATGCTGTACCTTGAAGCTATTCCTCTCCACACACCTTGCCCCAGCCACCCTAGCCTCTGTCCCCAGCATGTGTTACAGTACTGGTACATAGTGGGTATTCAGTGAAAATGTGTTAAGTGCATTATGAAATCCTACAGTGGGAAAAGATAATCTGTGAGGTTACTTATAATCCTCTAACTAAACACGGTTTTCAGTATTTAGTTGAACATCACATCCAGAGCACAGAAACTAATAGAAACGCAAAGCAAGGTACAGAATTTGCTCAGTTACTGAAGTGGAGATTGTCTTCTGACACTCTAAATGAAAATTCACTCTTTGCATCATGTGACAGAAAGAAAAACAAAGTAATAGTACTGCCTTCAAAATCGATAGGAAACAGACCTGCAACTAAGAAGTCCTCTCATGCAGCATGATGCAAACCTACGTCTGCCTCAAGGAGGTCAAGTCATTTCTTTATGACTTTCTCATAAGATTGCCAGAATATCATAACAGGGAATAATCATTCTGATGTCATAACTCCCAGGCAAAAAGTAACCAAAAATAAAATGATGAAATGTCTGAGAACAGTATCACTTTAACAAGTCTTTAAATAGGTTAGGCGAACACTCCAGCAATGGTAGTCCCATTTTTTTCACTAATCATTTTTTTCCCCTGCTGATGAAATGCTAAACCCTGAGCCTTCGGAAAATAATTCTGTTGTGTTTTTTAATCAGTGTTATTTATAGCCCACTAAATCTATCTAGTATCCCAGAGCGGCTGCTGAAATGTTTGTTCCAGCAGAGCAAAAGGCGAATTCCAACTTTCCTACTCCCGTGCAGTGAGCAGGGGAAGACGGCCCCTAAGTGCCCGCAGACAGCAAGCCTCGTGGGGGCAGAGGAAACACGGCGGTCCGGGGAGTGCCAAGGAACTGGAGATGAGAAACTCCACACAGTTTACAATGTTCTCAAAAGGTAGCCTTTGGAAAACAGATTTATAGCTAGATCTGTGAGTAGTCCACATTAAAAGTAAACGTGGGTTGCCAAAAAAAGGAGGAGAAGGACAAAAAGAGAACAAAATCAAACCCCAAGAGGCTCCCCGGTGCCCCGAGTGTGGTACTCGGAGCCCAGCAGACCTGCAGTTCCGACCCACGGTCTCTGCCGGGCCTGAGGTGTAGGAACATAGTTTCAGCTCCCCAGGCCTGGCTTTTGCCTCTGCAAATGAAATAACAACTCCTAGTGATGAACAAAACAGACTATTTAGGAAGAAAAGTTCTTTGTAGAATAATTGAAGCAGTTTCCATGGCAGTAAAGAGGGACTGGAATCGGTCCATTTTTGCTGAAATCCAGCTCGTGAGCTGGAGGGCGTCGGGCAGGTGACTCCTGCTCTGGGAGCCTGTGTCCTCCTCTGTGACACAGGCCGTACCAGCACCCCACGGGCACTCTCTGTGCTCGCCCACCTGCTCTCCGCTCCGGGAGATGCCGCGGAGTACATCCGCAAGCTGCCTTCTATCTAACTTCCAGGAGGATGTGGCCAAGGAAGGTACAGATGAACAGCAGGTGCGGAAAGCGAGGTCAGAGCATTTATTCCTCTGAATCCCTCCCGCATAGGCCTCAGTGGGCCCTGCGGCTGTGCACCCAGGCCAAAGCTGCAGTTTGACGGGCCTCTCCTCCAAGCACAGCTGCTCCTCTCTCTCTCTCCCCCCGGACCCTGCTAACCACGCCCTCCCCTCGTCCCTTCAGGCCCAGAGACGGAAACACAAAACTGTGACAGCGACAGCTAAGGGGCTTCACCATCCCTTGTTATCTTTTCCCAGTGGTGATCGCGGCTTTGTAAATCATCCTTTGGTAAATATTCTTTAGCCCATATGCATTTCTCATTGGGTTCCTGCCTAGACCAAAACTACAGCCGACACAACAGGGAGGACCAAGGAAACAGGCCCTCCTGATAGAATTCCGAGACAAAGTGGCCCGTATATTCGAGGAGGGCAAGGTTCCTTTCTGGGGGCACGTGAAGCAGCAGTAATGCATGGGCTGCAGGGTACTGTGATTACTTGAGCGATCACTGAAGAGGACCTGGCATGAACCACAACTGGAAGGCAAGAAATCAGGAGGTTAAGTGATTGTGGCACTTAGTTTCCATGGTGACAATATTGATCAGAACGTTTTGGGGGTTACTTAGTTGCTTCTGAGAGTCCTGGAGAGCTAACAGACCCCCAAAGAAAAGAAAAATTGGAGTGTTGAGCTGTCCAGCTCATAACTCCAGTGGAAAATCAGAAAGCACTCTGTTCTAGTGCTTTCTGCACCCTAGTCACAGGGCTGAGATGTCTGTGGTGGAACCAGGGGCCTGATTACAAGTCACGCTGAGTTAGGATCCCAATTAGATGCTTGCCTCAGCCAGATCTTTTAGGGAACAGCTCTGATGGAGGAGGGAGACCCTCATGCATGAGAATGCTACATTTAGGCAGAACACAGATGAGGCCGAGAACTTTACATCCTTAAATCTCCCTGCCAGGGGCTGGTATCCTGAATATAAAAATAGTAAGAGGTAAATCCTAGCATAGCCAAGGCAGATAATTCAAGAAAAGGCCTGGTCTGGTAAGAAATAGAATATATGACCAAAGAGCTGCAGGACTTGGCCAACTGCTCTCAGGAGGAACAAGCCGGAGTGGCATGCGTGAGAGCAGAGTCTAATGGTGGTAGACCAGAGGTAGCAGAATGTAAAACTGCGTTTAGGCCGAATTCACTGATACAGGTATACTTACCTCATGGGATTTGGAATTAATAGTCTGCTTGACTGGCTAATTAAACTTGGATTCAGTAATGGTCCAAGGCCAATGAAGTTGAGATATCAGAACTTCCCTAGAATACATCTAGGGAAGGGAGTCAGAATGTCAGGGAGTGGAAATGGTAGAATAAACCTCATATAGGTAATCTGCATGGATAAACCTCATACAGGTAACCTGCTGAGCCATGCCCTAACCACCTCGACCTCAGGAGAACCCAGAGGATACTCCTTTTACTGAAATCTTCAAAATGCACCCCTGTTTGGGGCACTGGCCACCTTTGATAACAATCTGTTGGCTGTCTTCCTGGGTTAGACGTGACTGGAGGTGTTGCAAAGAAGGTTGCTTTCTGTTTGCAGTGAAAATAGTGGGACCCTGGAATAGAGCGTGGGGGCAATAATTACTGCTGTAAGTCTCAGGGTGAACATAGTGGTAATTAAAGTGTTTTGATGTGCAAGAATAAAATGGCAATGGTTAATGGGCTATCAGGTCATAAGGAATTAGATAGATAAGCATCTTTCAAGTCCTACTTGACATACCTGAGTAAGAAAATTCAAGGTATTGATGTTATGGTGAGATATCTAATCCAGATCTATGGGGCTGCTCAGGGCCTCTTCCACGTTGTTCAGACCTATGCTAATTCATAAGTTCAGACTCTCTTAGTCATAAGGGAAGATACCTCCGAGGACAGCCTCAGCAAGTTGTGGATGTGAACTAAAAATATTCATCCAAGCTGTTCTTGAAGGAATCTGTGGACATTTACCAAACTTTCTGAGATTTATCAGATACTGACTTCATACTGAAATTGATCCCCTGAGACCCAAAACACTACTGCGATCTACCCGTCCTAATGGAAGTCAGGTGACAGAGCAATAGATGAATTCTTGGCCCAAGACCCTCTATAGTGGGTCCAGGAGGAAAATGACCTATGTGTTGTTTCTTCTCCTAATCCTAGAACATGTAGTGGGAAAAATGTAGCAGAACTCCCAATTTTGTTCCGTGACCCAGGGAGTGAGAGCTGTCACATCAGGAAGGACTTAGTGTATATTCCTGGAACTGTTCCACACTCCAGGACATGCTGACATACTTCCTCCATGGGGCACTGCAGAGATTAGGGCATAGGAAACCAGAGTGGCCATCAAAGACTTTAAAAAGGCAGAGACTGGTACCCCCTCATTTGCATTTAACTCACATGTCTGGCCAGAGCTACATCTAGTAAAATGCTATTTAAATTCATAAGCATGTGTACATATCACAACATAAAAATCACAGCAAAGTAACAATCATGTGAAATTGATGTGGCTTTTTCATCTATCATCTAGAAACTATAATTTGGGTCAGTATAGAAAAGAAATCATACCAGCCAGTTGAATAGAAGCTAGTATTGTGGAAGGTAAAGAAAGAGGCTCAAAAAATCTATTTCTAATATGTATTCAAAGTATATGGGCTAATTTGTGACCAGGGTCAACAAAGCAATACTCCCCTTGCAATGTTAAGCCCAGCAGCCACCACAGAGGGACCTTCCCTCAGTGGATCAATCCATCCAATGATCTGATTTCGTTCTTTTTTTTACAATTTATTTTATTTTAGTATCATTAACCTACAATTACATGAGCAATATTGTGATGATTAAACTCCCCCCTTCATCAGGTCCCCCCCACCAACCCTATTACAGTCACTGTCCATCAGTGTAGTGAGATGAGAATCACTACTTGTCTTCTCTGAGCTGTATAAGTCCCTCCCGTGCCCCCCCACCCTATGTCTGCCAATCGTAATGCCCCTTTTACCCTCTTATCCCTCCCTTCCCACCCATCTCCCCAGTCCCTTTCCCTTTGGTAACTATTAGTCCGTTCTTGGGTTCTGTGAGTCTGCTGTTTTGTTCCTTCAGTGTTTTCTTTGTTCTTATACTCCACATATGAGTGAGATCGTTCTTAATATTAAACATCAAACCTAAGAAGGAGAGTAAGAATTTTAGATAGATTAAGTGACAATTTAATTCTGCAGTTTTCTCATTTCACCCAATGAGAAAACCTAGGAACTCTGGTATTTGAGATCTACCAATATTATAAGGTGTCTCACTCAAACCTGGAGCAGAGAGTTTCATTCGTAACGTCGCCCCCTTTTTTGCCCTGTGGCCTATATTCGTACATTTTCCCTGGCACCACATAGCAATTCAATTCGATTTTATCTTCCCCTTAGTTTCCAGATCTCCAAAGTGGATTAATGATTCTTTCAACCAATACTTGGAATCAATGAAGGCTTTTCCTTTCCTGATTTCACATGAATTAAAGGGGCTCCGAACAGTTGACCTATTTTCTGGTGAAGTGTTAGTTTCCAGTAAGTTCTCTGGGAATGGAGCCTGAAATCATTTGGAATGTCTCTGAAAGCACATGTCCTATTGGATAATCCATGACAAATCTCTGGTGCACCAAGAGTTTAAAAATAAATAAATAAATGGCTCCTCAGCTAGAAGGGAAATACAAAATAAACAAAACACTCGGAGTCCCAAAGCTAAACCTTCCAAGGTTATCAGTGAATATAACTTTCAGACACCAGAGAATTCTCCCCAGTTGCTAAAAAGCACAGGATTTTTAAATCACAAGTGACTATTAAAAAGAGGTTTAGACAAATCCTCCAGGTAAACAAAGCGTCAAACGCGTCATTTATATTTTTCGGTAGTATCCAAACAGGTTTTAAAGCCTACAAGCGGAGTTCCACCAGAGATGAGACAAGGGGCGGAAGGGCGTCAGTCACCTAGAGAGAAAGCTGGGATGCCATTTAAGCAGAGCAAATGCCACTCTTCTTGGCCGCTGTGTCTATCACCAGTGTCCAAAACAGCGCTTGACACCACCAATTCCCTCTTCACCCATCCCAGGCATGCCAACCCAGTTCTTACCCTTCTTTGTTCCTAAATGGGTGGTAAAACATTTCCTCTCTCTTCCCCTTCTTTGATTTAAATAGTATTCATGTCTCCTTGATGTAACAATTCCTCTTTTTAGAAAAAAGTTGTATCTAATCTTAATTTCCCCCCTTTCTCATAATTGGATAATTGCACATTTGGTAGCTTAATCAGTTAATTGTGCATGTGCATGTCTTTACTATGTTAACGACACTGCTTTATTTCGTTGTTAGCAAAAGGGATTAATGTTTGGGTTTAGAGGATTTGTGAGTAGATTACTTTATAGCTTCCACATCCTATTAATGGCACCTGGGGGCCCATGTGACTTCTGTTCTCAATGAAGAAATGGCTTCTCATAGACAGACTTTGAAACCTAAGGAGAATTGAATGGAGCCTATTTCTTAGAATGAAAAAGCCTGGGCATTTACTGGCATGGGGGCATTGTGGACAAAGAAGTGGTAGAAAGTGAATAGAAAAAGACATCTCCTGAGAAGGTTAAAGAACTTGCTAGCTCGTGTCTTAATTTGTAGGGTTCCTTATTAAAATTTCATGATTGAACACCCTGGGGTCTTGAAGTTAGTTGATTGAGGGTTTTTCTCATCCATCATGGGTAAAAGATATTATAAGAAAATGTTTAATGGATCCTCCCCAAACTAATCCTTACCCCAAGGGAAGTTTCCTATAGGGAATGGGCTTGAAGGGAACAAACGGCTACTCCACCGTCCTGCGGTCGGCGCATGTAACGGTGAATTCAGCTTATGAGTATCCGGCAGCGCGAATGAGGAGCTGGTATCCTACGACAGCTATAAAAAAAAATCTGACCCCATTCTGTTCCACCCCCTGCTCCTCAAAGGGGCTGAAGAAGATAACATGTCAGTTGCTGAGACTCTGCAACTACTCCAGACCAGAATAAGGGAAGTTTTAACTTCTCTCAATCACAGTAGATTCACTAAACTTTCAACGCCCTCGAGGAGAAGTGTCTATGTCTTATTTGTCTTGGGTCTCTGGCACTGAGTGAGGACCGACAGCATGGCCAATGATCCTTACAATGCAAAAGAAGATGGAAAAACACACAGGAGGAAATAGAAAAGGTGGCAGGCCAGCGGGCAGGAAGGAAAGGGGATGGGAAGAAGATGAAAGGAAAAAGGCGAGAATGAAGGAGAAAAAGAGGAAAAAAGAAAGAAGGGTAAGTAAAAATTCTGCAGCATGAAAGAAGTAAACAGGACATACATTATTATAATCATCTCTTCATGTGGCAACCGGGGCTAATACTATCTAGTTTGCAGGATTTTTGTGACTATGGGACATAGTTCTTGTAAGGGTCTATCCATATCTTGGCTTATTTCCACTCTGGTCAGGGTGACTGGCCTCTCTTCCCTCCCTTAATCATCAAGGAGTCTGAGATCCCAGCTGGGGAGCAGAAACATTCATGAATCTTTCGGGCTATTCAAAAGGAGGTTGTTCAAAGGTTCAGGTAAGGGGTTGAAAACAGTTTAGGGTCCAAGAGAAGCAGCCACAGAACCTTGGATAATCGGCTGGCCAGGGGTGACAGTCGGACCTCGATGGATGGTGACAAGGAAGGGGACAGGGTGTGTACCTTCCTCGGGGCTCCCCTAAGCAGCGGTCCTCGCTCCAGACAGATGAAGTCCAGCCTGTCTCCTCCTCCGCCCCTTTGACGCCTCTTCATTTCCATCTTTCTCTCCTTCAATTTAAATCTCTCTGTCACTTGCTTAACCCAGTGAGTTTTGCTCTTTGCTTGATAATTGCGCTTGCATTTTAGCTTGTGACTTGCTTTTGGGACACTCTGTGTCATTTAACTATTTGCTGTGAGGGCCAGAAAATACCTCAGGGTACAAGTGAGGAGATCTAAAGAGCTAGACGGAGGTGGGAAGAAGCCACCACATTAATACTTAAAAATTTCCCCTGTGTCGTAATACAAGTACATAGTATGGTAGATGCCCAGTCAAAAGTCAAAAGTAGCTATTTTTATTTGCCAACACAGGATGGATCCAGGGTCCTAGAAATAACAACTGTTAGGGACATCTGCTAAGCCAGATGGACCCCTGCCTAAGACTGGTTCTGCTGCTAATACATGATGCGCCCCCCACCACCACACACACACACACACACACACAATTGGAAAATATTTGCTACTAACACAGTTGAAGTCCCTGGAGAGAGCAGGAAAGGCCTAGCAAGCAGATGCGAAATGGCTTGAGAGAGCAAGGAAAGGAAATGTCTTAAAGCGTGTGCCCCACCAGCAAGTCACAAGCTAACAGCGCAAGCATATAACTGTCAGGCGAAGTCAACAGCCAAACGAAACCTTGGGTGGAGTCAACCTTCCTCTGCAGGTGACATAATGACAGGCAACTGCTGAGTAATACACAGGGGTGCCAAGGAAGACACTGGAATGTGCAGCGTGGACAACAGCTCTTGTAAGAAATCAAAGAAGTCAACATTCCCCATGAAACGGACTTGTCAGGAGAAGCCTGGGAGAAAACAATATGCATTCATTCCAAAGCATCTACTGAGTCAAGCTCTGTGCTAAGCATTATGGATAAAAAATTAATACGCAACAGAGAGTTCCTTCTGGGGGAATCCGTATTGAGGGGTAGGCTGAAAAACATGCAAATAGCTACAACAGAAAAAATATACGATATGATATGTACCAATATAATATGTACCCGTATAATAGGCACCAATAGAACCAGCACCATTACAGCAGTATGAAGCGGATGGAGGGCAGCCTGGTTGAATTACTGATCAGAGAAAGGGAATAACTGGGGGCAGGATCCAGTCAAGCGGAAGTCCCTGACTTGAACAGGCTTTGGAGGCCCGGAGGACCTCTGCTGAGCCCAGGGGTCGCTCTGCCCGCCCCTCACCACAATCCCCTTCCAGTTCCTGGGAAAGAGCTATGTCCAAGAACAGGCGAAAGGGAAGTTACAGCCTTCCCCTCTCCCCATCCAAAACGGTATATAAGGGCCAGTACTGCTAATGGACAAATACAACCTCACTGGAAAATAATTTAACAGGTATTTTCAAAACTATCTCTTCAAACCTCTAATACCAAGACTCCAACATGCGTGTGCATGTCTGTCCCTGTCCCCTTATTACCTCATCACACTGCTCTTCTTCTCTAAGGATGGCCAAAAGAAAACCGGTCCTGAGATACTCTAACGGTTCCCACCGTTTCCACTGTTGTAATCTAAGCTCTTTCGGGTGCAGATGGTTTCCGACTCCCATTTCAGGGTCCTGCTCGCTAGCCACTTTATAATCTTACTACGTTATCATGTATTACCAAAAACTACAAAAGAGATAGTCTAACACAGTTCCCTCTGCCTCTCTCTCTCTCTCTCTCTCTCTCTCTCTCTCTCTCTCTCTCTCTCACACACACACACACACACTATGGCTCAGAGCAAAGAGAACACACAAACAGGCAAACAAAACTTACGCCACTTGTCCCAATATCCATAAGCATATGAAATTAAATGATGGACAAAGATAGCCAGACATTCTGAGTATCCTAGCCTAATATCATGAATCTGACAATAATGTCTGTTAGATTCAAACAGACAAAAATCCAGTGAGGGAGCAGGTTTGAGTCCCTTTGAACATCACAATATTTATAAACAGATCAAGGGAAATAACTGCTCATTGAGCAGGACACTAATAGGGGTCAATGCGTCAAGTTCTGCCCAGGGCACTGCAAACCTCTGCCAAGCACATTGAAGGAAAAGGGGTGGTGACCATTCTTCTCCGACTCCCTCCTTTCTGTCCCCCCACACCACCCTCAGTTCAAACAAGGGAGGATCTATATACAGACAGACCATCGTCGGGGAGCCAGGGTGTTTGGGTCCCGAGCTGATGGCTGGATGGCCTGCAGTGGCAGCTGATGGATGACAGTAAAAGTAAACCAGCAAATTAGCAAAAGCAATTCAATGAGGAATAAATAGCCTTATCCATAAATAGTGCTGGAGCAATTAGACATACATAGGCAAAAAAAAAAAGCAGAAATTGCTTACATATCACACCCTATGTAAAATCTAGATGAATATTGCAAAATAGATCATCAACTTAAAGGTAAAACATGAAACTACCAACCCTCCACAAAGAGCATACAAGAGAATCTTCTGTATCTCAGGTAGGTAAAGAGTTCTTAGAATTCACCAAAGTACAATCCATAAAAAATAGAACAAAACTGAAAAATCAGGCCTCATCAAAATTAAAACTTTTGCCCTGTATAAGATCCTATTTCAATATTGCTCATGTAATTGTAGGTTAATGATACTAAAATAAAATAAATTGTAAAAAAAAAAAGATCCTATTTATAAAATACACAGACACATTATAGACTGGGAGAAAATATTTGTAAGTTACGTATCTGACAAAGCTCTTTCATCTATAACATATAAAAAAAATCTTTCAAACCTTAAGATTTAAAAACTCCCACCAGAGAATGGGTGAAATACAGAAAGAGTCATTTCACTGAAGAAGATAAACAGGTGGCAAATTAGATACATAAAAATATGTTCAATACCATTAGCCATTAGAGAAATGCAAGTAAAACCACAGTGATATATAACTACACATCTATCAGAAAGGCTAAACTTAAAAACAGTGATAATACCAAATGGTGATAAGGATGCAGAGAAACTGAATCATTCATACATTGGTGATGAGAGTTTGAAATGGAAAACCTCCCTGGAAAATAATTTCAGAGTTCCATTTAAAACTAGAAATGAACTTTCCACATAACCTAGCAATTGCACTCTTAGACATTTATCCCAGAGAAATGAAAACCTGATTTCACACAGAAACTTGTACACAAATAGGTATAGCAGCTTTATTTGTAATAGTCAAAACCTGGAAACTACCCGAATGCCCTTCAATGGATGGTTAAACTCTGCTCACGCACACCACAGACTACTAAAGAGGTCACAGTCTTGTTACACACAGCCACTTGGATGACAAGAAAATTTTGCTGAGCAAAAAAAGCCAATCTCAAAAGAACACATACTACATGAGTCCATTTATATAATGTTTGGTGAAATGACACAATTAATAGAGATGGAGAATAGATTAGTCATTGCCGAGAGTTAAGAATGATGGAGAAGGGGTAGGTAGGTGTATAAAGGGGTAGAATGAGTCTTGTGATGACGGTCTTGACCGCAGTGATGGTGACATGAGGCTACATGTGAGATAAAATCACATAGAGCTATGTGCACACACACAACACATGTACATATGCAACTGGTAACATCTGGTGAAGCTCTATGAGTTGTACTAAGGTCAGATTCCTAGTTCTGATATTGTACTATAGTTATACACAACCTAACATCAAGGGAGGTTGTGCAATATAGAACTTCCCTGTACATTTTTTGGGTAACTTCCGGTGAACCTATAGTTATTTCAAAAAAAAAATTTTTTTAAGTAAATTGGAACTTTCAGTTC
The DNA here is from genome assembly GCA_029783875.1 of Phataginus tricuspis. Classification (NCBI taxonomy): domain Eukaryota; kingdom Metazoa; phylum Chordata; class Mammalia; order Pholidota; family Manidae; genus Phataginus; species Phataginus tricuspis. The sequence goes on along the minus strand of JAQQAC010025234.1, from coordinate 32,649,775 downwards.
AGACAAGATGGTATAGACCCATTTTTACCCAGTTCCTCCCTATTAAGGACAACTATAAACTCTGAAAATGGCATGAGAGAAAAAGAAAAAGGTACAAGTCTGAACAGTGTTGAGAAGTGAGCCTGTCTGGGGCTGCAGGACCAGAGGAACAGCACCGGGGTAGGCCTCTTGGTTTCCCCAGCCAATGGAAGACCATGTAGACCTAATGTTCCCGACCCCTGACCTAGCAACACAGGGCAGCCCTGTGGACATCCCCCTACGACATTAGGCAAGCATGACACAAATGCCGAGGGGGATCCATTAGGAACCTCACCAAAAATAAGCGCCCAGAGGAAGCACTCTCCTCCTTGCCCTTCTCTGAGACATCCCCTGCCCTATTTGTCAAGAGACATTCAGGTGGAGAGGAGAACTAGCAGGAGAGATGCAGCAGCTCAGGCTCAGAAGCCGCTTGGCCCCCGTGGACCCCAAAGCCCTCCCCGGCTCCCAGAGACAGAACAGAAAGCTGGGCCAGGAAGCTAAGGCCCATGACAGCAAGCAGCCGGAGCCAGGAAGCTGCTTTGGTCGCGCCACGGCTTTCATTCCCACCAGAGAGGGGTGGCCGTGGGCGGGCTGGAAAGACGATCCGAGCACAGCCCCTGGGAAGCCTCAAGAGTCCACAAACGGACCAAAAACAAAACAAAACTACACCCTCAAAAACCCAACAGCAAAAGTGGCAACAGTGAAACAACATAATTTAAAAATGGGGAAAAGGAATGAGCAGGCCTGTCACTGAAGAGGACATACAGATGCTAAATAAGCACATGACAAAGGGCTCAAAATCATTAGCCCCCCGGGGAAATGCAAATTAAACCCCAATAAGACACTGCTGCACTCCTGCCAGAATGGCTAAAGTAACAGAAAAGCAACAACACTGAAAGCTGGCAAAGATGTAGAGAAACTCACTCATATGTGGCTGGTGGGAACATTCAGCCACTCTGGAAAACCATTTGTCAGGTCCTTATAATGAAGCCCACAACTGTCATAGGTTCTGGCGATTGTACCTTTGAGCATTTATCCTGGGGAAATGAAAGTTGTTTACACAAAAACTAAACATACAGGCAGATTGACTCACAGCAGCCCCAAACTGGAATCAGTCCATATGTCCTTCCCTGATAGACGGTGAAACAAACCAGAGGACCTCCACCACGTGGACTACGACTCACCAGTAGAAAGGACTGGACCGTTCACACAAGCAGGAGCTTGGGTGACTTTCCAGGTAACAATGCCAAGCGAAAAAACAAAAAGGCAACCCCTAAAGGTCCCAGTATGTGATTTCACATATATAACAATTTGGAGATGACAAAATTGTAGAAATGGAGGACACATTAATAGGTACGAGAAGTAGTCTAGGGGAGGGGGATCCTTCTGGCGTTAGAACTGTTCAGACTGAGTATGGCAGCTGATCCACTAACTTACCCTGTGAGAATATTGAATATATCTTAATTCACACACACACACACACACACACACACACAATTACAAGTAAAAATGAGGAATCTGAATACGATCAGGGATTGTATCAATGCCAACATCCTGGCTGTGATACTACACAATACTTTAGTATATACTATATTGCCACTACACGGTATCTTACAGCACATATTATACCCCCAAAATGTCACTGAGGAAGATGGGCCAAGCACAGCGCTTCTGTGCTCTTCCTTAAAACTGCCAGTCTACAAGGATCTCGATAAAAATTTCAATTGAACAAAAAATAAATCAAAGGACCATCATTAAAATAGAGTTAGAAAAATAACTCAGATGGGAATTTTCAAACTCTGCTGTCCTTACACCCATTTCTCATATGCTCTGCAAGGCAAAAGGTTCGTGAATGGCCAGCAAGGGATAACGGCTGTCTTTTGATTTTTCCACTGTCAATTATTTGAGTTACAAAATGTTGGCCTGGCAAACAGACCGACGAGGACCAGATGCAGTTACGGTCCTCCATAAACAGGCTGAAAGGGTCATAAAGGGGAAGTAGGTCAAATTTCCTCTATTTGATATATTAAATTTAGAAATAAGATTTTTGCAGGTTAGTATGGTCTGGCAAGAAAATTGTTATTTGCTCTGTCTGGAATAGACCAAGATGTGAGACATTCTAAACGGAACCCTGTCTCAGCAGGCTGCGTTTATTCTCACTCACTCCTCCTCCTGGGCCCCCGCCTCTCTCCTCTCTCCCCTCCCCTCCTGTTCTCCCTGCGTCCCTCTGGCTTCACCTCAGCTCAGCCTCCTTGCTCATGCCATTCTAACCACCATGACCATTTTGTAAATCCCTGAGGTGCCATTACATTGTCACCCCAGGGGTTTTGCATTCGCTCTTTCCTCGACCTGGCGGCCTCTTTCCTCAGTCCCACGCACAGCCAGTTCTGTTATTTTCTTCAAAAGTCCCCTTTTCAGACAGACTCGCCCTAATGACACTAAACAAAAGAGCACCAGCTCTCCCTTGCAGCGCAGTCTCCCTACCTGCTTTCTTTCCCTTCCCGACACGGATGACATCAGGCATCCTGCACACTTGTTCAAGGTCTCTCTCCCCACTAGATTATAGGCTCCTTGAGGTCAGGGGCTTGATTCACTGCTGTTTCCCAGCACTTGGAACAGGGCTTGGCACAGATGTGGCATTACTTGAATGTGTGTTTAATGAACTGTGTGTGAAGTAACATGCCTTTCTCCTTGCCGGGACCACTGTGGAAGTGAGCTGTCGTCCTTAAGCTGTACGCAGGGGATGGAGTTGGTGGCAAAGGTCCTAGGATTCCATTGCCATCTTGCAACTTGAAAGATTTTTGTGAAAACTTGTCTGTTTACATCAGAGAGGGCTCACATCATCGCTTCACTCGCTTGCATGGAATGGTGGATATCAGGGAATGAGTCACAATTACAAAAACTCTTGGTTTTTTACACCACAAATTTTAAATTTACACCTCAACCCATGCGGGGCAGCTGGAAGTGGTGCTCCGACCGCTGTACTGGCGGCTGAATCCATAAGAACCTGGGGTCTGGGCAGTCATGATGCAAACTGTTCGATGACCTGGAGTTTTTTCTCCTGCACTTTATCACAAAGTAAACACCGTGTTTATGATTCCTAACTCCGATTCCTCCTATATTTAATTCTGCATCACCCTGTGGACCTTTGTGACCCAAATCATTCTCCTCTCATCTCTCTCCCCCACTGTAAAACTGCAAAGAGAAAGAAACCTGCTTTCCCCGGCACTACTTGCTTTGCCATTCACCTCCTAACGCTTCTTCCCCCTTCCATCTCCTACCAACTCAGAAAAGACGCAGCGGTCCCTGTGGGACTGGATTTCTTGTCTCTGCCGCCCGCTGTTTCTCAGACTCCAGGCTCCTCTTCCCGCAAAGGCTGCTGCTGTATTCTCTACTTTTTGCTGCACAAATATCACTTTATCTTCTGCAGCTTCCTGCTCCAGGAGAATTTAAGAATGTTACTGAGATGATCAGATTCCAATGACGTGAAAGGGGAAGACATCCTATTGATGCTCTCTTGGCTTCCGTACACGTGGGCCCTGGGGAAGGATTTTCTTATCAGACTGCTTTCCTTGTGCCTTCAAAGGACAAACGGAGAGAGTCGAAACAATTATTCAGAGACTCCAGACCTTCACAGCAACAGCCTCTAGTGCTCATGGAGTAGGATTTTGTTCTCAGTTATGTCACCATTAATCACGGTGCCTAGATAAGTGCTTGACTCTCTGCTTGGCCTCAGGGGAGAGAGACAGTGAACAGGACGCACTGGGCATGAAGAAAGTCACCTCAATGGCACAACGAATCGTTGAAGTCGCTTTTGGATTTCAGCGTCTGCATATGGCAACGGGGTTGCTCACACGGAGCGATTCATTTCTCTAGTAAGGATGAGGTTGAATGACAGCCATGTTTCTAACCTTAGTTGGGGCATTCTCTTAAGGCAATGTTTACACTTTTATTGTTTAAGTAAAATAATGAGAGAAAATGTTTGTGAAGCAGTCCTGACCTGGTTGAATTCTGTAGCTATTTCAGATAAAGTGTTTTGGGGACCTGGCATTGCTTGCTTTCTCCACTGTGTGTGACTAGAAATAACCGGTGTCCTGGGCTGAATCTCAGGCAGTCGGTATTCGTTCTGTTGCGAAGAGCAGACCTGCGCAGGTGGCTGGATACACTGATTTCTTAGTAGTTGGACCCAAGTGCCCCTGTAAGAAAACTTCAGCTTGGAGTTCCTTGCTCACACATCAGCCACTTGCTAATACAATTCCTGCATCTACGCTGGGAGAAATTGCTGTGCTCACAAGCTGCCAGTCAACATACTGGCCAGTACGCTGGAGCCTGACCCTTCATATATTTTCCTTGCTTCTACAAAGATAGAAGGCAAGGGATGGGCCTGGGACAGAAATATTGCCAAACTACTATTTAAGGCAATTAAAATAGAAACACAGTACAAAGGGAAATACGAAAATTACATTTAAGGAATTTTTAAATAAAAAATATAAGGAAGGCCCAGAGACTACAAGTTCTAGACTTCCACAAAAACTTGAGCGCCTCGTAAGTATCAGGCGCTATTCTCAGCCCTAGGGATGGAGCCAGGAACGAGATAGACAATGTCTCTGATGCATGGAGCTCATATCTGGTGATGAATAAAAAAAGTAAATAACATGTAAATAAGAACATTTCAAATAATGATAAATCTAGAGATAGCAAAACACAGTGATATGATCGGGAGTAACTAGGATGCTGAAGGAAGCAGAAGAGACGGGAAGCATGTAAGGCATCTAAAGAGGAGATAATTGACCTGATAAGCCCGTGGACAACTACAGGGAAAGGTAATGCCTGGTAAAGGGAACAGAATGTGTGAACACCTTGAAGTGGAAACAAGCTTTCTGATCCAGAAAAGGCCAGAAAGTCAGGATGATAGTGTCAAAGGAAAAATTGCACCAGACAAAATTAAAGACGTAAGGAAGACATGATTCAAGGCCATTGCAATAAAGGCCATATGGCTGTGTGAACTCAACTTCCCTGAAGCAAAGGGGAGAAGTTTTTAAAGCTAAACTGAGGGACTTGTAGGTCATCTGTGTTTTCTAATTGGCCTTACCAAATTAAAAGCAAACTTGCTCCTATCTTCATGACAGGAGGCAGGTTTCGGACTTGGAGGAAGTGCTGAATTCTGGCTGGGCTCGGGGCCCTCCCATAAAAACTGGGAGGTAGGGGTGCTATTCTCCCTAATTACATTTCAAAGGGGTGGATCCACGGTCCTTGAGAAAGAGGGCCTGAGTTGTAAAACGGGGAAGAAACTTTTAAAAAGGTCTATATCTGAAAGAATCAGAGCAAGAATTTACAAATTTTCTAAAGAAAGTGCTTTTAGATAAGGGAGATCAGGCCCTGAAGTCAGAAAGAAGCCTGCTGAAAGTTTAGTCAAGTTGAGGGGTATGTCAAGCTTTCTCGGTCGGCAGAGAGTGAGGGGGAGTGGGATGACATGAGGTCACACGGATGGGCTGGGCACCGCTGATGCCATGACGGTGACAGGAAGGCAGACTGTTCTCCAAGGGCAGCAGGAAACCATTCAAGGTATTAAGCAGGACAAAAAATTATCCTTGGAACTCTCGTTTATGCAGATAAAATATTTGGTATAAAGGGAATTAACAGATAGAAGCACTTACAATGTATAACACCCTGCATTACTTTGTTTAATCCTCGTAACTTTGATGTTACTCTGAAAAGACAAGCCTGGGTAACTTTAGGAGTTGTAGGTTAATTTCTTGGCAATTCAAATATTATCCTCACATTGGAGTTGGAAGACTACAAGCTCAGGAAGGTTAAAACAATTTCCCTGAAGTTACTAACCTCCTGAGTAGCACCTCATCCAAATTCTTAAACTTGAAGAACTCCCATGATTTCCATTTCCTATCAACACCCAGTTGATCGATGATCTCAACCCGTGTCATGACTTTAAGTGCCATCTGTATGCTGATGACTCCAGATTTTTACCAAGCCCACAACAACCCTCCCTTCACAGTTAGGCGATGGTGTTTGCCACTGAGATACAGAATTTCTAGGGGACTTCTGAAAACTAATCTCCATTCTAATAAAAAGAGAGATGTATGAGGACAACTTTCTGGACCACCTCATCCTTTTTAACACTGCTGGACAGGATGTGATGATCACCATTACATGACCCTTGCCAGGATGCTGAGGATCATGGAGCAGGGGGACCGGGACACCCTGATGCGCTGATGATGACTGAGCTAGTAAAGCAATCTAGGACCGTTGTTCTACAGACTGCTATTACATAAGAGAATATTCAATACTAATTGTTTAAGTCTCTTTTGCTTGGTTAGTGTGTCACTTATACCTGAAAGCACCCTAGACTATAGGCTGTCCCATGACATCATTCATTAGAGCCTGAGATCTAGGAAGTCTAGCTTGTCCCTGTTTAGTATGATTATTGTACAGTTTACTTACTGACACACACTCCAAGAAAGTCCAGCTGCCTGCCATACCCAAAGCCCCTCTGAGGAAATAACCTTTCTACATTCATTCCACAAACACTGAGCATGTTTTAGGTGCCAGGAGCTATTCAAGGCTCTGAAGATACAGCAACAGTGAATGAAACCGGCAAGTATCCCTACCCTCTTGGAGTTTACATTCTTGTAGGGGAAGACAGTGACGCACGGCTTGGGATTCTAGAGCTCACACATATATGAGTCTCCTCTTTCTGGGCACTTACCAATACTCACAGCAGGAAGAGCCATGTGGCTGGTTCTGACCTAGCCTTGCTACTGCTATGTTAGCAGAACAGTTACCTGCTCCTTCTGGGCCCAAACATTTCACTTTCAGTGCAAGAGACACTCTCATCTCCTGTACTCCTTGCTTGAAGGAATATATACCAAGATGAAGATGCAACAGTGGTCTGGATTTCAAAGTCATTTTTTAGAGGACAGTTGCCCTAGAGTCATCCCCGCCCTAGTGAACTTTTGCATGTGAGAGAAACAAATTTATTATGTTTGATGACTAAGATTTTGTGGTTGATTTTGACCACCTACCTTAATATAATGTGTTAGGTGGTGCATTTGACTATTACTCTCTTTTAAAATAATTTTCTCATACAAATGCTCCTTATATAAGCATTAAGCATTTTAAGACACCTTTCTCAGATACATTTAGAACTCATCCACTGTAAACATCATGCATCATTTTAGCTTCAGTGCATGTGATCACAGACACACTAGAACAAATTACAAGCAAGTCGGATTCTGATTCTTATCAGTCACTGAGCACAACTTCCCTCTAAATACATTCTTGTCTCTTTAGAAAATCACAAGGTAGCAATTATAAGAATCCACACATTTTCAAAAACAGTTCAAGGCACTGGGGAAAGATATATTTTTTTAAAGTTCCACTAAGTTAGTTGATATTTAGAATGGAAATTGGAAGCAGCAAGAAGAATAGTGAAGTCAGTCTGTTTGCAGTAGAATGATGAGTAAATCTCCACCATATTTTTTCTGTGCTTTTTAATATGATTCTCTGAATGTCCCAGGAAACTAAGTGCCCATCTGTCATCCCAGGAGAATACTGTGTTGTGAATAGTGTTCTTTTTCAGCTGCTTTCTAAGATATTTCCTCTAGAATTTTTTTCTATTCCTAATCATTTACTACTATAGTCTTTCTGCAAAATTTCAAGTGTCAAATTCATCATGTCATGTCATGTTTTAAAAATGGTTATTAAATTAACTCTTAATAAGTCACATTTAATATTGTCATTTTTCCTATGCTGATAACCAGGATTTTCTTCTATTGCCAAGAGGTTTGAGGGAAAGACCTCTTTGTTGCCAAAAGTAAAGTTTTTCTTAAACGCTCTTCTGGAGTCTTGTCAATAGGATGCTGTGAGCATAGGGAACATGCCTGTTATCATCCACGGCCTCATCTCCAGTGCTACCTTAGCGTGTGTACACAGCAGGCATTCAATGAAGCTTGTTCCATACTAGTTCCCCATTACCTGATTATTTGCATAACTACCACTATAAAGTATACACGGTAGTGCCTCATTAATGTGGTGAATAAATTAAAAAGATGAATTAATGTATAAATTCAGACTCAGATTCAGAGAAGGAGATGCGACAGCAGAAGCCAGGGTCAAGGCCAGAGAGACATGCGAAGTTGCTGTCTTTGAAGACTGAGGAAGGTGCCAGGACCCAAGGAATGAAGGCGTCTTTTGAAAGTTGGAAAAAGGCAAAGAAACAGAGTCTTTCCTAGTTTCCCAAAGGAATGGAGCTCTGTTGACTCATTTTGGGGCTATCCTCCCAACCTGTAAGGTAATAAATTTGTTAAGCCACTAAGTTTGTGTTGATTTCTTATAGCTTCCGTAGGAAACTAATACAACCATTTTAACTTTTCTTGTAAATTCAAAAATTGTCAAAATATCACTTGGAAGCAGTTATTGAATTTAACAGTAGCCAGTATTATAAAACAGGGGAAACATCTGTAATAGTACGAACTTCAAGAGTAGCTGGGGAGATGGACTGTAAAGAGTGCGCCCACGGGAAATTCCTTGAGGGGGTGATGATTACACAGGTGATGATTACACAGGTAGCCAGTATAATAATCATTGCAGGGCAAATTTCCCAATACTTGTTCCTTCATGAGACATAATTTACACAAAACAAAACAGATTATAAGTGTACAATTTGATGTTTTGACAAATGTAAAAACCTGTGTAATCATCACCCCCTCAAGGAATTTCCCGTAGGCGCACTCTTTACAGTCCATTTCCCCAGCTACTCTTGAAGTTCGAACTATTACAGATGTTTCCCCTGTTTTATAATTCATGTAAATCAAATCATACTCTCTGGTGTTGACATTTTTCATTTAATAATTCTGAGATCCATTCACAGGAGGTTTGTTTATTTGTTTTTGCAGAGTAGTTCTCTTTTATAGGAATATATCATAATTTCTTTCACTATTCACCTTTTGGTAAGCAATCTGTTTATTTGGGACATTTAGCTCTTACATAGAGAACTGCTAGAAACAATCTTTCAAAAGTCCTTGTGTGTGTGCACATTCCCATGCTTTTAGGTACATAACTAGCCCTACAAGTGAAACTGCTGGGATTACCTGTATAAGAGGTTGCTTTTCAGGACTCAATCTGCATCCTCAACTTTGTACCAATTAACTGTATAAAGAAATTTAAAGGATTTACTATTTAGTGTGCAAGAAAATTAACACAAAAATTCCACTTCCTTCCACCTGTTCTTTGTATTATAATGGCTTATATTATATTATAATGGCTACAAATATTAATGATGTTTTGTTTTAATTCAAACATTGTCTCTTTAAAAGAGTTTAAGAGCACAGAGAATAATCTTTTATATTTACCATTTCCATTTTTTCTGAATATCTCCCTTTACAAATGTTTCTCGGTTCTTATTTCTCTCAAGTTGTCACTATTTTTATATGCATTTTTGGAGAATATTTTGCTGAACATTTCTACATGTTTTCCTTCTTATTGCTTATGCTACTCAGCACTTTAAACATGGCCTCTTCCACTGCAGTCTGGCCTTTCTCGCCCCTGAGGGTTAGGAATTATATCAGCTAGAATGCTTATTTATAGGAGCTGTAGCAGCTATAATTCTTATCATGATTTCCTTGCATAAAATGTTATCTTTCTCCACTGTTATTAAAACGTTATTTATTTGATTTTTATCTGTGTAACTATGATGTATTATGTTTGCTTTACTTTATTTACCCTGCCTTTTTTTTCTTTTGGGATTTGTGAATCGTAACTTAGTTTTCGGTTACTTTTTCTTTTTTTAATAGTTAATATTCTCTCAAATAGTTTTCTATTCCATTCTCCCTTTCCTTTTGTTTCTTTGGAGTCTAATTACATGTATGTTAAATCACTTGACCCTGTTCCATGATCATCGAGACTATATTTTTTTAGCTTTTCTTTTGGGCTTTAATAATTTCTATTGACCTACTTTCAAGCTGATACTTTTGTCTGCATTTCATCATCTGATTTAAATCCAATCACTGTACTTTTAGTTCAGATTTTTTTTTTAATAAATTTACAGGATTTCTACTTGGTTCTCTTAGAATTTCCATCTCTCTCTTGATATTCACACATCTTACTTTCACTTGGACTCTTTTACATATTTTAATTGTTATTTTAAAATCTTAGCCCAGATGTTAGATGGCAATCAAATATGTTTTTTCCTTCAAATATTGTCTTTCAAAGAATTTAAGAGCACTGAGAAAAATAATCTTTTATACTTACCTGCATATTTATCATTTTCATTCATTCTGAATAACGGATCACCTGAAGATTTGCTTCTATTACTTTCATTGATTATCCTCATTGTTATATTTTATAGACTTGCATTGTGTTTGGTAATTTTTTATTGTATACTGGACATTATAAATGATATATTGCAGGTACTCTGGATTATTTGTGTTTCTCTGAAGAGTATGGAGATTTTCCAATATATAATTAAATTAATGATGGACCATCTTTGTCTTACAGCAGTTCAGCATTAGGCTTTAGTAGTGAAGGTCTAATTGGATTTCCACCTAGTTTTGCCATGCAGTTCTTAATCATAAAGCATGATCCTTTTAGTATTTTACTCAAAAACCCCAGGAGTTTACTAATCTGTTATAACTTAATGAGGATTATACCCCAAACTCCCTTCCCAGCACCAGAGAACTATTGAATTTCCAGTTTTCAGTCTTCTTAGCTTTTTAATTTCTTGAAGTCTTAACCCATGCATTGCACAATTAAGGAGTATATCAAAGATTTGGGGAGAGTATACATGCAGATTTTAAAACTTCCACACTCTTTCTTCTTTTATTAGATTCCTCTTTCAATTTCTAACCATTCTTGCAACTAGGGAAAAATCATTTAAATGTGGATTTCAACTATTAAATTTCCCTTCTCTCAAACTTTTTATTCTCTCAAGTTTCTGCCTGTGTTGTGTCTTTCCCTGTGCTTTCAAATAACTCTAGTATATATCTTATTTGACACTTATAATTGATAATAGCAGAAATACTGGCCTAATAAAATCTGTGCCACCATTATTCCAAATAAGAAATTCCTAGGGAAACTTCTAAAAGAAATCCTTGAAATAGAAAACTGAAGTAAAAATAAAAGATATATCCCACAAGTGAATAGACTGAATGCAATCAAGCTCTCTGACCATTTACAAGCATACAGGACAAAGAAAAATAAGATAAGCTGAACTATGAGGGAACAGATGAATTTACTTGTTCTATAGAATATTACATATCATGATCTAGCTTTTCCAAGAAATCAATGGGGAAAAAAAGGAGGATCTATAGGATAAAACAGACTAAGGGCACACAACAACTAAATGTTATAACTGGTCCTAGTTTATAGTTAGATTTTTAAAAGTAACTGCAAAAGGACATTTTTGAGATAGAGAGTTTTGTACATTGCCTGGGAGTTCAGTGGTATTAGGGAATGATTATCTTTATATGCATGATGGATGGCACAAGGGTGATGTTAGCACAACTATCAATGAGAGATGTATCCTGAAATATTTACTAGGAAAATGATACTACATCTGTAATATGTCCTAAAATTTAATAGGCAAAACAGATGGTGAGTGGAGATATAAAATAGCATGGGGAAAATATTGGAGTTTTTGATAAGTACATAAAAATTTATTTTACTGTTTACCTTTAGGTACCTTTTACACTTCATATTAAACACAGTTCAAAATAATAACTGCATAAGAGTGGGTCAAAGATATTTACTTATGCCAGGAGTGGCAAAAATGTAGTATGTGTGTCACCAGTGCTGAATTTGTGACTATGCCACATGCTGTTTAATAATGAAGGCACTTTTCCTGATAAGCAAGATGAACTCGTAGGCACGCCCTCTGGCTAACTACAGAGCAATGAACTGACACTAGCTTGAAAGATAAATTATCCCTGCAAATGTCCTTTTCTCTCATTTTATTTTCTCTTTCTTTTTATGAGCCAGCGTTTCCTCTGATTTTTTCCATGAGGTTTTTAGGACGTACACCTCTGAGTCTACTGGGGAGAAGGAGGTTGTGACGACATTACTACAAGTCCCCAGTACCCATCTGACAGCCTGTCTTCTTGTGTTGAGTTGGTAGGGACAAAGGAAAGCGATGCAACTCGCATTTCTGAGTGACCACAGAGAGAACAGCAGGCTGGAGGAGTAGCTCGGAACCACAGAAGACTATGAACCAACAAAATATTATGTCGTATTAAACCACTGATATTGAAGGGTTTGTCATCATTGTTACTTCTCTGCCTATAAGCCTAGACTAACTCAGTAAGGAGGGAGAAACATCAATACGCATAAATTTTAAGTATAGGATAATCAAAGTTGAGGTGTTTTAAAATTGTATACTATAGAATATTTTAGTGATAATAATAGCCATTTATTAGGTGATTATATGTTAAGAACTCTCCTTAGTGTTTTACAATTACCTTATATTCATTAGATGAGCTACATTCATAAGGACATATAAGGGGGGGGTTTACATTTTACACACAAGAAAATTGAGGCTCAGAATTAATAATTTTGCCATATTCATATAGCTAGGAGACAAGGAAACCAGAATTTGAAAGTAGGTCTGCATAGTTTGAAGTCTGTGCCCTTAACCATTATACTGTAGGATCTTTGAGGGTAAACACAGGAACTTATATTTTTATTGTATCCTCCAGTGAACTTGGTAAAAATATTAAGTCCACATTTTATTCAGCATGAGTTGAACACAATGAATAAATACATTTTAATGCAGGAAGAAAAGAAGACAGTTTTAGGAGATAGATTGGGTGAGGAAATTCCACTAATGAGAAGTTTTCTCTCTTCCATATTTTTAAATCATTCATAATAGTTTGGAAGTTGTGGTATACTGTTACATTGCTAAGTATGCCTCATTTTTAAAGTGCTTACAGTTTAAACAAGCAATGTGTGTGTGAATGTGAGAAGGAGATAGGGAAAACTGAGATTCTTGACTCTGTCTTATTACTTATGCTGTTTACAAATACTGGTTGAGCATTACAAGGATTACAGCAAGAGATTCATGGCTAACGTTTCTGGAGTACTTGATAATGAGGCAGAAATGTGATAAACACTTTTCATACATTACCTCATTTAAAACCCAGGCAGAGCTATGATCCTAGCACTACAGTTATTTTACAGATGAAAAACATGACATTTAGGGAATCTAAATGACTTGCCTGAGGTTACAGATGAGTTAAGTGGTCCAAACACTGATCTAAGCCTTCACTCTTGTCATTTCTGCTCCTGACGTCCAAATCAATGACCAAAATGTTTTTCTAAATATTTCTGGTAGAAGTTGAATTCTGGTAAAACTATGAGAGTTCCTGATATATTCTTGTTTATAAAGTTATCCTTTTTCTGAAAAAGTCACTCTTTGTCATTTTTTCTTTAGCCAAATTCACCACTTCTGAAATTTTGAAAACTATGACTTTCCAGAAGTATCTCAAGGGAAATGAGCACATTTTGATGATTAAGGTTCCCATTTGATTTTGAGAATTTGGAGTTCTTCTTACGACCAGGTCAGCAAGATCAAGACCCAAATTAACACTGGCTTTACCTTCCCGCTCAACCTGAGCTTCGGTCAAAACATTTCATCAGCATCTCTTGTCCAATTCTAACCTTTATAAAGATTAGTTGGAAGCAGGAATAAAAGATTTAAGTATAATACCTATGAATCACAGCATCGTGGACATAAAATACAGTTTACAGTATCATCAATCCAGCTCCCTCACTGTACAAATGACAAACCCAAGAGGAGGGGCTTTGTGACCAAAATCTCAATGGCAAATTAATATTTTTTCTGGCACACAGTCCAGTGCTCATCAGGAGAGAGAAGGTGAGATGGATTGTTTAAAGAGAAGACATTCTTATTGAAAGAGGACAGAATAGACACCAAGCTTCAGTTTATACATTGGAGGGTTTCAACCAGAAAAAAAAAAAAAAAACTCCTGTTAGGCAGGATGAATAGGTTCTAGAAATTTAATGAACAGAACGGTGAATATAGTTAATACTCCTGTATGATATACTTGAAATTGGCCAAGAGAGTTGATCTGAAGTCATCACACACATACGCACGTAATCATAACTATGTGAGGTGATGGGTATGTAATTAGTTTGGCTGTGGTAATCATTTCACAATGTATACACATATCAAAATGTCATGTTGTGTGCCTGAAGTATATACAATTTTTGTTTCTCAAGTGTACCTCAATTAAGCTGGAAAAAGAAAACAATGAAAGCAGAGGTACACTTTGAAGCACACACATGCACAAAAGCCCTATTAGGAGTAAATAAGGGAATAGATAAGGAAAAGAATTAAAGGGCTTCCTTCTATATAAGCCTGGAAAATCCAAGTGGTTTTCACCAATATAAAATGACATCCTTACAACTCCCACCACAGCCAATCGCCATTCATTCTTTTCTTCATAAATATTTACACAGTGCATTTTACTGGCCCAATTGCTTTTGGGCTTAAAGTAACAAACAATACAGAAGAGAGAACTGCCCTCATGAAGCTTATATTTTAGTGAGGGAGAAAGGTCATTTGAAAGTCTTCAACTCAAACAGATCAACGCATGTTGTGGTGTTAAGAAGGACATGACAGGGCAGTGAAAGAAAACATGGGAGGAGGCCACTAAATAAAGACTCATCAAGGAAAGTCTCCAGGGCTGAGATCTAGAAGATAGAAAGATGATAACTAGGGAAAGATACAGGAGCAAAGCCTTCCAAGAGGAACGAATAGAAGCGCAGCAAGGGGGTGGCTTGTATCCACAAGGAATATGGTTTCATAGTCAGCTAAGCAACAAAATGATTTTCCTCCGGACTCACCAAATTCTGGTATCCTCTCTGTGGTCTTTCAATTTCCCTGACCATTTATCTGCTTAAGTTTCCAAATTTTATTTTTTCCCTTCAAGTTCTTTAGTACTTTTACGTAGATGACCATCTGGCCCAATTTACAACCTTTAAGGAGATTCTAATCTTTTAATAATTACCAGAGGTATTCTCTGTACACATTTAATTCCAGATCTTTTATATTAATCAATCTGATTTCTGACACAGGCAAAGAACCAACATCTCTGTGGGCACAGACAGATGGAAAAGGAATGTCTAATATCCTCCCTCATAGAGAGTCTCTTCAGTAGTTCCCTGACCACCATGCTCATGGGACAAGAACAAGGACTTCGTAATTACAGTGCTATGTTGATAGAACACACGGACCAGCATGGTCACTGAGTATTGTCTGTATGTCAGCTTTGATTTTCCACTGTGATAGGCACTTAGCTACTATGAACGGGCCTGTTCTAGGTACTATAAAGATTACAAATAAAAACTAAAATTATGGTTCCTTTCTTCCTTCAATTTTTAATATTTTTCCTCTCAAGTGTAGAGAGTGGGTTTAACATTATTCCTAACAAACTGTGTTTCTCCTTAGCATATATGGTAATTGTATTTAGGTATCCTTGTGCTGAATTACTTGTTTAATATCCTCCAGTAAATGTTAAGTCCTTTGGGAACAGGGACAAGGTTTGTCCTGTTTATCATTGTATCAGTGAACATCTTTCACAGTGGGTAAGACACAGCAGATGCCAATCAGATATCCTCAGATGTATAAATGAACAAATCAAAGTAAAATGTATGTCTATGTGTCACTATCTAAAAGGGTGCCAATCTGTTTGGTTTTGGAAGAGGCAAGATATAAACTCATGACATAGGAGGTGAGGTAATATGCATTCATTCAGCAAATGTTTGAGGTCATGGTATGCTTAGCATTTTGCTGGGGATAGATGAGTGAGCAAAATCAGAAGATGTCTTTGGTTTTATTGAGCTGACGGGCTGTGAAGCCTAATGCCAGTTAAGTAACCACACAAACAAATAGAAAAGCATGACTCTGACGAATGGCAGGAAGTTGCTGGATAGCGGCTTATTTAGGTTTCAGGAGCTCTAAGCAAGGGACGACGAATGGAAAAGTGAGGACAGTCACCCCGAAGCAAGTACAGCGTTGGCTTGCCTCGTTACTAGGTGTGGCTTCCTCTCAGTCCATGGCCGCTGGCTACACAGAGCGTGTTATCACCTCTCAGCCAGTGAGACCATCTTCAGCCCCAACAGCCCGCCACCCTTTGGAATCTTTCTCCCTGATTTCCATCCAGGCCCCTCACTCCTGGAGTCTGTCTCTTCACTGACCCTTCGGGACAGACACTGCAGTTGAAGCCCTGTCGTGGTGCCTCCCCCAGCTGCTCACTCAGCCAGCCTGAATCCACCCCAGCGACCAGCCTCTAGCTCAGCATCCCCATCCCGGCCTCGTGTTTGTGCTCGAGGGGAATCTGCCTTGTGTCCTGCACCTCCCTACCTCTGTGCTTGGATACGCTCCGCCCAGTTTCCACCCACTCTCCCCAGCTTCTCTAAGTCCAGTCTAAACGCTCCAGGTCAACTTCAGGTCTGCTCACCCCCAGGAGGTTTCTGATCACCCCATTATCTCTGTACTTTGCAGTTTTCGGTTACTTCACTCAGAAGTGACAATATCACTACATGTCACTCCTGCTTGAAACTCCCTCTTGGCTTCCTTTCCTATTGAAAATAAAGCCCAAGTGCCATCCCCTGCCCTGCAAGGCCCCACGTACCTGCCCCCGCAGTCCTGAGGACACCCAGGGCTTTCCCATCATTCGTGCTCACTGAGCTCTTGCACACCAGCTTTCCTTGGCCCCAGAGCCCCGGGGCTTGCTTCCCTTTGCCCCCAGACTGTCTCAGTATCCAGAGCCCTGCCTGGCTGGCGGCTTCCTGCAACCTACTCCTGCTCCGAAAGGCCTTCCCTGGACATCCGCGCCCAAGCCACCTCCGCCTCACCTAGGCAATCGCTACCATCCTGTCCGAATTCATCTTCTCCACGGCTCCTGCCTCTCCCTCCAGCCGTCCTGTTTAATTTTTGCGGGTATAAATGGACACCCCACTAAGGATCAGCTGTCCAAACGGCTACTGTGGAGTGTGAATGCAGACAGAGGAACGCGACTGTAGCTGGCCACCCACTCCTTCCTCGGACACAGGCACCCACTGGTACCTCAAGTCCTTTCCTCCAAGTTCGATCTTTCCTGCAGCCCTCTTAAACAAGACTTAAGTCACCATCCCCTCCCCTGTGTTTTCATGCACATTATATCCATGGAAAATATTTAAATATTATATTCCTCAGCAAACGTGATGCTCCATCTGTCCAGTACCAAAGCAGCGAGCCAACCTAACTTTCCCTTTTGGATTTTCCCAGAAGGAATCAGACTCCGTCACACCGTGCTCCCTGAAGTCAAAAGAAACCCTGTCAGACTCCAGTTCAGTGGTCCCCTTAAAGTGCCTCTCTCGGCAGGATGGAGGGGAAGCGGGCTCCTGCTCCCCATCCCTGGGGAGGGCGGCACTCAGAGAAGCCCAAAGGCTCTCCACAAAAACCCTTCGCTTTCATCTTCCACTGCTGACTTTCAGTTGTGTTGATTGCAGGTGAGAGTTTCAATCGACATGGAAGTAGATGTCAACACTACTTCTGAAGTATGTACGCCGTGACCTCACATTTTGACCCCAAGAATGGTTCTTATTGTCCTGGTACTTCATCCAAACTTCCATTTCAGCATCATTTTTTAAGTATCTGTATCCAGAATTGTCTTCAAGATCTCTAACAATCTATATGACATGAAAACCCACAAATCAAAATGGAAACTAGCCGGAAACAACTGGTACAGCCATGCTTTTCCATAACAGAGTAACATCAGATCTCTCTGTCTCCTCCCACCAGCGTCTACGCCTTATGAAAGGCACTTGTCTGTCTTGCTCACCACTGTGCACCCTCTGAGCCAAGAGTAGCATCCGGCACAGAGTACTTGCTCAGAAAGTAAAAGCTGAGTGAATTGAATGAATAAACCTTTGCTATGAACACTGATGAAAACTTTATATTAAAACATGCACCTCAAAGCTAGTTATGGCTCTTTGTTAGACAAAAGAACTGAGTTTCCAAACAATTCAGTGACTTGTCTGAGGTCATAAATGTGAAGTGTCTAAGCTGGTATTCAAATCTAGGCAGTCTGACTCCAAACACTTAACTTTCTCTTTCAGACTGTCTACGAGGTACAAAGCTAAAAGGTACAGGATACTGCCAGCCCCCAAGGACTGGAATGGACACCGATGCTTCTTATATAAAGAACAGAACAGGGCATAGGTAACTATAACATAGAGCACATGTGCAACAAGACATACGTGTGCTGTAGAATTTCAGGAGAAGGCACTCTCAAACTTTACTGGGAAAGATGTACTTTCAGAAAAGACTCTAAGACGATGGCTTCTCTGATTACTCTGAAAATATGTTTTCAGTTTCAGTAGTTATAGATGGGGAGTAAAAGCATTCTAGGGGAATGCAAGTGTGGTCGTAGGAACAGAAAGAAGAGAATCAAGAGAAACGATGAAGCCAAATCTATCAAACTTGGCAGTTGATAAGACTACTGATAGAAGGATGGAAGTGCTCCAGATTGAAATCAGGAAGACAAAAGAAATGCCGTTACCATTACGACAAATGGGAACTTGATGAGATTTGGAACAGAAGCCAAAGGAATCAGGGCAGGAGTCCTCCCCAGGACCAGATGCATAAATAAAAGGAGTAGCTAAAATCCCAGGGAGTCCACCCCAGGTAGCGGACTTCATAAACCTGTTATGGGCCCAAGCAGCATTGCCCAAGAGATGCTCTGTGCCACAAAAGGGAGAAATGGGTCAACCAGTCTCTTTCCACAGAAACGTAATAGATGGAAATAGGACCAAAATAGCATTTGTGGTTCCTGACAGGCCTTTACCATTTCTGGGCCCTTCATTACAACGTTTTGCAGATACACAAAGACCATGCTAGACTTCTTGGGACTGGCTGTTTCAAGATTACACACAATATTGGCCTTTTACAAGCGACTGTAAAAGATGCTCCATATTGAATGGGTTGCCCATCCTGCCTGTGGACAATATGGAATAGCCAGAGGGAAAGTAGGAGCAGTAAGGGGTGTGTGTGTGTATGTATGTGTACATATATATATATATATTTATATATATATATATATTTATATATATATTTATATATAAATATATATCTCCATTTAATTTTCCAACATCATTCACAACTGAAATTATAGTTAAAAGTCATCAGACATTTATGAACTTGCATATGTCTATCTGTATCTATAGGTATGTTCCCACCTCCATCTATTATTCTTTCCCCAAAACACTGAACAAGGATTTATTCCTGAAAGTGCCTCAGTCATTTGAATATGCCAAATGATAGAAAGGTCTCCTCTGTTCACCAAGGGCACAATGAAATCCATAAATATTGCTGGATTACATGTAAGTACTGACCTCAAGATCCGTAGTCCCAGAAACAAAACAGCAGTTGTGATGCTGAGCTCTCGGCATCAAGCTTAATTGTTTAAATGGGAGCGACCGACCACCTTCCCCATGTTAAGGGAAGGTCTTAGCATGTTTATAGCTTATTTGAAGGGATAAAATAGAAACTTTGAGAATTTTCGTGTCATTGTTCACCTGTTCTTTGGCAAACAGCAACATTTATTGAGTGTTTCTAATTTTGTCTATGAAAACAACAAGAATATAAAGAGCAAAACTGAACCCAAGGTTGATAGCCGTCTACCTTACTTCTGCCACACCAGAAGGCTGGACTGGAGAGGGCAAAACCCAACCCTGAGAATGCAAGTGCCAGTTCCACTTCTGCAAATGAGAATGACAGCTTTTACTCTGCCTACGTCTTGTGCTGTTCTGGGAATAAAAGGTTTGCAGTGAATACAAAACTTTGCAATAAGCAATTTCATCCACTCATTTATTCTTTTCATTTATTCATTAAACAAATATTTACTGAGAATACATTTGTGTCAGGTACTGTACCACTCTCTGGTATAAATTGGTGGGAGAAACAAATTTTCCCTGCTCTGACAGATCTCTCTTACTACCTAGTGGTATATCCATGTAAGATATTAGTGTTAGTACATACCATGCATAAGCCTTATTCTAGCCCAATAATCCAACATATGTATATATTTGAATCCATATACGTATACTATACACACACACATACACACACAACCATGTATTTCAAGCTCTGTTCAGGGCTGTATACTTGGGAGGTAGGATTAGAATTGGAGACCCATGGTTGTAAGCAGTCTCCATCACGCAATAGCTGTCACTCAGTTTTACTACACTTAGGAGTCTTTATGTATACAATGGGGATAATAATAGTTGTTCTATCTTAGGGTTGTTAGAATTTAATGAATGAAAGCTTAGTAAGCGCTCCACACAGCAGCTGGCACACCTAGAATCCTCTATAAATTATGGTTTAAAATTTTCTCATGGAGATGCTGGAGGATAGACTCTCACTTCTCCCAGCTTGCCACAGAGGGTCACTCTGAGCGACTCCTAAATAATGCACGTGGCTAGAAGCCGGCCCAGGCGCCCAGACACAGGTGTGGGTGCTTACCGCAGCCCGCATGGCTTCCGTCCATTCCTGTGCCAGATTCCCAGGCCCCGGTACCCCCATCCGCAGCCCCAGGCATGAGGAAGGCGCATCCCACCCAAGATGCCCGTGCAGCCGAGGGAGAGATCATGGCCCCTGCCACAGCTGGGAGCGGCTACCCCTGGGACTCCGAAGGACATGGAGCTGCACCAGCGCCAGAGGAAGCCGCTAGCCCCCCACAGGCCAATCTTCTGGAATCCGAAAGGGAGAGCGAAGTCTGGTTGCTGGCGCGCTCCCACCAGCCTATCTCGGCAGCAGAGGACGGACCCCTGTCTGCCCGAGAGCTGGCCAGCAACCCCCCAGTTGCTGAGGGCCCCGCGCTAGCATGCGGCGGTGCATCTCCGAGGGCCAGCTAGGGAAGCAGCCGGGGGGGGGGGGGGGGGGGGGGGGGGGGGGGTGTCGGGAAGGACGGCTGAGGCAAGCCTGCGAGCGCCGGAGCCGCTTCTGCAGGGCCTCCCTGCGCCCGCCGCGCTCTGCCGGCTCCGGCCAGTTGAGAGTAATTGAAGCAGGCGCTACATTAATATTTATCATCCCTCCTTTGATCTGAGAGTGTGAAATGCCACGCACAGAACTATCCCCTGAGCTCCTTCTCCAGCGCCCTACTTCGGGTGACACCCGCTACCTGAACCCTGGAGGCTAGAATTTTCAGTTAATTAGCAAAGACTTGTCAGGTCTGAACCACCACAATGCAGACGATATATATGCCCTCTTCTCATAGGTCTATTTGGAATTCTTTTCTGCTGGATCTCACCAATGATACCACCTAAAAGGTTTAAAGGGTGTGTATTTGTTTTCTAGGGTACCACAGACTGGGTGGCTAAAAGAAATTTATTCTCTCATACTCCTGGGAGCCAGAGGTTCTAAATCAAGGTGTGTACAAGGTGGGTGCCTCCTGCGAACTCAGGGGGAGAACATGTCCCATGCCCGAGTTCTGTTCTTAGATTGGAGTGACCCCCGGTGACCTTTGGCTTGTGGCCTCCTGAGTCCCATCTCTGCCCCTGACGTCACATGGCTCACCTCCCTGTGCGCCGCCTCTGTGTCTGTCTCTAAACCACTCACTGACTATGGGGTTTAGAGCCCATCCCGATCCATTATGATCTCATCTTAATTTTATTATATCTGTAAAGACCCTTTTTCCAAATAAAGTCATTCATCGGCACAGGGAGTTAGGACTTCAATGTGTCATTTCTGGGGACACAGTTCAACTCACAACTGGGCAGGAGAGAACTAGCCATAGTTTTGTTCTATATTCAGAGGAGTTTTTTGAAGAGGTCTTCCATATCATGAGTACATGATGGACCTCAAACCAGAAATCAGGGTCATGGCTGCCCCACAGTGACCAGAGGAAGTCATAGGGAAGTGTCATATTCAATTCTCATTATCCGTAATAGTTAGCTCTATAATATAATCACAAACACAGAATCAGCAAATATTAAGCCACTACTCCTATGAGAAATACAAGGTCAGGTTCCTAAGAGCCTCCGGTCACAACAGTTCTGTTGACCAATATATACCCTTGTTTTTTGTGTTTTTGTTTCAAGAAACCTTATTTCACGTGTACTGTTAATTCATTGACATTGAACCCACATGCAACACCACTGTGACTCGTATCTGAATGAATCCATCTAACACACATCCACTCCACAAGGCACATTACGGCCCTCTCATACTTATGAAATCTGAACACCATTATATTTGGGCTCCATTTGAAACAGTAAAATCACTAGCAAAAAGATCAAAAATATGAAAAGCACAGCGCCAAACTCAAAGGGACGCTTGCAGCATGAGAGCTGAAATGGAAAGGCAGGGAGCCACCTTGTTCACACTCAACTGGGAACGTGTGTCAAGAAGTCCACATGTTTCACGGCTCTGAGTTTGTGTGTAACTGGGAAAGCACCATGGCTACTGATTTTAGATGATAAAGTACAGCAAGCAGGAAAGAAAAATCACAAATCCTCTGAGAACATGAGGATTGACTCTATATTTCAGCTGGCCCAGGTACCCTGCAGGAGTGCCCCCACCCCAGCTGCAGGTGCCGAAGCGCACAGACTGATTTGGGGGCTGCAGATGAATGACAGCAAGCAGGCAAGTTCACAGGTGTGGAATCTATGAATACTGAGAATAGACTGAAGAGGGTGGCTATTGCCCAAAGGGTTTATAGTTCAAGTTCATCCATCTTCTTTGCAGATGCCAGAACAGATGGAGGCCACCCATCCAAGCACAACAGTACTACTGAACGTCTTGGTGGGTGTCACGGTAGACGGGTCCAGACCAAGCCGTAGGACCCGCATCCCCACCAACAGTGTCATCTTGAATAAACCCTAGATGATAAAACCTACACCAGGAAGAAAGGTGGAGGGGAGAGACCCTGAATTTGACTGGCTTTACCTATAAATATAAAAATAATCAAATTACCTGGAATCAGAATTTTTTTTCTGTTGACAAGTAAAAGGGAGACATGATATTGAAATTAAACTGAGGTACAGAAAAATAGTTAACACCTTTTTTTTCTCATCTGTGCTGTTAACTGTGAAATACAGACAATACACAACATCTATTTACTGAGTGCCTGATATGTAGCAGGCAGCGGGCTGGGGACTGAGGACACAATAGTGAATGACAGACCTGGGCCTGATGAGGAAGGCAGACATTAAACAGATAATAACAATGGGTACTCAAAATTGACAAATGCATGCCTAATACCTGACCTATTCCCTGCCAATATAATAAGTGTTAAAATTATATTTGAATATAGGTGTGAGCACGTCCTATAGAAAATATTTGAGCTCATACATGAGGCTAAGCCGGCCTCACTGCTTAGAGAGGGGTGCTGTGCCCAGGAGAAAGACCCATGTTTGTGAAGTCCCAGAAGAGAGAGAACAAAGTGAAAGAACAGAAAGTTTAGGGGGACTGCAGTGTGGTTCGCAAGGAGGAGAACAGTTCAAAATAGGCCATGAGACTTACAGAATCAAAACCATCAGTGTCGGCCACAGGAAGACGTCTGGCATGAGAAGAGCTAAAATGGAATATGCAGTGTCAACTATTTCAAAATCCAGCTAATAAAGAGAAAGGCAGTTTGATGTAGAGCAGCCAAAATCCCCAAGATACTTCCAGGGTGCCCATGAGATCAGAACTGTGTCCATGACAGTGCCAAGGCATGACCTGTCTCCTCTGCTGGGCCGACATTTGTGCTGATGGCGTGAAGCAGTGGTGAGTGAACTTGCTGGTGCCTTTGTGCCAGTCAAGTCAGAGGCCTCAGACTGTACGAGCAGGTAATCATGGTACCCTTCACCACCAGGCACTTGTTCAAAACAAACAAAAAAAGTCATTTCACCAAAGAATAACCTTATTGAAGCAGTATAAATTATCAGTTTTGTTAAATCTCAATCTGAGTCCACTTTTTAATATTGTATGTGATGAAATGATGAAATGGGAGGTATGCATGAGACATTACTGCTACGGATTAAAGTGTGATGATTGTCTTAAAAAACACGTGGTGGGCATTTGAATTCCAAGTCAAAATAGCTAGTTTGTTATGTTCTCATGTAATGTAAACTCTGGCTGTTCAGACTTAGAAATCTGACATAAAGATGTTTCCTTGAGAATTTCTTGAGAATAAGGAATTGAGCCTGTTACTTTAAAGAAAACAACAGATATTTGTTGTTAAAGATAACATTTGAATGGAATAATAAGAATTTTGAAAGTCTTGTATCTGCAGCCATGCACTTGGTGGCTTCCATATAAAGTACTTTTATTGAGATGGGTGGTGTCATTAATAGATAGGATTTTTTTGATACTATATAATAAAATGACAATATTTTTAAAATCTTCACAACTCATTGACTCAATATTTTCGACTGTGCATTTGTAAAATACTTATTCAGAATGCAGACCACTGTAATTTAATTAATATTACAAAAAGGTTTTTTTTTAAATGGCTTCAAATTCCATATCCAACTGATCTTCGATAAGCTATCACTTGTTAAGTTTTGTTTCAGTGTCAAAGAAAAATATCCATGGTTATCTGTAAAGGCTCCTAAGATACGCCTTCTTTTCCAACCACTGGGTAGTTAAACATTTTTCATACTCTTCAACCAAATCATCTTGCAATAAATTAAATGCAAAAGAAAATACAAGAACCCAGGTGTCTTCTATTAATCCCAACATTAAAGAGATGTTTTAAGATGTATAGGAACACAACTGTTCTAACTTTTTTGTCTTGGAAAATATGACTTTCTTAAATAAAAAATATTTATCTTACTGTGTCATTGGTTCATTAACATTATTTTAAATGACATGTAGTATTTTTTAATTTTCTCAGTTTTAAATGTTAATACGGTAAATGAATGAAAGATCTTTGGGGTTCTAAGGCAAAAAACATTCAAGAACCACTGACCCTGGACAAGGAGCATGGACTTTATCAAATCAATGGCCCAGATTTCACTTCCTCTGGCATCGCTGACTGGCACAGTCAGCCTACGTAAGTAGCCAGGTTCTTCTTTCATTAAGTGAGAGAAATCAGAATCACAAATACTCACAGGGTCACTGTATGGAGCAAGTGTGCTCATAAGTGGAAGAATTTTGTACCCTCTGGAGCACTTAATGAAGATTATTTCCTTGTTACCCATGACAATAACAGTGTGGACTAAAATTTTGTGAATCGCGTTAATAACCACCTTCCTGTGATAAAAAGGAAAACATGAATTGGCTAAATCATGAAGCAAAATATTTTTATCTCATTCCTTTCACAGATTCATTTATTTGGTTTTCATTATTTCTTAGAGTCTTAAAAAAAAAAAACCTCAGAAATTCTAATTACAGATAATGCCAATTTGGAAAATGACTTCCTAAATACTTATTTGGAGTGCATGCGGGCACTGCAGCAAAACTTCAGAAAAGATCCACAGTATAACGGATGCTAGTGTGGCCGCATGGACCATCTATGGACACAAAGATAAGGTACTCTGACCGCTCACTTCCTGCTACCAGGAACAAGGAAGGTTAGTGGAAGCAACTTCAGTGGTCTCTTATCCAGTTTCTCATCTAAAGCAATCATCTCTCCTAGAAACCTCTGACAACTTATCCAGTCTCTACTTAAATACTTCCAGTAGCTAGAGACATAAAACCTTGTGAGGCAGTTCACTTTATAGATTACACTTTTTTTTCATTGTATACATCTCATTATACAAAAAGCTGATGATCTTGAATTCCTAACATGCTTCCAGTGACACTAATGCTGCTGGTCAGGCACCACACTTTGAGAACCACTGACCTAGGGGTAGAGTCACAATTCCTCACGTGGCTTACACGGTTACATGTTCTGAGTTGCATGCAGCTGACTTGCAACAGTGCCCAACCATAATCAGATGGCAAACTCTGACTATTTATTGATAGTGAATAATCCACTACCGTAGATAATCCAAAAGCCATTTCAGTGTGGCTTTGAAAGGTATTCAAGTCAGATTTTTAATTTGCAGGAGCGCTGGGTTTGCCTTCATAAACAGGTTTTGCTGAGGCCAGTGTTAAAATTGAGACTGTTCCCTGGGTAAACGCATGCTTTCCACAGTGGGGGAGGCAAGCCAGCCAGCCTAGCATGTGGGCCAGAAAGACAAAACTAGCATTCATAATTCACAAAGCAGACAGGATAACTGGGACTTGAGTTCACATAAGACACTTTACGAACTGTAGTTACTAAGAACATGTGTGAGAGTTGGGAAGATTCAGGAAAAACTCATCAGTTCTTCTCTCTATACAGTCCCCAAACTAATTAACTTCATGCAGTTTATAGCATTCAAACTATTTCCCCTGTACCTATGTCTATCTCCTAAAAACAAATGTGTGTGTGTGTGTGTGTGTGTGTGTGTGAGAGAGAGAGAGAGAGAGAGAGAGAGAGAAAGAGAGAGAGAGAGAGAGAGTTTGCCTTAGGGAGGTCATGATAGAAAAATGCCACCCAAAAGCTAACAAATCCCACTAGAATAACTGATAGGCATGCCAAAGTTTGTGGTTAGAGGTAGTTATTGTCTAAAAAGGTAGTTATTGGATGTTGGCTTGTGGATAGGCTGTGCATGATAACCTGAGAACTGAAACACAGGTCTCTACGCCTCCAACACATGACTCAGACTTTGTTAGTGAGCATCTTTATCTGCCCTCCTCGGACAGCTAGTTCCTCTTCCATTTCAACATCTCATATATAACACAGAGAGAATCCATTATTGCTAAACCCACATGTAAGTATTTGGAAGGAAATTTAAGGGCTCTGTAAGTAAGGTCTTATTTGCACAGAAATTCAAAATAATCCCAAAAATGGGGAAAATAGTAACATCACCTGCCAGTTTTTGAGTTTTCATCAGAGATCAGATATTATGTTCAATGCCATACATGAATTTATTTAATCTTCAGAAAAGTAGGTCCTGTCTTGCCTTCATTGTACAGGTGAGAAAACCAGCCCAGAGTCACAGAGCTAGACAGCAGCAGATCTAGGGTTAAAATCCTTCTTTGCCAGACTGAAAGCCCAATCTTTTAACCACTGTGCAATACTACCCCCCAAATGGGCATATGCCAATTACAGTAGCTATTTAATAAAAATGACTCCTTGCGAATTGCCTTGTACACCAACCATGTCTTACGTGTCCCTTCTGACCTTCTTGACCTCATGGTTTCTGGCCACTTGCCTCCGCCTTGGGCTCCTCGGACTGTTCCGAGCAGCTGGACCTAACCTCCCACGGGCACTGCCGCCCGGCCTCCCATTTCCAGGTACTCTGCACACTGCTCACCTCTTTCCCTTGGACTCGGAGGTGACAGGTGCTGCTGAGAGCTGTGAGGGAGCCAGTGCCCCGTAGGGGGAACCGTGGAACAGTGGAAGTCTGGGGGGGAACAGATGGATGTCTTCCTTCCTTTGCATGAACTGTCCCGAGGAGTAGTATATAAACGTCTCTGGAGACGGCCCTCCAGACGGAGCTACGAGTCTCAACCCAGCAGTTGCTAACTTGTTTCCCCCTCCTTCCCTGCCTCGTGCCCATCTCCTTCCATCAGGCTTCCTAGAATCCCATCCCCTTCATAAAATGGTACCACTAAAACCTTTGCCCAGACTCTGCCTCCTGGAAACTGGAGCTGAGACAATTTGGGCAGTCCCAGTGTCATGGAAAAACCTCAAAAACCTGGACTGGATCACTGACGGAAGAACCAAGCGGCACTCGGAGGTCTTGGAGTGTTGAGGTTTTATTTTCACATCAGCGGGCTCAGAGGGAAGTAATCTCCCAAGGTCTGAGCCCCGAACAAAGGCAAAAAGGGCAATATATATCTTTCTGCTTCTGTATCTGCAACATTTCTACGTGCACAGCAAGCGAGAAGGTGAGGGCGAGTGAGTTTAGGAAGTGAGCTTAGGGAGCGAGTGCCTGGCAGAGCAGGAAGTTAAGGGAGTGTTTTGTTGTCTTTGCTAAGAAGAGAAGCAGAAGGGAGCCACCTGGACTAGATTGCTGTCCTTGTAAATTTTTCCCTATCACCAGCACGCAAGAGGTAGTTTTGCTTTTAGCCCATTGGGCATGTGGCAAAAGAGAACAAAGCAAATAGAGAATAGAGTAACTGTTAAGATGGTGTTTTGTCTCCTTTAAAACTCTTTCTGGAAAAAGCATTCCTCTGCTCTAAGCCATTCAACCCAAATATTGCCACAGCTTCGTAAGCAAGGAGGGCACAGATGCAAATAGGCAAATGCTGGATTGCTTGTGCTTCTTTCCTTACAGGGATGTTCTCACTCTTGGTTAGTCTCTCAGGCTAAACAGACCTCACCGTCCTGAGAATCCAGCCTGCTGGGCTACGCCTTGTTAAAGGCCCTCCTGATGAAAGGAGAATGGATGAGCCTCCTGAAACCAACATCAGAAATTGAAATGACCTCTTCAGGCCTCACTCCAGGTGGAATTGAAAAACCACGGCTATTTCCCCAGAAATGAAGCAGAAGCATGGCTCTGAGCCAGAGCTGGAAATGAACAGGTGTGCCTCGGGGGACAGGCTGCCAGCACCTTCTCCAGGTGAACCAAATTAACATGTGTTTCCTTTCTCCTCTATTCTAGGAAAATCTGTCCGACAGACCCAGAAAAACAAAAAAGATAAAGGAAATAGTTATGTCAGAAATCCTTGGAAAGCATGCATCCACAGATGCTGAGTGAGGTGCAGGGCTGTGACATGTGTCTAAATAATACAAATTCCAGTTATACTGGCCTTGAATAAGTTTTCAGGTGTGAAAGCATTAGATAATTGAGAGATCTCCGTTGCAGGTTCCTACACTTAATGCACTGATAACACACGTGGGTATTCACCAGCACTCTCCACAGTCCTAGTGACTCAACTGCTGACGTACAGAGCAGGTAAATGAACAGTAGTTCTTCCTATGGTCGTGCAAAGGGTACAAAAATAATGCAGATCTCTGTGTTTGCACATATCTGTTTCCACACTCAATACTTATTTTCTAAATAAATAATAGGTTTAAAAGTGGAAGGTGGGCTATTAGGATATTAAGATTCAGAAAATACACATTAAGTTTGGGTAACATGGCAAGCCCGAATGCTGGGATTATTTTATAGGAATAAGTAAACATGCATAAAGCACAACCCAGACACTTAATGAACCCATAGACTGCCAGGAGGCTACGGTTATTGGTGGTGTTATAATAATGGTTGCTAACATTTATTGAGCACTTACTTTGACGTTTTATTTCTTTGCATGTGTTATCTCATGTAATTCTCATAATGACCCAGAATGGGAGAAGCAGTCATTTCCATTTTACTCATGAGTAAACAGAATCAGAACATTTAAGGATCTTACGTAAGATCACACAGCTAGAAAGCCGTTGGCGAGGGAATGAGTTTTGAACTTGGATTTCTCTGCCTACGGAGCTGACCCCACTATGGCATCTTGCCTTTTTAACATCACTTGATTTCCATAATCATAGGGAGACAGGACAGTGATTCCTTCTGGTTTTACAGCAAAGAAACAACAGCTCTAAAAGGTTAAGTGATGCAGTCCATTCACACAGTTAATGGGGGAACCTCTACTTCACTGTTTGTTCCTGTTGATTTCAAGTTTTGAGTCTTTCCCTCTCACCCCCAGGCTCCCCCCAGACCCCCCGCCCCCCACCACCGCACCGAGCCTGGACTGGACCGTCACGTCCACTGGCCCCAACGGTGAGCCGCTCTGTGACCTGCTTCCGCCCCCCGGCCCCTCGGGATGCCCTGAGGTTTTATAACGGAAACCTACAGGCGATGCCCAGGGCCCTCCCCCCGCCTACCCTTCCCAGCAGGGGGCCTGTTTGAACATGCCCTCTCACTCCCGTGGATTATCCATGATTAAGCAACAAATTCAAACTAACCAGTCCCGTTTCCTGAACTCTTTGCCCTTTGGACCCCGGCCTTTTCCTTCTGGAGACTGAAGCCATACAGATGCGTGACTCAGAAGCCACGGACACCGTCCTTGCGCCCCTCGAGAGAGTCTGGCTGCAGGGAGAAAGGAGGAAGCTGACTCCCTGGAAAGTAGCCGTGTTGAGAGTCAGGGCAGAGACGTGGCAGCATGTGGGTTCCTGGATCCATTTGTTCTTGGGGTTCGGTTGCTTATCTGCCTTCTTGGGGTGCATTAACTCACAGAATTCAAGGAAGGGTTGAGTAAACAAATTCCCTTCTTGGACGGGACTCGGAAGTCAGGCTTTGCTATCCTCAGACACAACCACAGACGACTCACCCTATTCAGTACCTGATGAGAAAACAGCCAAAGCACCACGTTGTTCATGAAAGTAATGCTTCTTTTACTGGGAGTCCACTTGGCGACTAAATCAGACCCTCACGTGCTATGTGACTCACACGCTCTCGGCCTCGTCCACCCAGCAGGGCCCACACGCCGCGTCTGGGTGAGCGCTACCAGCCGGGGGCCCTGGGACGGCACTCCCTGCTCCCACGCCAGCCTGCTCACCTTGCCTCTCCACGGCCATCATTTGGGGCTGAGGAAAGACGTCTGCTTGGGCTCTAATGACAGGATACACACCAACTGCAGTCATCCTGCCATCCCGGCCTGGCCACTTCCTGGGAGGCCCGACATAAATTCCGAGATGAGATGTTTTCTCTGCTATCCTTTCAGAATTACTAAAGCCTAGGGAGAGTTCTGTGGCTGGGGGCTGCGGACAGGGTTATCCTACGTCAGGTCCCCTACAGGCAAGCCTGAAATGAGGATTTGCAAGCTCGTGATTTGTGGAGGAGGGGCTTTACTAGACGCAGCATCGGGACCTATAAGTCAAGCTGCTTGGATGCACAGCCAATCTTGCTGCTGTTTAGAATAATTAAGCTGAGCCCGCCTTGCTTCTGATGGCCTCTGGCCTCTGAGAGTCTGGGACCCTGTTATCCCCGCAGCCACCAGAAACCTCAGTTCTGGGCCAGCACTCCCACCATCAGTACTGGTCTGCGCTGGCAGCCCCGCTGAGCTTCTCCAGGACCGCGTGACACTAATACTGTCCTCCCCACTGTGTTCTCTGTCCTCTTGTCAAATGAAGTGTGCTCAGTGCCCTCCCAAGGAGGTGGCTAGTGGGTTTCCCGTTCTCGTACAGCAGATCAATCCAGCACACCACTTCTGAGCCTTCTTACCCCTTCCTCTTGTCTGCCGTGGCAGTCCCGGCTCCTCTGTCATTGCATTGGGGCCCCTCTTTAGCCAAGCTTCTAAGGCTTATCCAGGAAACACACCAGGACCAGCCCCCAGAGCCCTGCCATGCATCAGTCCTATGACTTGGGGGGTGCCCCTGTATCATCGAGCTTAATGTCCTCCCCGCCTTGATTCTGCACCCTCCGAATTGGGCTGAGCGTCCTCTGCACTGCCAGTTAGTCCACCACAGCCAAGCTGTGTGGCGGCTGGCAGAGAAGTCCTCCCTCACCTTAGCGGGCCCAGCAGGGGCTGCCATCTGCCCTTGATGATGGGTCTGGTGGCCAGGAGCAAGGAGGAGGCAGGCCCTGAGACCAGCAGGATCTTACCAGGCATTGCTCATCGGAGACCTCTCTATAGCCGCAAACAAGAGGTAAGGGCAAGGTGGGTGACATGGGTTTTATCTTCCAACAAAGGGAAGTGAGAAAATTCTGCAGGCCTAGAAGGGCCAGGGGGTTCTGCAAGTCCAAGTTGCTCACCTAGGTGCAGCAGATATCTGCATCCCAACCTCAGGACCACACTCTCTCTCTACCAGCCCTGACTTGGCCGAGGAGACTCTGGGCCAAGAATTTCAGCTTTCACCGATGTTCTGCCCATCTCCCGGTTAGTACACCTGCTTAGTCCTCAGCGCTTCAGCCCTCCAGCTGCACGTGATACTGGTCTCTGAATGATGCCCAAGAGGCCCTCTGACACTCATGTTTACTTAAAATTGGTTATTGATTCACAAGATTGTCTTTCTTTCTTCAAAGCATCAATGGTGGTCAGCACAATGTCATCATTATAATTAGTATATTTCAGCATCCTGCAAATGCTTGAGATACTGCATGAGTTGGTGCACCCTTCCCACTTGTATCCTGTCCTAGTTCCCTGCAGGTCAAAGTCTCAGCTTAGCAATTCATTACAACTTCATGCGAGGGGCTTCTGCTCCTCCATCTGCTGTCACTGAGTGTCCCCGCTGTCAGCCGGTGGTAGGTGGTCCAACTCCAAAACTCCATCCCCGCGAGCTGCTGCCTGGGACCACTGCTGGTATCAACTCGCATGAGCAGGTGTCCTAGCAGCTTAAACTGAAAAAGGAAGTGCCCTTTGGGTCTCCTTCCCGGGATGGCATGCTTCTGCATGGCCACTTCTCCACAATTCTCTCTCACTCTCCCAGCAAACTTCCTCTGTGTACATAGCCAAAAATGACAGCCAAAAGCCAGTTTCAAGCTTCTCCTCAAACAACAAGCAGCCTTTTAAGTATTCTGATTTCTAATTCCAAATTTTAGACTGAGAAAAAAACCTGATTAGCCAGCCGGGTGAGAGCCCATCAGGATGACAGTGGGGGGTGGGGAGACTGAGGTAACCCAGTGGAAACATGACTCCTCCGGTCCATTTCTGGGTGGCATGAACTCGGAGAGGAGAGTAAGTCACTCAGGCCCTCCAGACTTCTCCATCAGAGCTTCCTTCTCTGCATGGAGACCAGACAGCTTACAGGCATGAGAGTCAAGGTAACTTACAGAGTGAAACAGCCCAATATTTTCTAGCAAAATCTCTCTCAGGTTCCAATAAGACAAGAGAAATAGCATCACCCTGTATGAAGACGACACAAGAATAGAAGCTGCACGAGAGAAGGAACTTTGCCTTATTTTGGTCAGTCATGTATTCCCAACACTTACAATATTACCTAGGTTGTAGGCGATAGTCAGTAAATTTCTCAACAGAATGAGTTAAAAAATGCCTGATATTAGAAAGATCTGGTTTACACTCCTAGATCCATGCACTGGATTCTGCCTCCTTTTTGTTGCCTATAAAATGACAATGAGAATAACACCTTCCTTACCAGGTTATTTTGAAGGCAAAGTGAGTATTGACACTATCATATTGACCACGGCTCCAAGCACACAGTAAATATTCAGTAAACGGGAACCATCAAGAAAGTCACACCAGGACGCACTGAAGGGCTACTGCAGGGAGAGCAACCGCCCCACGCAGAGTAAGTCGCACCTTCCCGAGGGGAAGAGGCACTTTCCGCGTTAGGTGCATTGACATAACAATACAGATAAGCACCTAGAACAGAACCAAAGGCAGAGCCTTCCAGTTGGTCAGAAGAAAAGTCAAGAACAGCAGCCGCAGAGGCTGCGATAAAACTGCTGGCGTCGTATCTCTCCTGACAGAGCTGCCCAGCGCCGTCCCAGGAGCCTCAGCAGTGACCTGAGGACAGGCTATGTCTACACTGCAGAAGACAGGCGCCTTCAGGAGAGCACTGGACGGCGAGCACCTCTCATTCTGAGCTAATCACGCCTGGGATGAAGGCAGTGTCTCACTCTTTTCCACCTGTTTTTTTTTTTCCCTTTCTCCCCACCCCTTGCAAACAGCACAGATGGGGAAGAGAGAAGCAGACGATTCAAACGGGTACATTACGTGGGCACAAACAAGTTATGGAAAAACATCTTTGCAATGGTGAGAAAAATTCCACTCCTTTCTTGGACAATTTCTGAAGTAATGGAAACCATGGCAACTAATATAAATGTAGCCAGTGCATTGTACATTCTCAGTCTGAAACAATTAAAAAAAAAACTTAATCTGTTAAAAAAAAAAGTTAAAAATAAACACAACTTGGACAACAGACTTCGACAAGTTTCTTATTGCCTCTGAGGAAAACTTAAGAAAATTAGGCATTTGGGAAGAGAAAGAGCTATTTAGATTTAGTTTGTCTAACTATATACTATACACATATATATAAGTGCATATACAACACACATATATACATTATGTAGTATATAAGAAAGCATGTATTTTATAGTAAATAGTAATGCATGTATAATGCATTATACATCATTATATATATTAAATATTACATATTATATATGCATGTGTATATATTATACATATCCCCAGGGCTAAGTATGTTCATGAAACATAGTATTGAATAATTGTATAATTACATATTAATATAAGGGCATTAATATATATAATATGCAATTAGTATCAGCCAACAATGCTATTTTAGGAAAAACTTGGCACTGAGAATACAGTGATGCACAAATACGGTCCCTGCTCTCTTGGGGCACTGTGGGGGGAACTGAAGTTCCTCTGGCAGGATCCACACCTGAACCTAAGCTACTTGATGATGTGACTGTACTACTGCTGGGCTCCTGCTTCCACACCCGAGGCAATAAGCTATTATTGACTGAGTCAGCTTCTGACCAGAAGCAGAGACAAAGGAGGATTACAGACCTGCAGACTGTTGGATGCAGAGTCTATTGTTCAACCTATCGCTGGGAGAACAAGCTGGATAACAAACCCTTTTTACCCCAAGAATGTTCCATTGTCATTCCTCGGTCTCACTGAATCCACAGGGAACTTGGCTGGGACTGAAACCCATTGGCAAGACAATTGGCAACAACGGCGGGGTTCACTGTTGACCGAGGAACAGGACAGGCTGCCCCTGTGAATGGGGAGACAGCGGATCGTCCCCCAGTGGACATGTGGTCTGAGGTGGCTTGCCTCCTTGAGGGCTGAGCCCCATCCCAGGACTGGAGGCAGGTGGAGGTGACACCTGAGGCGCGAGGGGAGGCCCTTGGTACAGTAAGGAGGTCCTTTGAGAAACAGAGTGCCCCTGAGGCAGTGGGAGCTGGGTTGGTTGTTTCTCACAATATTAAAAATGTCTACAGATGAGAAGAACGTGCTCCTGAAAGAGACACAAGAAATGGCAGCATGAAAATGTGAGCTGCGAACTGCTATGGATTCATTGAAGAATGAAACAGCATTGACATGAGAGAATACCAGCTGTGAGGTGCTGTGGAGAAAGTAAAAGGTATGTTAAAAAATGAAATGGTGCTTCTGCAAGGTACTGTGGAAGAGGTAAAGGCCATGAAGGAGGAGGTCAGACCCCTGCAAAAACCACAAGACGAGGCCGTGTAAGGATGTGAGCTGCGACGTCCAGTGGAGGAGGTAAAAACCCCTGGAATGAGACGGCGAGCACCTCTCAGGAGGAGTGCTCTGCAGGAGCCAAAGGCCATGGAGGAGAAGGACGCACTCCTGGGGATGCACAGGAAGACGCGGCATGGGAACCCGCTGCAGGGCGCTGAGCTGAGGGTGAGAGAGCTGCTGAAGGCTGAGCTAGCACTGCTGCGAGGCACTGCAGTAAAGGTAAAGGGGTGTAGCAGAGGAGGCACTAGGGGGAGTGGAGAGAAAGGTGTCATCAGCCTCGGAAATGGAGGAGCTGGGGAGGGATGATGGTGGCGCTGGAAGCACTGACCCCTCCTCTATCGAAAGCACACCCAGTGGTTATAAAGAAAATAACGACACAGCAAAGGTGTGTTCCTCCAGGAGAGGTGCAGCCCCCTCCCCAGGTCGTGGAGCACGCTATGCCCCGCCCCTATACTCAGGCTGAGCTGGTGGATTTGGGCTGGTTTCAGTAGAAGCCCTCGGAGTTAATAGCAGCTTAGCTCCTGCATCTGTGGGATTTAGGGGTGGATGGAATTGTTCTTTCTGGATCAGAGCTGGGTAATATATCCTTCAGGGCCTACAGTGCAGACCACTGCAGGTGAGTTCAGACTGAGAGCACGTGTGGTGAAGGCAGTTCTGAGGGGACATGCTAGGCACCCACCCATAGCTTTGCCTGTGCCTTGGCGGGTGACTAATACCAAACAGTACAAATTGCCTGGAGGCCATAAAGAAATTGGAGAAACTCTCCAGGAGCTGGAAAAGGTGGGTATTGTAAAGCCCACCCATAGGCCTTTCAATTCCCCAGTGTGGCCAGGAAAAAAGCCAGATGGCTCCTGGCGTATGACTGTGGATTACAGAGAACTGAATAAGGTCATACCCCCGATGCATGCTGCTGTCCCGTCTATTGCAGGCCTGATGGATACCCTCAGCCATGAACTAGGAACATACCATTATGTGGTAGATCTTGCTAATGCCTTCTTTTCCACTAACATTGAGCAGGAAAGCAAGGAACAGTTTGCCTTCACATGGGAAGGATGGCAATGGACTTTCACCGTCCTCCCACAGGGATACCTCCACAGCCCACCATCTGTCATGGACGTGTAGCCCAGGACTTGGCTACGTGGGAGAAAACACCAGCAGTGCTGCTGTACTATTATATTGATGATGTCATGCTCACGTCCGATTCTCTTTCAGATCTAGAAGGTGCAGCACCTAGACTGCTGCAACATTTACAGGAGAAAGGATGGGCTGTGAACAGTACCAAGGTTCAGGGACCTGGTTTGTCTGTCAAATTCTTGGGGGTCATCTGGTCAGGTATGACCCAAGTTATACCAGAAGCAGTCATAGATAAAGTCCAGGCCTTTCCTACCCCTATAACTGTAGGCTTTGTTACAGGGGTTTTGGGGTCTTCTAGGCTACTGGAGAGTGTTTATCCTGCACTTGGCACAAATTCTGAAGCCCTTATACCGGTTGGTATGAAAGGGCATCAGGTGAGGCTGGGATGAGACATGTGCATCTGCCTTTACCACAGCAAAACGGGCAGTCAAGGCCGTGCAGGCCCTGAGTGTGATAGACCCATCAAGGCCCTGTGAGCTGGACGTTCATGTGACTGAAGACGGTTATGGCTGGGGTCTCTGGCAGCGGCTTGAACGAACTCGCCAACCCATTGGATTCTGGTCACAACTCTGGAAAGGGGAAGAGGTACAATAGACCAGATAGAAAAACAATTGGCTGCTGTGTATCACGACTTGCTGGCTACAGAACCCATCACTGGAATGGCCCAGATAAAGGTAATAACCACATATCCCATCATGGGGTGGGTATGAAACTGGACCCAAAAGCCAAGGAGTGGTGTGGCACAAACACCCACACTAGCCAAGTGGGGTGCTTACCTACAGCAGTGTGGTGCCCTCCCTACTAACCCCTTGAGTGAAGAACTCCAATGCTTATTGGGGCTGATGACATACTAGTGAAAAGCAGGAAGAATTTACTTTAGAACAATTAGTAGCAGAGAGTGCTTACCGGGAGGGAAGAACCCCTATACCCAAAGTTGCATGGTACACGGATGGCTCCAGCCATGGGCAGCCCCCAAAACGGAGGGCCATAGCTCTCCATCCTAAGACTGAGACAATATGGATGGAAGATGGTGAGGGGAAGAGCAGCCAATGGGCAGAGTTGCAGGCTGTGTGGCTCGTGATCACCCAGGAGCCCTCCCCAGTAGTTGTCTGCACTGACAGCTGGGCCGTCTATCAGGGCTTGACCCTGTGGCTACTGAAGTGGTGCAATGCCAACTGGCTGGTTGGTCACCTATCCCTTTGGGGTCAAGAACTGTGGCAAGACTTATGGGTCTGTGGTCAGACTAAAACAGTTATAGTATATCATATGATTAGTCATTTGCCACTGGCATCCCCAGGAAATGGCTAGAAGGAAAGCCTGCCTCTTATGTGGCCCAGTGGTTACATCATCGTTTTCTGCATGAGGGGCAAAGGATAATGTAGCCTGTAGCACATCAGTGCAGTTTGCCTTTGATCTTTGAAGAAGTCAGCAGAGCCCCGCAGGAGTGCATCGTATGCTCTAAAAGGGACTTACCCCAAGCTCCACAGCAACTTGCAACAATAGCTAAGGGGCTTATACCCCTCATCAGGTGGCAGGTAGACTATATTGGGCCTCTGCCCGTGTCAGAAGGGTTCCAATATGCCATAAGTTGTGTGGACACAGCTACTGGACTTCTGGTTACTTTTCCTACACATTGTGTAGACCAACGGACAACAAGAAGAGGC
Source organism: Phataginus tricuspis (assembly GCA_029783875.1). NCBI lineage: Eukaryota > Metazoa > Chordata > Mammalia > Pholidota > Manidae > Phataginus > Phataginus tricuspis. The sequence continues at coordinate 32,611,804 of JAQQAC010025234.1, read as the reverse complement.
CTGGAGCATCTCTTTGCAGCCTACGGCCGACCACAGGTGATTGAGAGTAGTCAGGGCACCCACTTTACTGGACATGCACTGCGAGAATGGGTGCAACAGCTGGGAATCAAATGGAAGTTTCATGTGCCACACAATCCTACCAGGGCAGGCATGATAGAGAGATAAAATGGTTTGTTAAAATCTGTCCTCAAGTCAGACATCAATAGTCTACAGGGCTAGTCAGTCCGCTTATGGACAGTGCTACGGTGTTTGAATGAGAAACCCCAAAAGGGAGTGTTGAGCCCCTGTGGATAAAGTAAACGTTCCTGTGGCCAGGATTCTCACCTGGCCCTGGTTGGCTGGCTCACTACACACATGTGGGCAATATGTTGTTATTGACCCTATGTACAGAGCTCCGCCCAGGGCTCTGGGCTGCACGGTGGCACGGTTGCACGGTTGCAGGAGAGCAGAGATGAGACTGGAGTGGTGGCAGTGCTGAGGACAAAGACTGAGACAACTGCACGGGTAGACAGGCCCAGAAGCAGAGACTGGCTTGCTGCATGCAGACGCACTCTGAGTGGATGGGATTCTAGTGAGTGACCTGCCACCGTGGGAATAAAGTTGGGTATAACCCTTTCACCCCAAGAATGTTCCACTGTCATTTCTTTGGTCACACTGAATCCACAGTGAACCTGCCTGGGGCTGAAACCCACTGGCAAGTCAGCCCTGAAGACATGCTAACACATATGGCTGCCTCCCCTACACCACTACAAGTACAAACTAAGGACGAATCATTGAAACCGAGGTTCGGCCACCAGAATAGTATCTTGCTGCCAGCACCAACTGCACTAAACCCTGGAGACTCCATTGAGTGGATGTGGCCCTGGACCTTTCAACACATGGACCAGCGATGGCTGACCCTTTGGGCACCTTGGGGACAAGGCCTGGAAGCCGGCCTCCTGTGTATTCCTGGAGTAACAGAAGATTAGCCCCCAAAGATCACAGAAGTATATCCTGAACGGCCAGAAGGAGCATCTTACCAGGGAGTTTTGTTTTATCATTATGGCCAGGCATGCACCTCCTGTAGCATTATATGTAGACCTCTCAGTAACCCCACAGGGAGAGGGGTAAAGGTCCCACCTGGACGGGGCCCCCTTCCTGCCACAGTCCTGTCACAGGACCATTCTCTTGCATGCATCCTACCTGATGGACAAGATTTGCCTCTTTTGGTGTCATTAAAACATGTCTTATCACCCTTAAGGGCTTGTGGATTGGGAACACACCCTAGCAAAAATCTGCTACTCCCTGGGGTGGAGCTCCCTATCAGTACCAGCACTCAGTGCGAGTCATGAACTCATATGGGTAGTACTGGTTTTGAATATAGCTGAAATAACCTCCTCAGGCTTGAGAAATATTATAATTTTTGTTACCTGAATCAAAATTATGTTGTATCATAAATTTTGTTTTTATCTCTATGTTGTTGTTATCCTCTGTTGCTATTGTGGAATCTGGTTACAGTGCTCCAGCCACGTTGCACGGAGACCATTGTAGAGGACTGACCGTGTGTGGATTGTGAGGCGAGAATCCTGGACGGGTGGAGTGTGGCTAAAGGGAAGGTTCCCATGGCCAGGATCCTAACCTGAACCTCAGCTACTTGATGATGTAAGTGGCCTGCTGCTAACAATGAGCTATTGTTGACTGAGTCACTATATGAAGATCTCTGCCCAGTGCTCTGGGGGAGGCAGAGATGAAGGATTACAGACCTGCAGACTGTTGGATGCAGATGTAATTCTATTTTTCAACCTATCGCCAGGAGAACAAGCCGGGTAAAAAAACCCTTTTACCCCAAGAAGGTTCCGTTGTCATTCCTCAGTCTCAGTGAACCTGTACTGAACTTGCCTGGGGTTGAAACCCATTGGCAAGACAGGCATAGAGACTATTAGGGCAAAAAAGACAGTCACATAACCAGCAAAATAAACACGTCACCACACACAACTCTTAAGTTCAAGGAAGGGAAACAGATAGTAACAAGGGATCTAATTTGGATTTGGGAAATAGGAAAACTATTTAGAAAAGTAAGGTACTAGCTTTTGGCAGCATGAAAAAACATTGTATGTACCGTTGGAAAACAGTTGTAAAATATCTCAGGGTGCAGAAAAAGATATTCAATTAGTAAAAGAGTGATAAGACAAATGGATCCCTGGCTGGCCCTCATTAGAGAAAGCAAGCAGAGGGATCAATTACTTCTATTAGAGGAAAGAGAAAAGTTATACTAGCTCTCCATTGCAACATGGAAAACTCTACTTAAATGCTTGGAAAACACCATCAGAATCACTTGGCAATGGAACAAGTTGCTGATGGAATCAGCTTCTCTGGGGAAGCCAGAGGTGGTGGAAGGAGGAATGTTACTTGAAGAAATAATTTTTTTTTTCTCATATTGTAACAAAAAGTGAATTTTATTCCCTCAGGATCATGAAAGTCTTTTATGAAACACTGCTCCAAAATGTCAGGCAGACCCATGAACCAATTAATTAAAATGCTCTACCATCTTGGTTTTCCCCCTTATGTTGGTTGTAGATCTCAAAGTCCAAAATAAAACTTTAATCAAAATTTCTGTCTCATGAGGAGCATTATTAATTGCATTACTTTGAACGGTAAATGAAACAAGTGATTTGTGTGGGTCATTCAAAATAGTCATTGGCTGGTCTAGGAATAGAGCTAATTATATTTGGACTCTGATTTTTATGTATTAACAAAGATCATGTTCTCTGACTTACACTGGGAACTAAAAACTTAATGCTGGCTTGAGAAATAGAATAAAATAGACACTTCAACTAAACCATACACTTGAGAAATTATCTTCACATTATGTTGAGTCTTTCACATCCTGAAACAGCCAGTTTCCTACCTTTAATAAGTTTGAGTTTGCTGTGCTCAGCATAATTGGACACAACTGCCTGCATTTTCTGCTGGGGTGTAAGGAAAAATGGAGTTATTATTAGAGCGTGATATAGCAACCTTCCCATCCAATATGAATCTTAAGATTCAGTTGTTTGTTGGTTGTGAATTTTCCATTGTAGGGGCACCTAGGAAGTCTCTTCAGTAATAGGGGTCTAGAGAAATAGGCTGAAAAGCTCCCGGTATCCAATCAGAAAATTAATTGGTTGACCCATCCATAATGTCAGAGTCAGCAACAGAGACATCAGACCACACAAAATTGGGCTGTCCTCAAAATCAGGAACTGTAGGCAGCACTTTCCAGGGTTTGTAGGCGAAGCTTGTGATGCTTTAAGGGTAGAAGGTTTTGTAAAAGCATGACTTCCACGGAGGAGCAGGTTTGAAATCAGTCTTGGTTTAGGTTTCCTCAGAAGCACACTCTGAGATAAGGATTTTGGTACAAATAGTTTATTTGGGAGATGCAGAGACCACCAGCAGAGAAGATGACAGTGTCAGAGGGAAGGGAGGACAGCTAATAAAAGGTGCCTCCTTTAGACAGCTGCCACCATGAGCCGACGGAGCTTAACCGAATGGGGAATCTCTCAGAGAATGTGCTAATGATGCTCCACTTATCCAACCAAGAAGCAAGGGAGCTGGGGTATTTAAATATCAACTCCAGAGGCTGCACCCAGGGGTGTTAATTCCTTGGCATTTCTGGTCTGCCATGAGAGGGTACTGCCACCTGCAGTGACGTCGGAGAAATCCCTCGGGCAAAAGACCTGCAGCGAAGGGCAGTGGAATTCTGTCGGCTAGAATGCACTGAAAGATTAGGAAGAGATGATTGGCACTCTAAAAAGCTGCCTCAAAATTCTTCTGAGTATGGATATTTCATACAATGAGAACTTGGAGGCTAAAATGCCAACCCCACTAGGCTGGAACCAACTTCTAGGAGTACTAAGTTGATGGGGATCCTAAGACAGATGAAGAAAGATTCTATAAACCATTAAAGATGTCTTCCATGGGCAAGGTAGACCAGAATATCAGCACGTAAGGCACATGTGTGCCATCCTGGTCAACATCAGCGCCTTCCCTGAAGGTTTCAACCCTGGGCAAGTTCCCTATGGATTCAGTGAGACCAAGAAATGACAGTGGAATGTTCTTGGGGTAAAAGGGTTTATGTGTGGTTTTATTCTCCTGGCAATAGGTTGAGCACCAGAATCACATCTGCATCCAGCAGTCTGCAGGTCTGTGATCCACCTCCACCTCTGCCTCTGCCCAGAGCACTGGGCAGAGCTCTTCATATAGTGACTCAGTCAGTAATAGCTTAGTGCCTATGGGTGTGGAAGCAGTCGTCTAGCAACAGGCCAGTTACATCATCAAGTAGTCTAGGGTCAGGTGAGGATCCTGGCCATAGGGACTTCAATTTTCCTCACAATTAGGAGTCATCACACTTTCTATAAGGCCCCAATATATTATATATCAGGTAAACATAGTATTACCTGAGTATTATATTTAAGCATTGCAGGTCACATATAGTCTCTGTCACATATTTTTCTTTCTTTGTTGTTTGTTTAAGCATCCTTGCAAAAATGTAAAATCCATTCCTAGCTTGTGGGCTATACAAAAATAGGCTTCGGGCTGGATTTGTCCCATAGGTCACAGTTTGCCAACCCTCTATATACAGGTTAATAACCTCTACATTTTCTTCTGTAAGGACCCCTTTTTCTTTTTAGAAATAATCTTAAAAACCAGACTGCTACAAAAATAACTTGAGTGTCTTACATGTGCTTCTTAAAAATTACATTTTAAATAGAATTATGAAGTTCTTAGAAACTGCAGCTCCTCTCCCATCCCATCCTGGAGGTTCTTGGCCCATAGACTGACATTTACTTACCTAGTTCAAATGTCTAAATTTATAGAAGAGGAAACTGAAGCCTAGAGAGAAAAAAAAGAATTGTCCATATTCAAATGCTTAGTGGTTCATCAACTAAATGCCATTTACTATACATGAAATCATAATAGAAAATCCTATTTTACAATACATGAGGTATGAATCTGAGCCCCTAGGAGCCTAGAGGCTTAGATATAGGATGAAATAATAAGGAAAGGCTTCAGGAATAAAGGCTGTCCCAGGAAAGTAAACAATCACTCTTGTCTGATACTCATTCAACATATATGAATTGAGCACGTAAATTGTGTTGGGTACCATGTGGCTAGAGGGCACAGTAGTCCAGGCTACTGGTATTATAAAGATAATGGTTAAAAACATGGAAATGAATGTAGCGTGTTTCTGATTTAGCTCGAGATTCATTAACATCTAAAAGAATGCTTTGCATATAGACCTCATTTAAGTTTGCAATGAATGAATGAATGATTCAAATAGCCATTCTGATGCAGAGAACACATCACAGCTGTAGTTACTTACACGCATTGGCACTAGTTCCTTTGGGGTCTCTTTTGTGCCCAGAGTTTACAAATCGGTCACGGTTTCTGTGATGGGTAGGTCCTGGAGGGGCAGACTGGTATTCTCAGTCCGTAACGTGGTATACGAAGAACAAGACCAGGAAAACATACCCTGACTCAGGAAGCAGTCTGAGCTGACCTAAGACATTGTTTAGTTTCTGTAGGTCTGACCGGTCCTCAGCGAATCTCAAGGTGAAGAGAATCTTCCATAGTCAAGAAGGCTGGGCAGTGCATCCAGTTATGTGGAGAATAAAACCTCAGTACAGCAGCAGCAAGTCACACCCAGTTATAGAATAATCAAAGAAGGGACGTGATTGACAAGACTCACTGGGCAAGAAGCCAAGAACAAACAGGCAACCAGCTGAGGTCAGCAGAATACAAGCAAGCGATTCCACAGTCCTGCGGCTTTCCTGGAAGCAAGAAGCTGTCCAACAGACCAACCCCTTTAACCACCCGGGGTAGCCTAATGCGCAGCACCCTCTGCTGCGGGGTGTGGAATGTCAGATATATTTGACTGGCTTAACTGAACAGCCCTGGAGCACTATTATCAGAAAGCAAGTGGCCTCAGGATATGGGGGTGTTTAACTATGATGCAATCCCATTATTTTGGCTATTTCCATGACTTAATACACCAACCATTTGTTATGCTCACAGACTCTGAATTCATATTACAGACAAGGCACAACGGGGTTGGCTTATCTCTGCTTCACAATGTCTGGGGACCTACCTGGGAACACTTAGCTGGCTGCAGTGTGGCAGACACCTGGGGTGAAATCTTCTGGAGTATTATTCATACATCTGACAGCAGAGCTAGGCCAACCTAGAAGGCTAGCACCAACTGGACCTGTTCATAAGAGGTGCCTGCACATGGTTTTGATTTCCTCACTGTTTGGCATCCTTGGGTTAGTTAGATGCCTTCTGTGGCAGTCCAGGGCTCTACAGACCTTCCCTGTATCAAGGTGGAAGCTGCATGCCCTTTCAGCTCAGTCTTAGAGGCCACATACTATCACTTCCAATAAACTCCCCAGATTCAAAGGGAGAGGCTATAAACCCACACTTTTCCATGGAAGGCCTGTCAAAGAATTTGTGATCTTGTGTTAAAACTGCCACACCCATTATTATCTAATTTTTATAAAATGGACTGTAATATTGAAAGACAGCATAACGTAAGTGGCTAAATGAATGCTGGGTTGAAATACCAACTCTACCGCTATTGGCAGTAGGTGGATTATTTTACCTTTCTTCACCCAGTTCCTTCCTCTACAGAAGACAGGCAGTCATGACAATACCTAATTCAGGAGGTAGGTGCAGCGATCAAATGAGTTAATGAAGTTACTAGCACCTGAAACAAGAACCCAGTAAATGGTAGCTGTTATTCTGCATTGCTTCATTCAACAAATGTCTACATAGTGGGCAACTCTGCCCGCTGTTGTGACAGTCCCTAGGGAAACGAAAACGAATAACAGATCACCGAGGTTGATGTGCTCATACTCAAATAAGGGAGGAGGTGCATAAAAAAGATTACAGTGACACCTGATATCAGTACATTCATGAGAACACTGTGTAAGGGAGAAACACTGGTCTGAGAGTCAGAGGCTAGAATCTGAGACCAGAAACTAACATTTTCTGTGTCACCTTCTCAAGCCACTCAACCTTTCCAACACTTATTTTTCCTCATCTATTAAGTGAGACTAGCATAACATTTTCCACCCATCTCAGAGTTATTATAAAGATTAGTGAAATAGAATTATAAAAGTGCTCCATAAACTCAGGTGTTATACATGACATGTGAGCAACCATTACTGACCAGGTAACAAATGCTGAAACCTACATGTTAGGATTTAATCACCAAGGGACCCATCCTGCACAGGAGGTCCCGGGCCCTGTACCCAAACCAACTTCACAAAAGAGGATCTAGATCATTACAAGGTTTTAAATCCCATAGTTCAGTATGTCCATTGGTTAAAAAAATACTTAGCTAAATATTTAAACTACATCTCTCTTCTGTCACACACTTAGAGATTTAATCTAAGTTCCAAGTTGGATAGCTTGTTAGCTAGAAGGGGATGTTACAAGGGACTAGATAAGCCACCTGAGAGATGGCAAGTGGCATTTTTTATTTGTGATCTGTCATTAGAGATAGGGAAATCTCAGAATACGGTTCCCTAAGGGTGATTAAAAAAAGATTTTAAGTTCTGCTTAATATTTAAGTACCTCTTTGTATTCTTTAAATATTCTCAACATTGCTGTCCTGCTGTGGAAAAGAAGGAAATGTGAAAGAAATAGGCTATTTTCATGCAATCAGGTATTTTTGCATTTTGAAACTTTCCCACGATATGTGAGATGAACAGAGTCTTCAGAATGTTGGCTCAAAGTAGAAAGTGGTCATGGATAGGCTTGTGCATATTGCTATTTATTAGAAAGTAATGACAGTAGGTTCAAGTTCATTGCTGTATATGATAAGAGCTCTGTATGAGATGGCTTTTCCTAAGAGAGAAATAAGACTCAAGATGGAAATGACAAAAAAGACTACAAAAGATGCCAAAAACATGAAAAGCATTTCAAAAAAAGTGAATAGCCTTTAGTTACTGATGGATGTGGGAAAAGAAAAGAAAGAGATTCCAAGATTCAAGCATCCAAACTAAGTCTTACAGAGAGTTTCCACCAGGTGGCCGAGGGAAATGTCGAGATCTCTGAGGGAGCCCTCAAAGTGAAAGATGTAGATTCTAGAATGTTCAGCTTAATGATGAGGATGGAAGTTTTAAGAACGGATGGGTTCCCCATGGAGGAGAATATAGGAGGGAAAAGTTCGTAGACGTACCCTACATCTTGGTGAGAAGGACAATTCCGAAGAGCAGGTAAACCTAAGAAAAATTCACCAGAAAGTGAAGAGAAAAGCAGGACGAACCTAGGGCTCAAGGGTAGAAAAGGTTTCTAGAATCTGGAAAGGATGGTTAATAATGTCACGGAAGACAAAGAGATAGAAGAGGTAAGGAAAGAGGGAAAGACCCCTAGATATGCTACTTTCAAAGGAATTATTTTAGTAGAAAAAGCTCGGAGGTCGAGGGATGACTGCGTGGTAAGAAAGATGATGAATCAGGTGTAGACTGCATTCTCAAGGTACGACTTGGGCAGATTTTCCATCTGAGGAAAAGGAGCGAGTTGAAATAACTGAAGTTTCAAGGGAAGGAAAAGATAACAGATGAATCAAACTCCAGAGAGAGAGAGAGAAACATGAGGATTGATGGAAATCCCTTAATTAGAAGGAAAAAGAAAGTAAGAAAAGAGGAAAGATAGGGTAACCTGGTATGCAGAGAAAGGGAACCTGGGGGGGTCACACTGAACTGTCTTGATCTTCTCAGTAAAGTGTTCTGAGATCTTAAAGTGGTTATTGAAGGTCTGGAACAGATGCTATGTATACAATCACAGCTTGAGATTAACAAAGGATTACAGATATTTATAAAATATATTACATGGTGTGTGTGGTACAGCATGTGTGCTATATATATTATATAATATAAACATAAAATATACAGTATGTAGTAAAATATCCTGACATATTACAGACAAAATTTGTACCTTGTTCCCCCACTTTTATGAATATTTCATATGGATTTTTCATTAGGGAAAATTTCCCACCAGGAATTTTTTTAAATGCCAGAAAAAAAAAATCAAGGAATTTCTGCTAAGTAATCCTGAGGAAGTAACAGCAAGTGAGTAGAATGGAAGACTACTGATAGCTTCTTCATGGAACAGCAGGCTTCCTGGAGAGCTGGAGGACTTCTCTACTAAATCTCACCTATATCACACCTGCATGGGAGATGCGGAAAGGCGGTACAGCAGGGATCAGATGAAGGGATGGTATGAAGCAGGACTTCCTTCCAGAGAACAGGATTTCAGTAGGAAAAAACAAAACAAATAAAACACCTGAGTTTCTCCCACCTGAGCAAAGAGAGGAATACTTACTTATGCACCATAGGGAAGAGGTGTGAGGGGAGAGATGAAATAGGTGAAGGGAATACAAAGGCACAAATTTCAAATTATAAAGTAAATTAATCATAGAGATGAAGTACAGCAAACATTATAGCCAGTAATATTGTAATATCTTTGTATGGTGACAAATGGTAACTACTGTTATCATAAGCACTTCAAATACACGTAATTATGGAATCACCATGCTATACACCTGAAACTAATAACATTGTATATCAAATGTATTTCTACTAAAATTTTGAAGAAGGTGCAGATCCTTCAGGAGATTCCTCTCTAGCATAGCAAAAAAAAAAAAAAAAAAAAACCAGGAGATCATTTTAAAGAATTCTGATGCGTATTCCTCAGAAGATTCAAGAGAACATTTTATTTGTGAAGGTAAAATTTTGAAAGACATCTTCTAAAATCAGTAAAGATTACATAAAGATTTTTTTAGACATTGAGATAATAAACAGGTTGAGTATTCCCCATAAATTAACATGACAAATTTAAGAAATTTATAGAAGATGCCAAAAAATATTCACATGATTAAAGAGATAAGAGAATAGATGTATAATAAGAATCCTAATAAAAGAGATGGAGAGTAAAAGATAAGACAAAGGTAATAAGAATAGAAAAATAAGAAATAATAGAAGAAACCTTTGCCAAATTGAGGAAAGACACAAATTTACAAATGAGCAGGTCCTTTAAGTACCATAAAGTACGTAAATATAAAACACCACAAGTATTATATAAAATGAATGTAGGCAAAGAACTTTTGTGAACATTTAAAGAAGGAAAGAAATCTCACATATAAATGGCCAAGAAGAAAAAGCATGCTACTAGTCTAACACCCAAATTACTTTTGGAAAAACAAATTACCTGAAGTTGTGCAGCAACCTTCCAGTCATATCAAAATAATTATCCCAGAAGGGAATGGTTATTATATGAGACTTAGCTGTGTGCAATAAATTAAACAACATAACACTGAAATAATTTGTCAATATGGATTTAAAATGCAATGTGAGAATCCAAAAGGAGTTTATGCTTTGGCACATCATTTAACACCTTGGCATTAACTGATAATAACTAGGGTTAAAAATCCAAACTAGCATTTGTGTTATATGGATAAACATTAAGAGAGCAAGTGGAAGGGTGAAGTAAAAATTGGACTAAAATTCCTATCTGACACAGTCAAGTCAATTTCTTACTTCAGTATAGATCTTGGTAAATAAAAACAAATTCAAACTTTTTTTATGTATAAATAACCACTATTAGAATAAAATATAACCTATTCCACAGACTCAGGGTTTAAATATGGTCATATACTTCTTTTTACCTAATTAGTCACTCTAACCAACAAATGCCCCATTGGCAGGAATTTTGACAGGCCCTTTGACACTCAAATATTCTACAAAGCCTAGGGATTTCCTAGAAGGACATACCGAATAGCGAATGCCCTGGAATAAAATATATCGACCATGGATACAAAATTAATACACAGAAATCTGTTGCTTTCCTATACACTAACAATGAACTAACAGAAAGAGAAATCAGGAAAACAGTTCCATTCACAATTTCATCAAAAAGAATAAAATATCTAGGAATAAACCTAACCAAGGAAGTGAAAGACCTATACCCTGAAAACTACAAGACACTCCTAAGAGAAATTAAAGGACACTAACAAATGGAAATGCATCCCATGCTCTTGGCTAGGAAAAATAAAATTGCCAAAATGGCTATACTACCTAAAGCAATCTACAGATTCAATGCAATCCCTATCAAAATACCAACAGCATTCTTCAACAAACTGGAACAAATAGTTCTAAAATTCATATGGAACCACAAAAGACCCCCAATAGCCAAAGCAATCCTGAGAAGGAAGAATAAAGCAGGGGGGATCTCACTTCCCAACTTCAAGCTCTACTACAAAGCCACAGTAATCAAGACAATTTGGTACTGGCACAAGAACAGACCCACAGACCAGTGGAACAGAATAGAGTCTCCAGATATTAACCCAAACATATACAGTCAATTAATATATGAAGGAGCCATGGATATACAATGGGAAAATGACAGCCTCTTCAACAGCTGGTGTTGGCAAAACTGGACAGTTACATGTAAAAGAATGAAACTGGGCTACTGTCTAACCCCATACACAAAAGTAAATTCAAAATGGATCAAAGACCTGAATGTAAGTCATGAAACCATAAAACTCTTAGAAAAAAACATAGGCAAAAATCTCTTGGACATAAACATGAGCAACTTTTTCATGAGCGTATCTCCCTGGTAAGGGAAACAAAAGCAAAAATGAACAAGTGGGACTATATCAAGCTGAAAAGCTTCTGTACAGCAAAGGACACCATCAGTAGAACAAAAAGACATCCCACAGTATGGAAGAATATATTCATAAATGACATATCCTATAAGGGGTTGACATCCAAAATATATAAAGAACTCATGCACCTCAACAAACAAAAAGCAAATAATCCAATTAAGAAATGGGCAGAGGATCTGAACAGACACTTCTCCAAAGAAGAAATTCAGATGACCAACAGGAACATGAAAAGATGTTCCACATCGCTAATCATCAGAGAAATGCAGATTAAAACACAATGAGATATCACCTCACACCAGTAAGGATGGCCAACATCCAAAACACAAACAACAACAAATGTTGGTGAGGATGTGGAGAAAAGAGAACCCTCCTACACTGCTGATGGGAATGCAAATTAGTTCAACCATTGTGGAAAGCAGTATGGAGGTTCCTCAAAAAACTCAAAATAGAAATACCATTTGACCAGGAATTCCACTCCTAGGAATTTACCCTAAGAAGGCAGCAGACCAGTTTGAAAAAGACAGATAGATACACCCCTATGTTTATCGCAGCACTATTTACAATAGCCAAGAAGCAACCTAAGTGTCCATCAGTAGATGAATGGATAAAGAAGATGTGGTACATATACACAATGCAATATTATTTAGCCATAAGAAAACAAATCCTACCATTTGCAACAACATGGATGGAGTTAGAGGGTATTATGCTCAGTGAAATAAGCCAAGCTGAAAAGACAAGTATCAAATGATTTCACTCATCAGTGGAGTATAAGAACAAAGAAAAATACTGAAGGAACAAAACAGCAGCAGACTCACAGAACCCAAGAACGGACTAACAGTTACCAAAGGGAAAGGGACTGGGGAGGGTGGGTGGTAAGGGAGGGAGAAGGGGAATAAGGGGCATTATGATTAGCAGACATATGTGCGGGGGTCATGGGGAGGGCTGTACAACACAGAGAAGACAAGTAGTGATTCTATAGCATCTCACTATGCTGATGGACAGTGACTGTAATGGGGTATGTGGTGGGGACTTGATGATGGGGGGAGTCTAGTAACCATAATGTTGCTCATGTAATTGTATATTAATGATACCAAAAATATATAAATAAATATATATATGTAAATCACAGCTATTTCTTCTCACTTCCACAAGGTGTTGCTATTGAAGAGTGGTTATTCACAATTTGGAAAGGATTCTGGTCCCCCAGTGGGAGGATTATTCACTGACTCAGATCACAGCACCAGCTGTCTTAATTCTTCAAAAAGCATGATCCAGGAAGAACTGGGCAGGAATACTATGGTTTGGGTTCCTTGAATTAGAGCTTTTAGCACTCAGCTCTCTAGGTTTCTCTAGCCACCCCCCAAGAAACTCCCCTGGGAGTGCGGATAGAAAAGGGGTTCAGGCCACCACCTCCTGCACTCAGAGAAACCCTCCTCCTGGAGCAAATTCTTTCAACTGAAAACACTGAAGTTCTGTTCATAACTATTTTCCCTAGACAAATGAGCTTCTCATCTAACCTATTATGGAAGAGCCCCTCAGCAACTCCAGGGCCCCGTAGAATCTGAGGGAGCCCGCCTAGAGAGACTCAGTGGTGGTGGGCTTTTAAGGGATACTCTCCAAATGTCCTGAGATGATTCTTTATTCCCTCTATAAAAGAAACACATGTCTGTATGTTGTACACAGCCCTACTACAGATGTATACCTCTTAAATTACTCCAAGAAAAGCAGTAAAAAACGTGTGTATGCGTGAAGAACTTGTAAAATATGGAAAGAGAAAAGGCATCAAGAAAAAGAAAAATCATGAAGATGACTGTAATAGAACTACAGTTATCAGCTACGTGAATGACTATAAATAAATTAAATCCCCTACTAAAGAAAAGGACTTACAAGGAGGGTACCAAGACCCATATAAAAGAACTTAAGATGACAAATGGAGGAAAATTGGGTTGGCAAAATTATGAAAGTATGATTTAATCAAAGTAAAAATGACAAAAAGGAGACATTTATATTGACAAAAGCTAAAGATATTAAAGATGTGAGTCATGAACCTTTAAGTAGAGAATATAGAATTGAAATGTAGTAATCAAGAACTGTCAGAATTACAGAAAGAAATTGTTAGAAACACAAATGAAGTAGGAAAATGTAATATGTGCCATTCTCAGCTTTTGAAATAAGAATCAGAAAATATAATATATGTAAACAATATATAGAGATTTCAAAAATAATACATAATTGTATAGAACAGTTTTTACATACCAAGAATGCATCTTATTTTCTAATGATTATGGAAAATTTACCAAAATTGGTTACATTCTATGGCAATAATAAGACTTGCATAAATTCTCAAAGACAGAAATTATATACTACTTTCTTCAATAACATTCCAATAAAGGTAGAATTAAACAATAAAAGAGTATTTTTAGAACTCACACACCTCAACACCCCGAAAAGCAAATAACCTTATTAAAAAATGGGCAGAGGATATGAACAGACAGTTCTCCAAAGAAGAAATTCAGATGGCCAACAGGCACACGAAAAGATGCTCCACATCGCTAATCATCAGGGAAATGCAAATTAAAACCACAATGAGATATCACCTCACACCAGTTAGGAAGGCAAATACAGAAGAGACTAGGAACAACAAATGCTAGCAAGGATGCAGAGAAAGGGGAGCCCTCCTACACTGTTGGTGGGAATGTAAACTAGTTCAACCATTATGGAAAGCAATTTGGAGGTTCCTCAAAAAACTCAAAATAGAAATACCATTTGACCCAGGAATTCCACTCCTAGGAATTCACCCGAAGAAAACAAGGTCCCTGATTCAAAAAATATATGCACCCCTATGTTTATCACGGCACTATTTATAATATGGAAGCAACCTAAGTGTCCATTAGCAGATGAATGGATAAAGAAGATGTGGTACATATACACAATGGAATATTATTCAGCCATAAGAAAGAAACAAATCCTAGCATTTGCAACAACATGGATGGAGCTGGAGGGTATTATGCTCAGTGAAATAAGCCAGGCAGAGAAAGACAAGTACCAAATGATTTCCCTCATTTGTGGAGTATAAAAATGAAGCAAAACTTAAAGAACAAAATAGCAGCAGACTCACAGACTCCACGAAGGGTCTAGTGGTTATGAAAGGGGAGGGGTGGGGGAGGGAGGGAGAAGGGGATTGAGGGGTATCATGATCAGTGCACGTGGTGGGTGTGGGGGTCACGGGGAAGACAGTGTAGCTCAGAGAAGACAAATAGGGACTCTGTGGCATCTTACTACACTGATGGATAGTGACTGCAATGGGATATGGAAGGGCGACTCGATAATAAGAGTGAATGTAATAACCACATTGTTTTTCTTGTGAAACCTTCATAAGAGCGCCTATCAATGATACCTTAATAAAAAAGTGTATTTTTAAAATCTACCAAAGAAAACTTAAAAAAAAGGAAAACCAAAACTATAAGTTAGATGTTACTTAGAAAATAATGACAATAAGACTATAAATATGGGAAATGGCTAAAGCCAAAAGAAATTCATGCCTTTGAATTAAACAACATTTAAGTTCAAGATTTAGAAAAGGAACATTAAAACATATTTGAGGAAAACCGAAAGTTAATCAGAAAGATACATTCAAACAAACAAAAACAAAGAATTGATATGTGAATCTAAGAAATGGTTTTTGGGTGGGTGCAGAGAGATCTTAGGTCTGGTGTAAATCAAGGAAGAGAGTGAAGCAAATATAGGAAAGTGGCTGCGCACCTTGAGTGCTTACATCTTTATCCAGACATATATTATCTAGGTAGAGATTTAGTCTGTGTGCGTAGTATACACACATAGAGTATATAGTATAAAAAACATGGAAGATTTAAATAAAAGTTCTAGAAAACAAGTTCTAGAAAAATTACCAAAACATGACTAAAAAGAAATAGATAACCTGAAAAGAGTGACAACACCGATAATAGAAAAACATTTCGAATAATTGCTTCTAAAATCAGTCACTGCGCTTAAATGGTTTTATAAGGGATAACAATTGACTATTTCAGACAGGGATAACCCACTCCCCATCACCTTTCTGATACACGTGGGAGAAAATATAAAACTTTTCTTTCCCACTTTTTCATTTCATTCATAAAATAGCCATTACACAAAAATCTTACTTATGTAGTGATAGATTTAAAATGTAAATGTTAGTAAATTAAATCTACTAGTAGATTTTAAAGAAAGGGGGGTGGTGGAGATTATAAAGTCAGTCAGCCTGGCTTAAAACTAGAGTTCACCGTTCACACCAGCTTTGTGAACTTAAATGATTTAAGGTCATTGAGTCTCCATTTCCTCAACTGCAAAATATTAATACTACTGACTTCAGAGAATTATGGTGAGGATTTAAAAAAGATAATATGAAGTATTTAGTAATATTTATTGAGTATATGCGTAGACACTCAATAAATATAATCTTTTCTTATGGTTAGCTTTTCAAATAGATTTATTTAAGGAATGCAGGGAAAATTAATTTTAAATGTTTAGTGATATATTTGATGGCATTAACAGGTCCCCAGAATGAGAGATGTACAAGAGGTATTATCTAAATTAATAGAAAAAAATACTTCTTAATCACCTTTGTTTGAAAATAAAGTCATTCAGAGGAGTAGCAATACTTCGATTCCAAGAGGCCACCTAAAAGCGACAAAGAGAATGTGCGCATTCCATTTTCAGCTAAATGAAGAGACACCCAAGGCCTCAGGTCTCGGGACCTGCTAAAGGGCTGCCAGGGCGGGAGGGAGTGCAGGAAGGTGCGCAGGGAGGGCTGGAGCAAGGCCGAGGCTCAAAGCGGCCCGGGGAGGGAGGGGCACACGCTGGCGCAGCGCCGGAATCCTTGCTCGCCAGGGTCCAAAGGGGCGCGTGGGCTGGGGGCAGGTTCCTCAGATGGGACGCCTGTCAGCCAGCCAGGGGAAGCAGCACATATATAGAAACTCAGATGAGAAAACCCCATGTTCAGAACTCAGCCTACCTCTTTAGAAATGGAGATGTTGAGCCATCTTCCCCACTTCTTGGTCCAAATTACACAACTCCCAGTTTAGAACTATTGCTAGGGGAATAATGGGGGAATGATGGGGGGGGGGGGGAGGAATTGGCCAAAGATTAGCCCCAAAAGCATCAGACGCACAAATTTTAGAAGGAAGTTCTACCAAATGTTTAAGGGGGAAAAAGATGCTATTTGAAGTTCTCTAGACCATAGGAAAATAATCCTCTAAATATTTTTATGAAATGACAACCTTGATACTAAAAGTTCAGAAAAAATTAGACAAAGTGAGTCTATATTCTAACCTCACTTAAAATATGATTTAAAAATCCTAGTATTAGCTGACAGAATCCGGCAATTTCTTCACATAACTATGCCCTAGGACTGTAGGAATTTACTCCAGAAGTGCAAGTGTAATGAAACCACTAGATATTTATGTAAATACATGGCATATTTAAAAATAAATGTTTATCTTCATAGATGCTAAAGAAATTAATAGGAATAAATGCCTACTTCCAAACATCATAAAATATGTCCATCTCAACAGTAAGTTAACACCTCACATGAGGAAGCACTTGAAGCCTTCTTAGTTAGAATCAAGAATAGGATAAAGATAGATATGGAAGCAACCTACGTGTCCATTAGTAGATGAATGGATAAAGAAGAGGTGGTACATATACACAATGGAATATTATTCAGCCATACGGAAGAAATAAATCCTACCATTTGCAACAACATGGATGGAGCTGAAGGGTATTATGTTCAGTGAAATAAGCCAGGCGGAGAAAGACAAGTGCCAAATGATTTCCCTCATTTGTGGAGTATAACGACAAAGCAAAACTTATGAAACAAAACAGCAGCAGACTCACTGACTCCAAGAAGGGACTAGTGGTTACCAAAGGGGAGGGGTGTGGGAGGGCGGGTTGGGAGGGTGGAAGAGGGGATTGAGGGGTATTGTGTTTAGTACACATGGTGTGGGGGATCACGGGAAAAACAATGTAGCACAGAGAAGGCAAACAGTGAATCTGTGGCATCTTACTACACTGATGGACAGTGACTGCAGTGGGTTATGGGTGGGGACTTGATAATGTGGGTGAATGTAGTAACCACATTGTTTTTTCATGTGAAACTTCATAAGAGTGTATATCAATAATACCTTAATAAAAAAAAAAGTATAGGATAAAGATGTCCACAGCCACCATTATTATTTAACATTGTTGTGGAGGATTAAAACTGCAATTAGAAAACAAAAACTAGAGATAAACATACACAAAAAAAAAAACCAGAAAGGAGATTAATGACCGTTATTAGCAGAGGATATTATTGCAAACAATGAGACATAAGCAAATTAGCTGGAAAACAATTGCAAACATAATAAAATAAGGATGCAGTAGACATAATGAATATAAGGAATCAATAGTCTTCATATGGAAATAAGTTAGAAATTATAATGGAAGAATAAATCCCATTTAAAATTGCAACTCCTTCCTCCCTCCAAAAAAAGATGTAATACCAAGGAATAAACCAAGTAAGAAATATGAAGGATCAAATTTAAAAAGGACTTGAAGGATGTAAAATAGCACATAAGTTAATTTAAAGGGATGCCGTGTTCTTGGATAGAAAGACTCAACCTAGAAAGACATAGTCATTTCTAAAGTAATCTAAAATTATAGCCAAAAATCCTAAAAACAAAGCAAAACTCTGTGAATTTGGTGAGGGGAAAGTAGAAACAAAATTTTTAAATTTAAATGGAAAAATGAAGAATACCTCAGAAATCTTTTAGAAGACAAAATAAGGAATACCAGCTCTTTGGTGCATAAAAAGCCTACCTTAAATGTACAATAATTAAAACCCTGTAGTTCTGGTAAATGGATACAGGAAGCTTGATGAAACTCTTCTGCTCAATGTATTAGTGACTAAAGAAAGCTAACTGAAAGTCCCAGATACTAGTTGAACAATTATTGAACAAAATATTCAACAATAGGAAATAGGTAAAATGAATTTCAATACTTCCACAACATAGAATGTTTTGTAATCATGTTTAGGTAAGCTACTGAATAAAAAGACAAATCCAATTGAAAAGGTGTAAAAGGCATGAGCAAGTAATTTGTAGACAGGAAACCACAGATAAGCAGAATGTAAGAATTATCTCAAATTCACTAACATTCAGAAATAAAATATTTCACATTACATCCATAAAATTTCAAAAAGTTTCAAAAGTTGAATCATATCTAGATTTGATGTGGGGAAAAGAAACCCTAAGTATTGACATAGGAGGCTTGATTGGTACAGGTGTTCCCTAAAATTATCTGGAATTAATTGTAGAAATTCAATTTGCGTATGCCTTTTGATTGGTAAATCATACTCTGGGGAAATAACCAGAGAAATTCTCACTCGATCCCATAATGGAATATGTTCAAGGACATTCCTCACAGCCTTGTTTATAAATAAGAAGTACCTGCCAATTAAAGAATGGAAAAACAAAATGTAATGGATGATTATGGATACTATGAAGCAGTTAAGAACAGTTAGAAATATATTTATATGAATAAATCTTAAAAATGTAATAATGAATAAAAAATATTAGAAATGAGACTGTTCCTTAGCAAGTTACAATTTGGAAAATATACTTTTTTTATTTTATCACATTTATTTAATAAGAATATCCATATATCCATGGTCATGCATCAGTCATGAAAGGGGGAGTCTCTGTGGGCCAGGGAGGAGCAGGATGGATTATGAGTGGGAATCAGGAATAAGAGAGTCCAACAGACACTGAAAATGGGTATGTGCACTGAATTCTCTGTGCCAGAGGCACACACACACACACAAATCAGAAAAATCATTAGGTGAAAGATAATTTGGTGCCATTAGAATATATGTATAATAAAATTTAAGTTATTAAAAACTCAGATTATAAGATACTATGAATGAATATCTCAGTTTTATGTAAAATAAATTATGAATGAACAGAGCAAAAGACTAATGGTATATTCACAATAATGTTATCTGAGTTTTGATTCTTTTCCTATTAAGATTTTTCACCTTCTACTAAAATTTTTGATTAATTTTATAATAAAAATAAACAGTAACTATTAAGGAAAAAATGTATGAGGTACTAAATAACTAGGAAAGAACACTTAGCTAATAAACAAGAGAGCTAGAATTTGAAACTATGTGATCAGGGACTCACATTGTTAAATCTTAGTCTTTGCATCTGAAAAATAGGTGCAAGTAATACATTTATTACATCTCAGGATTATTGTAAAGATTACTCAAGGTAGCACAAATGGAATCATTTATAGCCCACAAAGCTAAGGGTTTACAGGTCTACAATTTTTTATCTGAAAGATTTGGGGTCGCAGATGAGTTTTTCTGTTTTAGACACAGAATAGTATAGGAATAGTATAATAGTATAGGAATATGTTATATGTCAACACAAATCGAGTCAAGGAACCCTCCTGCAATCACCTTTCTTCAGTGAAATATTAACCTTTCCATTAAGAATAGGGAAATATATAGCCACGGCTCAATTCAGATTGTGGACAAGTTAGTTCAAGCCATATCAGGTCTTGTCATCAACTAAATTATAAAATCACTTCATTTTCAGAACTTTGATATTAGAATTGCACATAAGAGGTTCAAAACATAACTGCATTATCTTGTTTATGTGAAACTAGCACAGAACTCGGCAATTTCACATAAATTTATCCAGCTAGAAACCTTGCTATTTTAAGAAAATGCAGGATGGAGTGTATTTAGAATTGGAGGTTGGCAAAATGGATTGGGCAAAAGTTGAAGGTAAGAAGATAGCAGGTGACACAGGGAATGAACACCTGCTGAATAGAGGCCTGAGAACCCTGATAAGAACAGCTGGACGGCCTTAAGGTTGAGATAAAGGCCTTCCTGTTGAGACTGGGTTTACCTGGGGTGAAGAGAAATGAGAAGATTGTGCTGAAGGGGAATTTTTACAGTTCCAAGCCTTGGATGGGTTTAAGTATCAAGAAAGTCGATTCTGGCTTCGCCACCATAACCACTGCTCACAAGCTCTCCCAGCCATGCTTAATTGTGCGTTTATCCTCCCAAAAGTGAATCCTGGCTTCTCCATTTGAGCAATGTTGTCAACTGTCACAGCTGCCAAGCCAACAGATGGTGTGAGCCTGTGGCACCAGCAGTTTCCAAATGTAAAAATATAGTCATTTAGATGTTTTCTGTGTACACCCATTTCTTCATTAATCTTCTAAGTGCAGCTGCAAACGGATGATTTCCATGTGAAACACAGCAGGATTCTGGCCACCTTCATTCACATACCTTCAGACCACCTGCCATGTCCCCAGTACAGGGCTACAACGGGAGGCCTGCAGAGAGCTTAGGACACAGTCCCTCTTGTATTTCTCTTATTACTTAGTAAATCTATGTTTTATTTTACCAGCTATTTTAAAGCCCTTTAAGGAGATGGCCCTGTATTCATCTTTTTTTTCATTCCAGGAAACACAGGGCAGCACTTATCACATAAAAGTTGACTATTTCTAGGGGATGGGAGATATAGGGAGAGGCTGGTTAAAGGCTGCTACTTTCAGTTCTAAGATGACTCAGGTCTGAGGATCTCACTCTATGACATGGTGACTGTAGTTGATAATGATGGATTGTACAGTTGAAATTTGACACAGGAGTAAAATTTAAATGTTCTCACCAAAAAAAGAATATATACATATATGGTGATGAACGTTGTAGTTAACTAGATAGGGAGGGATCCTTTCACAATGTGTACATGTATCAAATCATCATGTATACCTTAAATATTTTACAATTTTATTTGTCAATTATACCTCAATAAAACTGGAAAAAGTTAAAATCAATTTCAAAGAGTAATTAAATCAGACTAATTTTTAAGAAATGTCCATCTCCACTCCAAAAAAAAAAAAACAACTCAAGACAAAAACAAAAGCTAAAAGAATGAGTCTACAAATTGTAAAACCTAATAATAGTTATTGGTTTGCTACTATGGCTTCATAATCATTAAAAAGAACAATTTAAAGTTATAGATCTGTTACTTCCCACCTTGAGGCTAGCAAGAGTCCCAAATAAGATACCATGCCAACTAGCATCTCCTTTCTCCAACTCATCTTAAAAGTTCTGACCAAATTAATCTCTCTCAAGTACATAGCAATTTCTCCAGGTTAAAATTATAAGGGATTTCTATTACCTATGCCAAATTTTTTTTTTTCAGAATATCACTGGCTTAGTGTTTTTTCCTTATCTGGTCCCAGCCTGCCCCCCTAATGTGGGAGAGAAAACAGTCCCTTTCTGTGCACCTACCCTCCGACCATGCAGTTCCTCCGGCCTGTGCCAATCCCCACCATCTCTGAGGTCTACCCTGTCCCAACAGCTCTGCGAGCACACAGGCGACCAGGCCTGAACAATCATGGAGTCCCACCTTCCCAGCAACTCACACAGGCTCAAGGATCCCAGGAAGGACCTTCTCCAAATTCTTTTGCTGGAACTGTTGGGAAAAAAGACTTCTCCCAGAGATCTGTAAGGTCCACGTAAGTGGCCATATTTGTCCCACAATGACACCCCAAAATTAAGGTGTTTTTTTCCTTAAATATTTTTTAGTTGCCTAAGAATGAAATCAGTATGGGAAAGTAGAGATAAGTTATCAAGCAGTGTTAGAACAACGATAAACCAACTTCGAAAGACAAGGGTATGAAATTATTGAATCCTGAACTGTTTTGCATATACATTCCAAAACCTCTCCAAAAACGTCTTCCTACTGGAAAAAGATACCCAGTCATACAATCACACACTCCAAACATATCCCAACAATTTCAGTCATCTACCCTGACTTTCAAGTTTCTTGTCCTTGGGCTTGATTTTAGGGCTTTGGATTTATTTCTTGCTCCTTAATCAAAATTTCAGGTTCAGGTTTTATACTCTGTCACATATGTTTATCTATACAAACCAAGATCTATTAGCGTGTCAAAGAGGTTGTTTAATAAAAAGATCTATACAAAAATGAAGACGACGTGCTCTGGCACAATGATTATGCCACTTTCCATCTTTTCCCTTTTCACTCACTTCTGACACTGCAAACTTTCATTGTAATGATCAACAAAACTCCTTGTCTGCCTCTTGCTGCATCCACACATCCAAATCCTGAGATTTCCAGATCAAATTCAAACCTCAGACTTCACCCGAAATGACTTAGAGTGGACTCGGTTGCAGGTCATATATTCCCTTCCTTTCCACTCCTACCTGTCTGAACCACCATGTATGTACACGGCATGGACACATCTGGCTAATTCACGGAGAAAATCAGCCAAATTCTCTCTTTTCTTGGCTTAATGCAGATTATAAACAAAGAGCTGACTCTTTACTTTCCATTCAGCTGTTTTCTCCCCATGTAGGTAAAGCCAGCCTTTGACTGTTTATTTGCCATGCAATGATTTTGAAAAATGCCTTGCTGTATAACTCTGGCTGCTATGTTCCTCTTGGGTGTGCCAAGAGGAGGGTTGAGCTGGGGCTGGTACATAGGTGCTTTGGCAGGAGAAGAGGAATGCAGCCAAGTGGCTGGCAGAGAGGGAGGCTATCCAGCTGGCAGTGTTTAAATGGACAGGTGGGTTGGTCTGGTGCCATCACGAGAAATTGTTGGCTCTTGGCCAAAAAACTGGGTGGAATTTTAATACCAGGAGATGCAGTCCAGGAGGTGAGCTAACAATGTAGATCCTTGAGTGAGAGCCAGACATACACTCTGCCCACATCAGTAGACGGAGAAGGAGCAGGACCAGGTGGTCTGAAGGGAAAAGAAGGTAGACAGAGCTCCACCCACGAAGAGCAGCTGTGGAGGCATTACAGTGGGGAAACGGGGAAATCCTACTGCTGCTCGATGGAAAACATACAACATTTTAAGCGAATGAGTTCAAGTGTCAGCTCCACCAGCTTCAGCCTGGTCACAGTAATGTATTTCTTTTAAATACCATTTTCTTCAACCATTAAATGACAAGATAAAGAACATGATTTCTTAAGGTTCCCATAAAGAAAACTATTTCTTAAGAAGCCTCCTCCTCCTCCTTTATAATTAAAGGAAACCTTAATTCCTTCCTTAAAGGAAAGTTCAGTGACAAACTGTGCAATGTTTGTGAATGATACACTGTTTGCAGATGAGTACTGGCTGCTGCAAATGTCACAGGCAGCAAGTGCCTTAATAGAGGTTCCAGAAGAAACAGACAATTCAACAGTAAAGGCTAGACATTTCAATACCCTATTTTCAATAATGGATAGAACTAGTAGACAGAAGGTTAGGAAGGAAATAAAAGACTTGAATGACTATTCATCAGACATCCATAGAGCACCCACCAACAAGAAGAAAATATACATTATCCTCAAGTACACATGGAAAAACGTCTACAGTATAGACCACATGTTAGGTCATAAAACAAGTAAAAAAAGGCTAAGTTTGAAATCATACAAAGTATCCTCTCCAGCCACCATGGAATGAAATTAGCTATCAATAGCAGAAGCAAATTTGGAAAATTGTGGCAAGTAAATAATACATCCCTAAATAATTAGTGGGTCAAATAAAAAGAGAAGCTAGAAAATACTTTGATATGAATGACAATGAAAACCTAACATATCAAAACATAAATGATTCAATGAAAGCGATGCTCAGAAAAATGTATAGCTGTAAAGTTCCACATTCAAAAAGAAAGTGACATCTTGGCTATTGTGAATAATGCTGCAATGAGCATGAAAATGCAGGTATCTCTTTGAGATAGCCAAGACACGGAGGCAGACT
The DNA here is from genome assembly GCA_029783875.1 of Phataginus tricuspis. Lineage (NCBI taxonomy): Eukaryota > Metazoa > Chordata > Mammalia > Pholidota > Manidae > Phataginus > Phataginus tricuspis. The sequence goes on along the minus strand of JAQQAC010025234.1, from coordinate 32,587,301 downwards.
GAATGTACACTGACAGATGAATGGATAAATCCACTTTTACAAAATGGAAAATGTGGTATATACATACAATGGAGTATTATTCAGACTTAAAAAAGAAGGAAATCCTGTCATATACAACAATGTGGATGAAATTTGAGAACACTATGTTAAGTGAAATAAGCCTATCACAAAAGACAAATTCTGCATTATTCTACTTATACGAGGTATCTAAAATAATCAAACTCATAGAATCAGAGAGTGGAATGGTAGTTTCCAGGGACTAAGGGGAGAGGGATAGAGAAATGCCAATCAATGGGCATAAAACCTCAATTACGCAAGCTAAGTTCTAGAGATCTGCTGTACAACATTGTACCTATAGTTAACAATACTATATAGTACACTTAAAATTTTGTTAAGAGGATAGATTTCATGTTATGTTCTTACCACAATAATACCAAAAAAAAACCAATCTCAAATTAATAAGCTAAATTTCCACCTTAAGAAACTAGAAAAAGAGCAAAGGAAACCCAAAGAAAACTTAAGGGAAGAAGTAAGATTAGAGTGGAAATAAATGAAATAGAAAATAGAAAAACAGAATCAATTAAAATAAAAGCTGGTTTTCTGGAAAGATCAGCCAGTTGACAAACCTTTAGCTAGACTGACAAGAGATTTAAAAAAAAGAGAATGGATTCAAATTACAAAAATCAATAAAGAAAGAGGGGACATTGTTACTGACCCAAAAGAAAGAAAGGTTCTGGACTTTAGTGTTGGGATGTTTAGGGTTATTTTACCATAGTTTAGGACAATTTCATATAGCTAAATCATTTTACCCTAAGAGAGCGAGCATTAGAAGACCCTATCACTAGCTTTTCAGTCTGGCCTTTGGTTTATAAATGTTTTATCTATCAAGAAGGTGATAGTTTTAAAAAACTTCTATAGGAGAATTAGCCTTAACCAATCAAGAATCTAGAACTCAGAGAAAAGTTGACCAATAGGCATTCTATAATAGCCAAGCCCTTATTTTCACTACGCAAAATATTTTCCAGATGTGTCGATGCAACAATTTGAAAATGACAATGTATGCCCTTCGCATTCATAAGTTTAATACCTTGGAATGGAACAAACCGAGGACTCTATTTGTGTGTCTCCCTGCAAAGAGAAGACAATGGAACAGAGAAGGATGTTTGTTCCAATCATGGTCTTTTTTGAACAGAACGTTCTTCTCCTCCCAGAGCCTGGTTACTTGTTCTGTTTAAGCCAAAACACTGAGCTATCTTAGGTCATAATCACATCCTGCTTTGTCTGGTGTTTTCTGACCTGTCGCTGGCCAGACTGCAACATGTCTACTTCTTTGTAATAGCTTTCTGAATGCAACGGAGGATATTCTTGACAGACACAATATTTAAAATCACAGAACCAATGAATCAGATTCTTCAGATAAGACAAATGGTCATTGGACCATTGTACAAATGGTCATAACTCAAATGTAAGATATTTCTATATAATATCTGTGACATGTAGACCCCTTAGACATTACAGTAAGTGAATAGAATCTGTATGATAAAACTGGCTCAAAATCCAAGTGAATTCAGCTTAATACCATAAAACTGAATTGTCCAGGACTCTCAACTCCAGCCAAGTAAATGCTACCCTGCTTCCTTTAAGTGAACCATTACAAATATTTTGAAATTCCAAAACACTTATCGATTATCCATGTATCAAGGAAGAAATCACAAGAAAAATTAGACAATATCTTCAACTAAATGAAAATGAAACTACGACATCTTGAAATGTGTGCATCCAGGTAAAGTGATACTGAAAGGGAAAATTATAACCTTAAATACTCATATTAAGAAAGGGTCTCAAATCAATTACCTAGGATGCTGCTATGGGAAACTAGAGAAAAAAAATGATGCCAGAAGTGAGCAGAAGAAAGGAAATAATAAAAACCAGAAATCAATGATGTTCAAGACAGAAAAACCACGGAGAAAATCAGTAATACCAAAAGTAACAATAAAGTTGATAAAGCTTTAGTCATAGTGACCAGGAAAAGGAAAGAAGATACCAATTACCCATATCAACAATCAGAGAGGAGACATAAGAACAGATATTTGGAGGATAATACAGGACTATTTTGAACTATCCTGAGTAACTATACCATGTACTGGGAGGATGAGGGTTGACTGGAACTCTCAAATACACTGCTGGCAGGAATTACAATGATACAGCTTCTTTGGAAAAGTCTGGCAACTTCCCAAAATAATAAAGTACAATTATCATCAGGCCCGGCAATCCTACTCCTAGGTATTTACCCAAGAGAAATAAAAATATATGTCCGCATAAAGACTGGTATGCACATATTCATGGAAGCTTGACTAATAACTCAAAATAAGAAAGCACCAACATGTCCAACAACTGGCAGAAGAATAAACAAGCTGTGATCCATAGATATCAGGGATACTGCTCAGCAATAAAAGCAAAGACACTACTGAAACATGCAACAACATGCGTGAGTCTCAAAGCATCGAGCTGAGTGAGATAAGCCAGACAGAAAAGACTAGATGCTGTAGGCTTTCATTGAAAAGAAAATCTAGAAAAGGCCAAACCATAGTAACAGAAAGATCAGCTGTTGCAAGAGACCTGAAAGAGGTAAGGAACTGACTTCCAAAAGGCCCAGGAGAACCCTGAGGTTACATATATTGAGATTTGAGTTACATACATTGCATTGCTCTGTATTTTATTGTAGTGGTAATTAAGCAACTATATTAAATCATCATAACTCACTTAACTGCACCTGCAGAATGGGTAATTTTAGCGTTTGTAAATTATACGTCCATAAAGCTTGTTTTTAAAAACACTATAGAAAATGTCTTTAAGTGGGTTATACACTTAAAATGGAGAAAAATATTCTAGAAAAAAAGTGGAGTAAAAACTGTTAAATGTAATGGAGAAACTAAGACAATTCATTATCATAGTGAAAAAAATTGTTTTTAGCAAAAGTGGAGTTGGTGGAAATCACCTGAGAAAATATCAATCTTTCAAAAAATAGATAATATAGACTACAAAGGATTTATTTCAAAACACAAAGGACGTCTTTGCAATACCACATTTGGCCAATTGATTAAAAACTCTTGTCAGGTGTTTGGAAACTACATGTAGACAATGGCCAGGTAAGCAGGGCAACTGAGTATCTGGCATCATAGTAATGTTAAGCACAATAATGTGATAAAATTGCCAAATCCAGAACTATATCTGAGTGCTTATGCTGTCATTGTGGGTAAAGGTGCTGCAACAATGTTTAGCCACAACGACCTTGAGAGGCTTGGTGATTGGAAGTAGGGAAGAGCTGGAAATAACGAACACATGTATAAATGTCCAGTACACATGCCAAGTGTTTATTGAATGGAATTGAATCAGTCAATGAGATAAGACATCTTCTTTAAAAATAGAAGTTTGAGTGAGGCTGGAAAAGCTTATGTAGTCCAAATGGGATCCTAAGACATGTTCTTTAAAAATGCAGAAGTTTAGTGAGGCTGGAAAAGCTTATGCCGTCCAAATGGGATCCAACCTAGTCTTTGAAGAATTCAGGCTTTAAATAGGCAAATAGGAATGAAGACAGTGGAGAGCTTGAGTAAACAGCCAGGACACTGACCCTGCATGAGTAGGATACACAGCGCATCCTCACCTCCACTGACCCTGAGGGAGGGGCCTCCACAGGGCCTTGGGAGAAGCAGGTGTGAGACTTCAGGACTTTCCATCCTTCCTGTTTAAGGCGCACAAGAGGCAAGATGCAAATCCACTCTTGCCCTTTCCCCTTGGACATACCCTTCATTCTGGAACCCTGTGTCTTACAGTCACCCTTAAATTCTCACTCAGAAAGGAGGAAGCACCCAAGAAGGCAAGACAAAAAGATGCGAGACCCCTAGGACCCTATCCGCTGCCATTCTTGCCTGTCACATGCCCTGGGGTCACTAGAACGGAGCCGACTTGCAGTAACTTGGGAAATGTCACTCTCCCAGTGAAGTCCAAGGCTGCAAGGGAAAATGCTACATGTCCTTTCAATCTCCATCACATGTACAGATGCAATCCCCAAATCACCGTCTACCCCTTCCTCCCATGCACATCAGACGGATAGTTTCCAGATTTCTATATTCCTTATGATAATCACGGAAAACAGTTCTAGTCATTACCTGACACTCAAGTTTTTAGGGAGCCGATGGTGGACCTCCTGCCTTTGAAGACTCCAAATTGCCTCATTTCCACAGAACATAACAGATCTAGATTCCTCAGGACCCTGAAAAGCTTTAGGCAGCAAAGATAAGGGGGAGTAGCCAGGATGTCCCAAAACAACTGGCAGGGGTAATGAGATGAACAAAAGAAAGTTTATAAGCATGGGTCTGGGCATTCACATTATCAGGCCTCAAAGTACTTTTCAAGCCCTTCAAGATGAAAGGGAAGGTGGGAGAGAATTCTAGAAGGCTGCAGCTTACCGGTGTGGTTTACTTCATTCTGTGCTGTTATTAAAGCCTCTGTCACGTCGGGGCATGTTCACTCCTACGTCCTGTACGGAGCACCTCGTAAGCCTCTGCTAACAGGAGTTACCCTGCTGGGGATGTCAGAGAGAACCGAGGGCACCCGGCATCTGACGCCGAGTGGATGGATCGTCACCTCACCAGGTGACATGAGAGCACGTGAACCAGGCCAGGAGTGCAGGTAAACAGTGACGGCTCTGGGGAGGAGGTGGCCTCGGAAGGCTTCCAGACTGCGTGTAAGGTGGCCAAAGAAAGACAGGGGATTAAAAGAGGGAAGAGGAACTAAACCAGGCAGAAGAAGCACCAGGTGAGTGTAACAGTCACATTCACGAGCCTGTTGCCTTGAGGAAGATGTGGGAGGTGTAAGGCTAGACTGGAACTGTAAGGAAAAAGGTGGGAGCCACGAGGCCTAGGTGGATGATGGGCCCATTCACAGAACCAGGGGATATGGGAGAAGGATCCGGTTGGGAGGAAAGCAGGTGACATAGCATATAAAGGTCAATATCCACAATCATTTAGGAATCAGATTTGAATTTAAAACATCTTTCCTGAGGCAAAACTTAATATTCTATTTGCTCTACAGAAAAATAGCTTTATACTTTCATCAGAGTTTTTGGTTTAAGACCATAAAAATATTAAATCCACTGAAAAGTGTAAGTACAGCAGGGACCTGTTGTAAATCCCCTGTTCTAATATTGGCGGGCTGCTTTACAACCATGTTGACTTTCAAGAAATAATTATTAACTGTTCCTCATGGGGTTTGTAAATTGAATTATTGAATGGCGTTCCATACAAAGGTCAAAAGCAGGATTTTCTACGCAGAACACACTACTTCCCATTGCTTCAGTAGGATAGAATTATTCAGGTGCCTATTGCTGCAGCAAGGAACTACGTTTTAGTGATAAATAAAGAATTGAGGTCAATAGATTCATTATGGAGTTTGACATTCTTAGCCGTATTTCCCGAAGACACAAAAGCACAGAGAGGAAAGGTAATTGTGTTGTAAACGTGGGACAAAACCCACATTCTCAGAGTCTGTAAGTTGCTGCTGTTGTTTTGGTGCATTGAATTTGACAAGAAATCAGAAAGTAACACAACCCATGTGAAAAAGCTCTGTTTGGAGTTCACTGAACATACAGCTGCCTCCTAGCTACAGAGACCACAAGTTTCTCTAGGTCAACAGCAGCCAGAAGTCACATAAAACTAAGGTCAAATGAGCAGCAGATTTCAGGCTAATCATTATCCCCCCAAGAGATAATTTTACAGTTTTCTGGAGGGATATTGGTCTTCATTTGTTGGTTTTCTAAACAAAAATGTTAAGCCACATGTTTTTTAGTTTATCTTGTTTGTCTGGATAAAGCAATCCCTGTGACATAGTCACAGCATTTTGCAATGTCAGATGTTGCTTCCAGCTGCAAGAAAATGTATTCTTTATGCTCTAAGCAACTTAGAATGTTTACATCTGTAGAAACAGTAGCTCCATGTGGAGCCCAGCACCCAAGAGGTGGCTGTTTCTCTACACTATGGGCCTCTATCAAAGACCGCATTGTCAAGTATGAAATGATTGGCTTTTCATGTGGGGCCCAACATTTCAACAGAGCCTTTATTATCCTTTCCAATCTGGCTTTAGTTCATCTTCCATAGACACTCCAGATTAAATTTTCTTCATTATCATTACAGAACTAGATGAATAAGTGGCACATCTGCTCATGAAGTGGTTTATTATCTGTTCAGATGAGGTTTGGAATGAATAGGAAGATAACTATGGAAGAAACAAATACACCCAGGTTTATGCCGGCTGAGAAATGCAGGACCAGCTATGCTATCTATGAAAATCTATTAGCCTCCCCCTCCCACTGAATGGGGAAGAATTATTATTTAATAAGTTGATACAATTTATTATGAAGAAAAAATGCAAGGCATACAAGAATCAAACCAAAACAAATACACAGAAACCTGGCATATGATGAGGGCCTAATGAAGACCTTATATTGTTGAATTCACTCCTCAGCCCATCCTTCCAAAAGAAAATCTGAAGATCTGTAAATATTTTACCAACAATTCCATATCAGATATTGCTCTTGCAAAACAAGACTTTATAAATAAATCTGTTCATTATGCAGCCATCGACACATTACAGCTGTGCCATTCACATGGGGTTTACCATCCATCTTTTTCGTTACTATGAGGCCTATAGCATCCCTTCAGGACTAGCGCCAGCCCTCACAGTCTGGAGGGTCCATACCACTCCTTGACTAGCTTCAACCAAGCCTTCCTTCAGGAGTTTGTCCACAATATAACTTGACTGTATCTCCAACTCGTCATAGCCTAGACAGATAGCTTAGGTGGCTGAAGAGGTAAGTATGAATGTTTCATTTCTGCCAATGCCAAAATAACAAAAATTAAAATACTCAAACTTTAATGTACAAACAAGTCATCTGGAAACCTTATCGAAATGTAGATTCTGATTCAGTTGGTCTGGAGGGGGGAGCTAAGAATGCATTTCCAATAAGCTCTCAAATTTGCCAATGCTGCTGAAGATGGACCTCTGATGTTTAATGTTAGCTGGCTGTGGCAACTGACCACTCAAATGTAGCTACCTACATGGAGATGTGCTTTAAGTAAAACATACACATCAGATTTTAAAGATTCAGTATAAAAAAGAATGCAAAATAGATCATTAATAATTTTGTATTGATTAAATGTTAGAAAGATATTTCAGATCTATTAAATAAAATATGTTTATCAAAGTTAACTTCACCTTTATTTTTACTTTTTTTAAATATGGCAACCATAGATTTTTTTAATTACATATATGGCATGTATATTTTCAGCACTGAAACCAGTTTCCAATCAGTTCATTAGATTGGTTTTGACTTGTTTAATGTATTTTAAAACAGTGTGTGCATATGGGTAAATAAAACGGTATATACCTGTGCATGTGTGTGTATATAATGTAAATATGATATGATACGTGATATAAAAAACCTTTTTGACATGTCTGCATAGAGGTGGCATAACTATTCTTTCCACTAACGAAATAGATGAATCCATTAAAATGCTTTCAACCACAAGGAAGCCAAACTGCTTATTAAGCAATAGGAAAAGTATTTGCTTGGGAAACTGAGTAAACTAAGATTCTAGAGTGCTTAATTTAGGGACTACCCCAATTTATTTTCAGTTCTCTTAGTTCTCATTAAATGCTCAGGTAAAATGGCCTATAGACAACTGAAAACAACCAAACAAAAAATCCAGAGAAAGAATTGTCTAGATGCCCTCCCTAAGTCTCTATTTTGAGATCATGGGAACTTTTCCAGAAGCCCCCAGTAAACTTTATTCCCATCTCAGTGTCCAAACTGAGTCAGATTCCCAATCCCTACGGCCTGAAAACTGACAGGTTCTTATCTTAGATAAAGTTTCCTGAATCAACCGCTGGTAGAAGTGGTGGAATTAACAAAATAGGCTGATCGGGGCCCCTCCCAGGAGGGTCAATCAACCCTCCAATGTTTACCCAACAGTAAAAAGAAGGATGCAAGGGGATAGACTCAGCTGCCTACAACAGTAAATGGGACCCCACTCCTGTTTTAATATGTAGAGGATGATTATCTGGGGAAAATTATACCTGGTAATGGTGAATATTTAAGTCCAAATATATATATACATATATATATGTGCAAGATTTAGAATAGCACCCAGAATCACAACACTTAGTAATAAAATATTGGTGACTCTCCTTCTAGATATTTCTTTAGGCATGCACATATGGGAAGAGATTTGCCAAGAACGTCCCCAAGGTGCCCTGTGCCGCTCAGCACGAGGTCCTGCACAGCGTGTTTCTTGGTAGCACTTATGGCTGTCTTATCCACTCAGACGCTAGAGAGGTTGCCAATAACCAGACATTGAGTCAACTGGGTCAATATCTTGATGTTAAATCCTACAGAAACTGATAAATAAGCTATGAAGTTGTCATGACTTATCGGGATGATTAAAAACATGATTGTATGCAGCACTGATTTGATCTGCTTCTGAAAGGAGCATAGCATGTACATTTCACCTGAAAAAATTTAGATCTCCCTAATGCTAAATATATTCATTTGAAAAATAGTTCTCACACGAGCAAAACATGTAAAATATAGATATGCTTCAACTGTCATTTTATTGTGTATATATTGTCAGCCCTTGTTTTCTGAATCAACAAAGCAGTAAAGATCTAAACTTCCTCCATAATTGCACCTTTAAGGGTATTTATTTACACAAATATTGCCTTTGGTCATCCTCTGTACTGGGCATACGATAAGGATGTAATGTGAGCAAGATGAATATGGTCCCTGTCTTCAAAGAGCCTCAAGTCAAGAGATAGAGAGAGATTGAGAGAAATTAGACAATTACTACACAGCATAACAGGATCTCTGGTTGGAAAACCACAAGGCATGGTAGCCCCAATTTAGATTTGAGGGAAGTGACATCTCATCCGAATTGACCAAAGACAGGCATGGGGTGATTTAGAGAGAGAACAGCATGTGAAAAGGTTCAGAAAATCAGAGAAAGTGTATGTTCAGGAAGCTGCAAATACTCAGACATGGCTAGAACACAAAGTCTAAGTGGGGAATGGTGTAAGAAGAGGTTAGAGAAGTAAACTATAAAGGAAATGAAAGAATTTGGACTTTATTCTGAGAGCAATGGAGAACAGGATAGTCAGACAAAACATAAGAGGCCCAGCAAAATTTGAATTTGAAATAAACAGTGAATAATTTTTAGTATGTCTCAAATATTGCCCGGAACACACTTACACTAAAATAAATTATTTATTTGAAATTCAATTTTAACTGGGTGTCTTGAATTTTTATTTGCTTAATCTGGAAGCTTTAACGGGAAGCCACTAGAGAAGTTAACTAGACACGTAACATGATTTAACTGGATCTTTAGAAAGAAAGAAATCCTACCATTTGCAGCAACATGGATGGACCTACAGGGTATTATGCTAAGTGAAATAAGTCAGACAGAAAAAGACAAATACCATATGACTTCACTTACCTGTGGAATCTAAAAACAAAACAAAATGAACAAAACAGCAGTAGACTTAGACACTGAGTATTAACTGGTGGTCACCATGGGGGAAGGGTTGGGGTGGGTGGGAAGAGGAGGGAGATAAAGGGGTACGATAGTTCTCAGGCATAATACAGCAGTCCCAGGGATGGTAGTACAGCATGGAGAATGCAGTCAATGATTCCGTAACATCTTTCTAAGTTGACAGATAGTAACAGCACTAATGGGGGTAATTATAATATGGGTAACTGTTGAACCACTAAGTTACAAACCTGAAACCAATATAAGATTATATATCAACTATACTTCAATTTTTTAAAAACGGAGCTTTAGAAAAATACTACTGATTGTGATAGAGAAAACAAGTTTCATTAATTTACCTATGACAGCGTTTTTGAGCGGCCACCTTATATACTAGACAACGCTTTAAATAAGAAAACAAAGTTCCATGAGTTCCAAGTAAAATTTGAGGCAGGTCTCTTGAGTAGCATGCATCCTATTTTTGCCACACTATCTTTCTGATTGATACTTAAGTAGTAATGTAGTAGAGTGACTCATGGGGTAGAGGAACATCGTCAGGGTAACGTTAACTATGGAGCCAGAGTATCTGGATCCAGTCTGACTTCCTGTACTTATGAGTGGGGTGACATTGATGTCAGGATCCTCATTTATAAGGTGGGAATATGATTTTATGTAAATTGTGACAACCAACTGACAATAAGATATGTGTAAAGCCTGACCCAGAATAAATGCTATGGAAATATCAAGTCTTAGTATAATTTGACTTACATTTTTTTCAAGTAGAATCTTTTTAATTTAAATATGTTAACCTAAAGGCAAAGAGAAAACTGATTTCACTTGTCCTGTACATAAGGTAATTTTAAAAATACATACAACAGCCCAAAAACTCCACCGTACTAGATTTATTCTCTTGCAAAATTGCGATAAAATATTTTTTAAAATCTACCCATTGCATTTTACATAAAGAAGTGAGGCTTGGAAGGAGGAGATCTGTCTCAGATCATATAGTGACTTAAAAACAGAGCTGGGGAGTGTATCTGTGTTTATTAATTCCTAATACTGAGATTTCTCTAATTTCTCTAATATATTCATGGTTGCTCCATATTTCTCTAGCATACACCCCTCCGGAGTTGGATAACCTTGAACTTCCAATTATTGTAAAAATCTTGCAGCCCGAGTCTCACTACCTCATCTCCCGTCTCTGAACCGTTTCCCATCATTGACCACAGTGTCTCTCTTCACTCACTTTTGCCAAGTTCCTTCTCCTTCTTCTGTTTTTAAGGGTAAGTACACCTGACCAGGAGCAGAGTTCTCCAGCTGGAGTGCCAACGGCCGGGGCAGAGAGACCCCCTGATGGGGACTCTTCAGAAGGAAACTCCACCAGCCGATTTAATACAAAGACGGAAAAATATTGCAATTGCCCAAATCAAAACCTTCACTCCTGTACCACCTAAATCGCCTTGCCTGACACACAGCAGAAACCTCTGTGGCAATGAGTTCTGTTCCGAAATAGAGGCAAAAAGGAATCAAACCGGAAGCGAACATCTGAAGCCCTTGTCGTCTGACACAGAGAAGCAACACCACCTCCCCAACAGCCAGCCCGGAAGACCAAGGACAAAGCTTTTATTTTTCTATGGCAGGTCTTCTCACATGGAGTGGGGATTTATGAGTCGGCAGAATAACCTATGCCCTCCTAATGCACGTACACATTCCCAGCACCGTTTGGCTTCCCGTATTTATTGGCTACGTTTTCCAAGCCAAGGCAACCCTCATAATAATTTTGATAAAGAAATGTGATTCATACCTAGATGGCTGCAGAGAACATTTAAAACACAAAATCCATTTAGTACCGATTAGCCTTAGAACGTTACTTATATAATCTGTCACAATGGCAGATATTAGAGAGAACATTTTTCTCTTTCCTTCGGAACAGTTTATCAATCACCCCTGCTCCTGACAAGCCTTTAGGGGGAGAACATTCATCAGGGGGTATTAGAAGACTCCAAAAATAAAAGCTGACATGGTATTTGTAAGGAGGATATGAGCCGATTGCGAAGCCTTAAGAAAAGAGACTGTTTGGTCTCCAAGTTCCTGCAGACCACAGAAGTCAGGCCTGCAGAGGTTCCTTGGTAGTGTTCAGTGGAGAGAAGTCCGCCTGGGGAGTCTTAGAACCTGTAATGTGCAGAGACCAGGGAGTTACGCAATACTGATTAATCCCTGGCCTCCAACAGGCAATGGGAAATGTATCGATAATTCTCTGCTTTTCACATCTGCAAATGTCAAGAATTCAAGTTACCCCAGTGGAGTCAAACAAGTAATAAAATCGTCGTATGAGGAATGATAATATTTACTACTTACACAATATTGCACTATTCACCTTGAAAATGGGAAGCGAACCACACATCGTCGTTAGAGCAGCAGCCTGGAGGTCCTCGACCCCAGTCAGGGTTTCCTCTTGGCGAGCCATTTGGTTCCTTCAAAGCCTCTTTTCCACTTTTGAAAAAATGCTTTCCAGGAATGGACTCCCAGAGCCTAAAAGCAAAGTTTGTGCTAGGAGCATGCTAGGATTGCTCGGGGAATAATGACTAAACCTCACCCCAAAACGAACTTAAAAATACTCACAAATGGTGTTAGTTTGAAACTGGCCCTGGTCAGGGAAGGCAAGGAGACCCGGAGGAAAGAGGCCACCCCCTTCTGGTTAGCAGGCGGCAGGCTCCGAAAGCGAGGGGCTTACTTACCGGGCGTGTCTTCCAGAGGCTGCAGGACGAGGAGGTCCCCGTGCCCACGCCGGAACCTTAAGTTTATGCAGAGGCTTTAACTGGGCTCAGGCGCCTGTGCGATGCAGGTGGGCTCAACAACACGTGCTCGGTCAAGGCTGCAGCCTTGAAACGGCTCCAGCTGTAGAAACGGAGCGCGAAGGTGCATTCCAAGGGCGGAGGAGCAGGTGCGCAGCCTCCCGTTGCCAGGGCCTGCGCTGGGTCACCTCTCCGGTTGCCTGTAAACGACCACCTCCAACATTTTATCCCTCCTGATTGGCTCTTCCAGTCTTACGTGCCCCCTCGCCCACAAAGGGCCCAGTTGGTCAGCAAAGGGTTTTATTAGCATAGCCGTGGCTGGTCTGGTGGCAGACGCTGTAGCAATAGAGGCATATGAGAGAAAAAACACAGATTCAGATAATGATTCCAAAGATAAGTAACAATTTTTTCTACCAAGAGCCCCATTGGGAGCCTCCTTGGATAGCAGTAATGAGGTCCAAGGCCGTCTGTGATCTTGCGCTTTGTAAGAAACATATTTTTGGTCTTTGTCCCCATTTCTGGCACACTTCTTAAAAATCTTAGAATTTCAAGTGATGAGGAGAATGAGGGGAAATGGGTCTTTTGTTATGTTAACGTGGTGACTATTGGACCCACCCACCGGAGGAAGGGCTGGTGGTCAGGGGAACAGGACACTTAATTAGAGGGTTGGAACTTTCGAGTCACACCCCCACCCCAACCTCCCAGCCCCTCACCACCCCACCCACACCCCACACCCCACACTCCCCACCTCAGGGGAGGAGAGGGGCTGCAGGTTGAATCAATCACAGGTGGTCAATGGTTTTATCCATTTTGCTTTTGTAATGAAGCCTCTATAAAAACCCAAAGGAGAGCTTCCGAGATGGTGAACCTGGGGAGGTGCTGTGAGAGTGGCTGCCTGAAGAGGGCAGGGAAGCTCTGCATCCCTTCCCCAAGCCCCGCCCCGAGCATGGTCGCATCTGGTTGTTTGGAGGGTTATATCCTTTTATAATAAACTGGTGATCTAGTAAGTGAACTGTTTCTCTGAGTTCTGTGAGCTGCCCTAGCAAATTTATTGCACCTGAGGAGGAGGCCTTGGCCTCTGATGTAGTCAGCTGGTCAGAAGCACAGTAACAACTTGGCTTGCAAACAGCATAGGGTGGTCTTACAGGACCCTTAAACCTGTGGAACCTGATGCTATCTCCCAGTAGTGCCAGCACTGAGCTGACCTGTAGGACACCTGGCATCCTCAGAATTGCTTGATGTAGGGGAAGGCCTCCCACAGACCCTGGGCCACCCTATTTTGGAGACCAGCTTTTGTAATTAGAAACCTTTCAGCATTCAATAAAGACAGGGGTTGCTGGCTATCATATAAGGTGTGCTGTGTGAATTTAGGAAGGACGTCCATGGGTGCTGCAATGTCCTCCAGGCCAATGGAGGGGAGGACGGCAGTCAAGTGATTGTACCGGTGGAAAACAGAATGCATTCAACCAGCCTCAAGGAGAAAGGAGGGTTGACATTTTTTGTTTCTCTAGAGTGGACTACCCCCCTGTGCCCAGGGGAACCCCAGGCTGTCGCCGTCCAGCCGCCCAGTAGAAGCCGCAGCCAGAGATCTGTGCCACATGACCACTGGGTCCCATGCGGGGCTGCCCGATAAATACCTGGACAGTGCAACCAGTCAGTGCCAAACCGGCCGCTGTTCCTTAAGGTGACAGAATGACCACACAATTCTGGGGATATCCTCCCACACTCCTGGCGCAGTTGAGCTGGCTCTATTTAGAGTGATTTTTCTATCTCCAACATAGGGGTGCTAGGTGCTCAAATGTCCATGACCCAGGTCAAGCCACATGAACCCATCCCAAATCTGGGCATGGCCACCCACAGCTCTGATGGTGGTATTTTTAGAACACTTCTGGTCAGTAGTTTGTTGGGTTGCCTAAGTAGTTTGATTGACAGAAACAGAATACCCATGCCCAGCGTTACTGATAGTGTGTGCCACACGCCAGGTTTGGGGACCAGTATTGGAAACGTAGGCAAATTAAGAGTCTTAGCTTGTTCTTCGTTAGTATACCGCATTAGGGCCTTCTAATCCCCTTCCTGAAGTCACGATACCCACCATGGCAGTCCTGGCATGCTAGATACCCACACACCCAACAAAAGTGGACTTATTATTTACTGTGCCAGGTAGACAAATGGGCCCACTGTAGAAAGCTATCTCCATCAAGGGTGCATCCCATGACTGGATATCACAGGAGCAGCAGAAGTCTAAGGTCCAAAAGACAGATATTTAGTAGGAACTTACACAGGAAGGCCTTCCCCTTCTGTGAGATTAACACCTCTAACCTAGATCCTTAGGTGCTAATATTCCTGCAACTTTAGGATTTGACCTGGTCACGCAGACCATCCATACGCATCAGGGGACACAGCAATGCTGGGCATGAGGAGACGGACTGGGTTGGGATATGCTGGACAATGAACCCCACCTCCTCCCTTCTTCCAACAGGGCCAGATTGCAGTAGGACAACAGCATCCCAGTGGAGACCAAGTAGCCCCCATCCAGAGGTGCAAAGTAACTCATCTATCCTGGTGGGATGTTCCACTGCGAATTCCAGTAAATAACCCTACTCCCAGGAATGGTGGGCCTTGGTGTCTCACCAGCACAGCAGACTGACCCACAGCGTGAGTCAGGGAAGTGGCTGTTTCCATGATTTTACACCTTTAGGTATCGGGTACCTTGACAAGGGTTCCCAGTCTGGCATATGGGGCAACAGGCTCTCCTGGTTGATTATTTAAATGTATTAAAGCCTGACACAGAATTTTAGTTGACCTGGATAAGGTGGTTTTACTTATTATCAATTTAATCTGCTACCTTAATATATCTTCCTATTAACCCTGCTGCTTGTAGATTATAAGGGAGATGGAGCCTCCATTACACGTCAGGTTCTTCTGTACAGTCTTGCATATCATGGACTTTGAAATGTGACTACCCCAATCATTATTTATTCAACAAGGGTATTTGTGCACAGTACTTAGCTTCTCTAATTCCCTAATGGTGGCAGCCTGGTTTGCACATCTAAGGGGAAAGCTTGGGTTAGGCCAGACTCAGTGTCCATACAAGCTAAGTCATTTTCAGAACCTTTATTGAGAAAGAGAGGACCAATATAACCAATCTGTCAATTCTTCACTGGCTGGGAACTCTGGCGTAAGGCTCCAAATTCCTTTGGCGGTTCCCTTAGGTATCATTCAGAACATGCAGGACATGCTGTTACTGCATTAACCATCCCATTGTGCTTCAAGGGTAATCCGACATCCTGGGCAATATGCCATCCCACTGAGGCTCCACAGTGGCTGCCCCTCCCGTGGACCTAATCTGCTCTGTCTACTAAAGGGTCAGTTGCGAGGGCTCATAGCCAAGCCACCAGCTTCCGGATTGCCCGGGGGTGTCAACACATTATGAGACGGAATGTGGAAAACAGAGAGGACTGTCTCAGGTTCTTACAGGAGAACTCAAGAAATGTTTTGCCACATACCCTGACCCTATAAGGGCTTATTCTCTTGAACTTTCCATTGTCCAAGCTATAGAGTTAATCCCTTTAGAACAGCCTTGTTGTCGGTGGAAAGCGTTAATGGTCTGAGCGCATGAGTGGTCATCAGTCAGCACTGCTCCGAGTTCATCTCACCGGCAGCTGTGGTTCTTTTCTGTTACAAGAACAGATCCTTAGTGAACTTATACAAACAACTATGTTGACATGAAAATAAAAATACTTACTAATGCTTACAAATTCTGGAGGGATCGGGCAGGGGGGAAAAAGATAAGTGTTTCGTTTTTGTTCACAAAGGTGTATGTTAGTAAATTACCAATAGTTTAGGAGAAAAGAGAAAAAGGTTTTCTTTACTCTGGAAAAACAAAACATAAACATAAAAGAACAACAGTGTTTCAAACAGTCTTAATAATTACAATCATCCTAATTAATTTTTCCATTAGAATTCTGTCAATTCTTTTTCAGTTCAGTGCTATGATCCAAGCTGGAAGGCACCTGTCAGTCTTTTTATGAATCTCCTTGAAGACGAAGCGCTTTTGCAAAAGCATCTAAATAAAACAATTACTGTCTATAAATGATGAAAGATTTTTAAATGGTCATGGTTACAGATCTGATGAGAGTTTATTATAACAGTTGACAAGAGAATTTAGTTATTTTTGTGACAGACTTTACAAAAAATTTAAATTACTGATAACATTATATGAAGACATATCAGATTTTTAGGAATTTCATATAAGTTCTGGAACACTGATATTAATAATACATATTTGTACAAATACGACCTAAGTAAGTCTACCATCACGTCTTACTAGACAATGCTTCCCATGTAATTTAACACATTGAATAAGTCTGATTTGCTTAATATCTCTCTTTTATAAGCAAAGAGAATAAATGTTTTGAGACATTCCAGGGAATCTCTGGAAAATTCCAACGTTAGTTCAAGGTCAAAAAGACTTCATTTGTAACTTGACTTTTGGGAAGTCTGTCAGAAATATCAAAAGGTTTAAAACACTTGATTAAATACCATCATAGATCATGTGAACAATACATGCTTCTCTATTTAACCAAAGTGACAATTAAAAACTCTAAAGGCAAGTACAGAAAGTTCCATACTTGCTAAAAAATTTTTTAAAACTTAGCTCTTTTAATAGAGAAGACTCAGTTTTCTTAAATAATCAAAAACCTGATAAAGACAACATGAAACACTAGAAATAATTTTGGTAAAAAAACAGAATCTTTGTTTTCTTAGACAGAGTACTTAAAAAGTAAAGAAAAGCCTTCACGATCTTAGAAAAGAATAGACCAATTATCCAAGAAAACTTTGTCCTTCTATCAGATGAAAGAAAATTAAGTTTTAGTTTTATATGGGTAACCTACTGATATTAAAGCTTGTTTTCCTTTAACCCAATGAATTGGAACTCTTTTACCAAATTAATTTTGACAATAACACCTGGAGGTAGAAACACATCATATACGCATGGAACATGTATCCACAGACATGCATAAACACACAGGCATAAACAAAGACCCCACTGTTTTCATTCCAAAACTTTAGCCATGAATCAGGTAACATATAAAACTATAAACATCAGTGAAATCCAAATTGTGTCTCTGGCAAATGGAACAAGTTAAGGTTACATGCTCAAACGGCTAAAGATTTTTACTAATATTCATGGAGAAGACTTTTAAGATTTGTATTTGCCCTTGACAGTCTTATGGAGACTGTGGACTAGATTTGGGGCCAGGGAGCTTTTAGAGCAGCATGTATTTTTAAAAGTCCCTTTTTCCCTTTTTTCTTTCAGTCGCAAGGAATGTGGGCAATGTTTTATCTCCGGGGGTGTTTACATTTCAAAGGCAAATTTACATCTTCAAAGGACAGAAAAAGAATGCAAGTTTTCTGCAGCACTATGGGTGTGGGAGTAGATCTACTCTCAGAAATCTAGGGTAATTACTCGTTAACATTTTCCTTCGTATTTGGGGTCAGAAGGCTTTGTCCATTTCATTGTCAAGCTTCATAACATCTTCCCTTTCTTCTTCTCTTTTCCAAGGATTCCACCTTTTACTGTATCGATCAGGCTTTGTCACAAGCACTCGGATTGGACCTTAATCTGCTACAGTTTGTGCCCTCCTAACTTTGCAAAATGCACATTAGTGTCTCCAACTTGTCCTGCTCGCCCATCTTTTGTTAGTCCCAAAGCTAGCAGAGGAGTGGACTTCTCTAACCTCAGCTCTTCTCTCAACTTTCTAACTCAAGCTTCAGCTCTAGTTGGGCATCAGTGTCCAGCTGAACTGCCCACAGCAGAGGCCAGCCCACTATGACCACCTGTTTCCTTCTTTGCCACAGTGCACTGTGCACAGATCCTCAAACAAGCACTTAGACCAGCCAGTGTCTGGGGCATCCCGGTGCTCGTGCAGCAGTGGAGAGCATCTGACATGCAGGCCAGCCCTCCCCACATAGGGGTTCCCACCAGGTTACCTCTTTCCCAAAACCCATTTCTTTTATCTATTGGCTGCCTTGCCGACTGTTGTTTTGCAAAGTGGGCCCCACACATGCAAGGCAAAAAGAGAAACTGATGACAGAGACCATTCCAGATTGGTAGGTGGCAGCTTTAATAAGCAAGCGAACTTACATATAAGCTTGTGTTTGGTGGCCACAAGTTGAGCAGATCTTTACATCTTCCCTTCTGAATCTTAAGAGTTTATATAGAAGCCTTATCAGGATTCAGTCATATATACCACCCAGGTGGTCCCAATAACACATTGTCTCTTAAGGATACATCCTTAAAAACAGCTCCCACCGTGGGACAGTGGACAAAACATACAGTTCAAGGATAGGGGAGGGAGGGAGGGCCTCTCAAAGGCCCCTTCCAACAGCTAGTGGAACCCAGATATCTTTTGTTGTTGTTTTTAAACATCTCAAATGATTCTAACATCCAACCAGAATTAGGAACCATTAGCTTTGGACAGTGGCTCTCAAATTTTGCTGCATCACCGGGAAGTTTTGAAAATCCAAGTACTCAGGTAGCATTCAATACCGATCACATCAGAATCTGTGGGGGAGATCCAAGCTTCAGTATTTGGTAAAGTTTTCCTGCATAACAAGAAAAGACTGAAGAACTTCTACAGACCAGAGGAGATTAAGGAGATGTGACAATTAAATATAAGTGGTATCTTAGATGGGAACCTAGAACAGAACATGGACGTTAGTGGGAAAACATGTGAAATCTGGATGAAGCGTGGGTGTGGAGCTGGCTAGTAGCAATGTAACCATGCTGGTTCCTCAGTTATGACGAATGTCCTATATGGTGGTGCCCAATGTCACCATCAGGGAAAACCGGGTGAGAGTACTGAGAACTCGCCATACCATCTTTGCCATTTTCCTTTAAATCTAAAACTATTTTAAAATTAAATGCTTATTAAAAACTACCAGCCATGTAAGAAAAATGCACTCTTCTCCTTAACTAGCCTTGGGTCTGAACCTGCAGGAGCTAATAAATGTGGAAGGAGAAGGAAGCAAAAAGGGAACTAGTTTTCCCGCTACACAGAGCCTGGCACATAGAACTTACTCAACTTTTTATTAAAACGAGACAAAAAACAACAAAAAAAAACAGAATGAAAGGTCACACAAAGGGTCGTGGAAGGAAGGTGTAGAGGTGGAATAGACGCATAATCTTAAACCGATGTCGCTTGTGGTCTGCAGAGACGAGAAGACAGAGGGATGCAAAACATACTGCAGAGAGAAAGTGAATGGTGCCATTAACTCTCTGTGAAAACCCAGACATTCGTTTTGACTGGACGGCTCACATCCATTATTTTCTTACAGTCTCACAGGAGTATCTGGACAGGTGTCCTTCCATTTCGTAGCTGAGAAGACTCGCGCACAGGCAGGTTAAATGCTTTCCTTGAGGTCGCCCTGTGTCCTTGAGCACAGACGTTAGACTGCAATGAGGGCGGATTTGTCCTGGGCCCATAACACCCTTACGGAATGTAAACGCACAGTCTCCCACCTCCAACACCCAAGGATTTATTAATTAGCAAGTGGAGAAGCCACCAGATTGTGCTGCTCTAAGTGACAACAGCCAGGATCTGTGAGGCATGCCAAGGGAGAGTTTGGCCAATCCACGCTTTTGAAATTTGGGAATTCATAAACAACGCGTGTAAATGTGAACACTGTTACCTGGCAAGACAATATGAATGTCCAGATTTATGTCCATCCATTGGGCCAACATTCCTATACCAAACTCAAGTGTTGATTACACTGTCTTCTCTCCCACCCGGCCTCTCACCGGCAGGATCTCCGCCTCTGGGGAGAAGGCGGCCAGCGCCTGGGTGGAAGGAAAGCTCCTTCTCACATGGTGGATGCCGATTCTCAAGCCCTGCTGCTCCACAGACCAGTGTCGGGTCTCCGTGTTGTCCCTGAGCCTCTTCAGAAGGCTCACCCCTGGCCACGGACTTGCACAGGTGAGACAGGAAAAAGGGTTTGGGCAACTGTGGTCACAAGCCTTGAAAACGCTTCAGGTGTTTTTTAAAAATCTCCTTTGAAGACCAGGCACACATCCCTTCTGAAAGAGCCATGGGTTCTTAAATTAAACACTGTTTTGCCTCGGATCTTCTCTCTGAATTAAAACGTTGCCTTCTCTGTCTTTGCAATGATTGTTGAGAATCTCTCATTATCACCACCATCACCCCCACAATCAATAACAGCAGGCTTCTATCAATTTTTGGCTCTGTGTGAGATGATGCCCTAAGCACTTAATGTGCATTATATCCTTCAGTCTCATAAATAAAAGAAATCCCTCTGAAGCAAATATTACTCTTAACCCTGTTTTGCAGAGGGAGAAAACAGGGCTGCCACCAGGAAATGGCAACAACCTGACTCAACGCAGACTCAGAGCCAAAGCTCTCATCCCTTGGTTAATATGTCTCCAAAGTTTAGGAGGAAGTGTGTGTGTTCAGCTTCCCACCTGGGCTAGATTAGATTCCCTCTCCCAGCCTTTCTAATTTTGACAACAGAATGTACACTCCCTGAGGGCAGAATTTTGCCTTCTACTAGTTTCTTTTTACCTTTTTCACTACTGTGTCCCCAGTACTGGACAAACGCCTGGCACAGAATGGGCGTCGATAACAGTTTACTGAATGAACAAATTAATAACACTCTATGGAGGCAGTTAGAATACACTGGAAAATCATGAAACTTAAGAGTCACGCAAACTTTTATACTTATCAAGTCAATTAATTTTAGGCAGATTGTACAATATCTCTGAACCAGAAAAATGAGCATAGTAATTCTGTCCTAAGGGCAGCTCTTGGGGGCTAATGAGAAAAACCTACAAAGAACACCACAACAGAGAACAGTGAGATTTTACTATTGTTACATGTCAATGGAAGTTTCATTTAAGTACCTGTTTCTCAGTCTTCTGACTAGTTTTCTTATTAGAAATCATGTCCGTAAATTCAAATTAGCCCCTTGGTCAAGCGTGGCTTCATTCATAGGTCAAACCCCATCTGTGAATATTCTAGAGACAGTTTTGGATTCTGATTTCATAAACAAAAATAGCCCTGCCAGAGTCATCAGTGGAATCTGTCTGAATGCAGACGATAAGCCAGCGTGATGAGTGATCACTGGAGAGAGAAGATGGGTTGGCTTTCATTTTAGGCAAGAGGGGACAAGTGCATTCATGGAAAACAGAAGTTACTGGTTCAGAGGAGAGAGATATGGCCACAAAGGAGGCTATTTTCCTTGATGACATGTTTCTACTGTAAAGTACCTCGGAGAGTAGGCTCCTTTCTTTATTCCTTGAAAATGTAGCAGTCTGTGTCAGTCTGGGTTCTCAGTGGAAATGTGAGTGTGTGTGTGTTGCCATCCAAGCCTTTGGCAAATGATCACAGATCACAAGACCAATGTTCTCTAAGGAGGGGAAAGAAAGCCCAGGTTTGCACAAAGATCCTTTTTATTGCCAAGCACATTCAAAACTATTTGCCTTCTTCTGCTCCAGGAATTTTCTGGGTTCCTCTCAGTACCAGCCCGATAAACCTGGAAACCGATTTCCCCGTGGTCGGGAGCTGGCACTGGAGCAGATAGGTGCAATCCAGGCTGGGCATCGCCAGACAGTCTGTGGACTCCCAGCAGATGTTGCAAAAGGCAGTCCAGATTTGCTAGCCTTTTCCCGGCAGCTTTCCTGTTTTCCCTTCTGAGTCTGATGTTTCCTTGCAGGACACAGTGTCTGTCTGAAGAGCAGATGTGTTGGACAGGGTTATTTTTTCTAAGCTAATTCTCCAGTACTGTTTGCCTGTTAAATCCCAGAATGTTGTAGAGGCTTCTCACAAAGAGGAGGGAACAGGATTTATTCAAAAGCTGGCTATCATCTGATAACTTGAAATTATGCATTTCCTTTCCATGGAGAAAAAAGTAAAAGCATTTTATTTCACAGCAAAAGTTGTCCTGCGATGAAAATATTGAAATTGAAGCCACCTTTAAGAGTAACTTTGGGTGCCTATAAAACATATGCTATGTAAAAAAAAAAAAAATTGGCAAATGGCGCTACCTTTTGTCCAAACACTAATTGTCCTCTTTTCGTGTTGCTCTCGGGTATCTTTGCTAATGTACTAGCTCCGTAAAGGCCCATATGTGATTTCTCTGGAAGGCATACAGTGGAAAATGTTTTCCATAGATGTTCTCCCACTTAGCACCCAGCAACATTTTCATGGATACCAGATAAGCTTCAGAAGAAATCAGGAAGAGACCCAACCAGCTTATAGTGAAGAAGGGGATTTACTTAAGGACAGGCACGGACTGGAGCAGAACAGCTCCAAATCCAAGTCCCAGCCAGCCAGAGGGGCTGCCTGCCCTCCTGCCTCCCCCTCAGCGGCATCACGCTCTACTTCCCGATAGCTCTCCTTCTCCACGTTGACTCCTCCATTTCTCCTTCTACTCGATTCCTCCCCTGTTGTCTGCCCTGGAGCCATATTATGTGCAGATTTATCTTAGGAATATGCATCTCCCACTGCTTCCCACATACACAGAGAAGTGAGCATAAGGTGGGTGTCCTGAAACTGCTGTTCTCTCAGTCAGTTTCAGTTTCCAGGTGCCTCCCATGAGCACCTACTGCACAGAGTGTAATTCTGCTATTTAAGGACACATATTTTCAGTAAAACATGGCCCCTAAACGCAAGCCAACTACTTGAGCTTGGGCTCTACTGAGGAAGCAATAATCTGCTCTGAAGCTATAGAAAAATCATGCCTGGTTGAGTTTACCAAGAAACAGTAGGCTGGTCCCCAAAGTGGCACCCTTGTAAGGGATTTTCAAGGGCAGTTTGCCTGTAACACCAGTTGCCTTTAGGGATCAGCCTCCAGGACCTGACCCACTGCACATCATTTATGCATCCTCAAAACTCTGGGCCTTGCGGCACTCCCTTGCATCTTTGCCTCCCAAATCCCGTCTCGGCCTCACAGTCCTCAGTTCCAAATTCTCAAGGAGCATCTGATTAGCTGGCTTCATTTTTCCTTCCAGAAAATAGGTCATCATTTCCTGACCAGCAACAAGTTTGCTTTCCCACAGATCAAGTGTTTCTCTCCAGCCCAGCTCCCTGGGGCTTGGGAAGAGGCATGGTGATGGCTGTCTAAGATCAGGAATGGTAGACAGGGCCATTTTCTATAAAAAGTTGGGTGAAAAGCCCATGTGATATCATCAGCCAAAATGTCTCCATTTCTGGAAGTTCTTCAGAAACTACCAATAAGACCACCTTTAAAGGTAAGCGGATGTTTATTTCACAGAAAGGGAAGCAGCTCTGATCATCACATTCAATGGCTCCGTGCCATTAGCCTCTGCAGAGAGAAAGAAGTTCAGGGCACCCATAAAATGGTCTTCATATTTAAATGCAAATTAATTCATGAAACCACTACTTAATTAGCAAGTAAATACTAGACGCCATAGGGGATATAGGATGTATTAGACATGAAACATGCCCACCGAGATTTTCTTTTCTCTTTTCTTCCCTTTTCTTTTCCAGAATTCTCAGAGAATGATGAAGCATGTATTAAAGGTCACCACAACACGAAATTCAGACCTGATAGCTGTGGAAACAGAGATATGGATCAGATGACCTGGGATATGGGAACTAAGGAGCTATCTATAGTTTCTCGTTGAGGAGAACTGGTGAAAGAAGCAGTAACTGAGCTAGAACTTGAAGGTTAGGTAGGAACCATACTCTAAAAAGTGGAAAAGAAGAAGGAAATTCCAGGCAAAGGAAGTGCTGGGAACAGTCAGCTCTGGAGCACTGAGTGGGCAAAAAGAGAACTGAGTGTCTAAAATCAGGAAAGCCAGAGGAGGCAAGGGGTTCGTGTAGCGTCCAAAGGCCCAGGGGCACCCAGAGTCATGCTCCCTGTGCTAAATCTGGAAGAAATGAGAAAGACAGATTTAAGAGGGCAGGAAGTAGAGGTGGGCAAACAAACCATGGACTTAACCTGCAACTTTACTTTTAAAGAGCTTACCCAACAGAAACACAAATTCAAGTGTACAAAAATACTCACTGCATTTTTTATAATAGAGAAAAAAGAGGATATCACTTAAATGTCTATTAACAGGGGACATTTTCATAAATAATCATCCATTCAACAGACTACGATATGACTATTAAAAAGAGAAGGTGTTCTGATAAAAAGACAGGCATCTCTCATACATTCTTAGGTAAAAAGAAGGAAGTTGCCAAACAACACGTGTAATGTCATCACAATTTCATTTAAGAAAAACAACAAAGAATAATATTTAGTATAAACTTAGGTGTAGGTATAAAGTTTGAGGTTCTGGAATTAGCCAGGCCAGGCCCGGATTCCGGCTCAGTCCCTTATCAGACAGTACCACAGGGACTGAATAAGAGACTTTGTGGAAAGTGTGTAACATACTGTTGGCTCATAGTAATTCCTCAATAAATATTAACTGTGATTATGATGCATATGTTTATATGGTTATATTATATTGATAAAGGTATATATAAATATATGGACAAAAAAATTAGGAAATAAACTATTGTTAACAGTTAAAATTGGGGCGGTGATATTAGAGAAAAGGAAAATCACTTCTGTTTTATTTGAATTTGTTACCAAAGCAAGCACACGTTATTCTTCTAATTAGAAAGAGGTTGAACATTCTCTTTGAAGAGATTCTGTGATCTGAACTTGAACTTCAGTGGGAGAGGAAAAAGATACATAAAAGAAATGTACCTCTAAGTTAACTCAAGAGGAAGCATACACCTGCCTGATCGGAAACTAATGGCCAACGAGAGGAAGAATTGAGGATGACCCGGACGCTTGGAGCCTTAATGCCAGAAAGAACAACACCGCTTCCTCATAGTAGGGGAGGGGGAATAGTTTGGGGGCAAACCACGTCAGTTTTGTACTTTATTCATCGATGGTTATGTAAGGACCACATAACCACATTCTCTTTGTGAAAAGTTATTCTAGTAGTATTTTCACTCCTTCACTGATGATGAATGTGGAGAAGAGGAGAAAAGCTTCCAAGGCTAGTGTTTGTTTTCTTTTTTATCCTTACTAGCGTGTAGTGTTGTCAGTGTTCCAGCTCTTGGCTATTCTAATAGCTGTGATGTTTTAAGTTGCAATGTTCTAATGACATATGATGTTGAACAGCTTTCATATGTTTGTTTGCCATCTGTGTATCTTCTTTGGTGAGGTGTCTGTTCAGGTCTTCTGCCCATTTTTTAAGCAGGTTGTTTACTTTTTCATTGTTGAGTTTTAAAAGTTCAGCACGTGTTTTGGATAAGAGCCCATTATCAGATATGCTTTTTGCAAATGTTTTCTCCCAGTCTGTGACTTGTCCTCATTCTCCTGAGGTGGTCTTTTGCCGAGCAGAGGTTTTAATGTTAATGAAGTACAGCCTATCAATTATTTTGTTCATGGATCATGACTTTTTAGGTTAGATTTTCTTAAGATGAATCTTCTGTTTTCCTAGAAATATCTTAAGGAACCTAAAATCTGACTTTGACTAAAAGAAAATCTCTTTTTAATTCCAAAACTTTTAAGCTTTCATGTAGATTGTATTGATTGACAGGCTTGTTTCTATTAACTGAGGATGATTTTCCAAGCCCCAAATCTTGAGAGTGGCTTCTGTGTTCACCAAGCTGGTGTGATACCAAACCTAGATGTTTTAAGGAAGATCCTCTTGATTAGCCAGATGTCTCCTGGCATTGTGTGTACAGCTGGTTCCAGAAATGTCTAATGGATTGATAAAGCCTTTTTGCTTTTCATCCACCTGTTGGGTATCAGGTGAATGTATCTACCTTCACTTTCATATCTTGACTAGTTCGATGCATAGAATCAAACAAGCAAGAACTAAAGGTTCAGATTAAACAATGCAGGGATGATTGTAAGTAATCAAAGATGCTACTTTAAGCCCATTAACTAAGAGATCTAGTGAAAAAAACAAATGCTTCTAATTAGAGGCAAATAAGGAACCTAATCATCAACTGCATTGAGTTTTTTTGTACTGCTGTCATTACAGTATTAACCTTCTGCAAGTTTGCATCGAGACTTTGAATCTTTTATTTATGAAGTTACCTCTTGGCATGCCAAGTGATAGTAACCATTTCATTAACAACTTCAGGCTTCAGGTTCTTGAAGCCTAAATTAGTCCATAGAATAGACATGTAGTTGTTGTGCTAGACTAAAGTACAGTACAGGCTACAGAGTGAGCATTTAGCCCGTCCACTGCACAGGTCACAATAGTGTTGGCACATGTATCTTCAGTCTCTACACTGAGGTCAATTACAATGCACTTGACCTATGCAGCTGTGGACTTTACAGTGAGACAGAGTAGAATAGAGCTGATATGCAGAGCTATAATCTTCACACTGGGGTAGATTACAACAGAAAGGAAAGAATTAGACATGTGAAAAAATACAAGCAGACTTGTAAAGATAGGGCCCGATCCACGTGTAAGAAATGAACAAAGTGTATCAGTCAGGGCTCTCCAGAAAAACAGAACAAATAGAATATACAGAGATAGATATAAGAGAAGATTTTTTTATAGGGACTAGCTCATACAATTCTGGAGGCCAAGTGGTCCCACAATCTGCCACAGGCAGGCTGGAGAATCGGAAAAGCCAGCGGTATAATTCAGTCTGTGTCCAAAGGCCTGAGAAGCATGGTCAGGATGGCTTAAGTGCCTGAGTCCAAAGCCAGAAAACCAGAGTGCCAATTCCAAGAGCAGGAGAAGATGGGGGACTCAGCTTCAGCCGAGAGAGAGAACTCACCCTCTCTCCACCTTTCTGTTCTATTTGGACCCTCAAAGGATTAGATGAAACCCACACTGGGGAGGACCGTCTGCTTTACTTGGTTCACAAACTCAAATGCTAATTTCTCCCAGAAACACTCTCACAGACACACCCAGAAATAATGTCTCACCAGCTATCTGGGCATTCTTTAGCCCAGTGAAGCTGACACATAAAATAAGTTAGAATTCTGTCAACTCAGACTGGGGAAGTGGGAAGAGAAATGGAGATTGGAAATATGGTAAGAATTATTGCATTTGGAGATCCAAGCAGTTGAGGGTCACCACCTGCCCCAGTGCTTTGACCTGCAGGCAGGTCAGTGGTAGCATTAGACTTATGTTTATGGGATACTACCAGCAGTGGTAGTAAGTAAAAGCTGCCTATAAAGTCAGGAGCATCTGAAATAAGTTCATGATTAGTCCATCTCTGATGAGCTGGGCTTCCTGGTCTAGCCAACCCAGCAAAATTTGGAGCAACTGCAAAAAGCAGTGAACCAAAACCCTTCCTCAGACTGGGCCCAGGAGAGAAGTAGATCATTAGCAGCATGAACATACACCAGCAGAGCAAGAAAGCAGTCATCTTTTGGGGAGTGGCCATCACGGTGTGATGTACTGGGCACATGGCACCATTCAAATAATTATCCTTTTGTTCAAGGTACAGCTGCAGTTCAAAGATCAGGATACAGTTCTTCCCAGGTGACGACAGCTGCCGTTTAGTGAACAGGTCTCATGCTCTAGGAACCACTACAGTGGAGAGTAGAGATGGAGATGGAGATGGACTGATGGAGAGCAGAGAACTATTCTTTCAATGTGAATAATCCACTTCTGAACCCAGGGCCAACCCTCTCTGCAGCGGCCTTCCAGAGCAAAACATCCTGTTCCTGAATGTCTGCTTAATAAAAGCCACCACAAGGTAAAAAAAATAAGCAAAACTCAAGAGCGAAGATAAATACAGATTGATGGGGCATTCATAGGGGGTGCAGGCAGAACCTGAGAGGAGAGATGTAAAAATATCAACAATTTTTGAGCTCTTTGCCAGGCACTGTACAAAATGCTTTACCTAAAGCATATAATTTAATCCTAAACTCGTACTGCAGAGTAAGTGCTATTATTATGTATCTCATACAGATGGAAAAGAAAAATGTTCAGAGAGTTTACGTAATTCACCTAAAGACACAGACAATATTGGTTTTGTGTTGTTTTCGTAGCTATACCAGAACTACATTTCCCAGAATCCCCTTCCATACCTGGTTCCACATTGGGGTTGTCCATAAGAAACATTAGCTATCATTCCAGAGACAGAGAGAATCAGCAGCCATTTACTTTGCTTAGAAAGAGAGGCCGAGGATTCCTGCTTGTCCTTACTTTCCTCCAGTCTGAGTCAGGTCTTCCTCCTGATGGGGGTCTGACAGCAACTCCAGGCCTACTACCAGACATTCCACTGAAGTCTCCCGGAAGCAGTATCTCCAAAGAGCCAGCAATCTTTTACAGACTTCCAGACTGTGAAGCAGTCCCTGCAGCGGCGGGATATGCCCACCTTCCTGAAGACCCCACTTGCCCACCCACCCCACGCTGGCTCACCTGGGCCACCATGTTTTACCCTTTTGGACCTTCTGTTCCCCAGACCTGCCCACCAATGGGTAATGCATATTTCCTGTTTGGCTAATACTTACACTGATTCTACACCCCTAATTAAGCAATCACTGATACATAGAGTTAATACATAGTAGAGCCCATATTCTATAATACGGAATCATATGGTTGGGCTCCAGAACCACCCACTGTTAGGTACCAGGCAGCTATCTAAGGTAATATTAGGACTTAGTTGTTCAAACTCTTTGTTTTACTAAGAAGGAAAAAAAAAAGTATTTGTAGCAGTTTTCTCCCATGGATATTTAATTATACACAAAGCTTCCTATGTTTCCTGTAAACCAAAGGTAAGAGCAATATATTGGTAAATAAGGATATAAAATGTACAAGTGAGATGCCTTTGGTGATCTGCATCTTACTATTAATGTGTGCATAGAAGAGCTAGCATATATGATTCTACTCAGATAAATCAAGTGTATTTTACCCGAAAACATTCACAAAGGTCTCGTGGCGCAGTTATAACGCCTAATGCTCTCATGCACAGAGAATTCCGTGCACTGCAGAAGTCCCTGGAACACGGGCGCCTGATGAGTGCCAGTAGGCAAAGGCAGTGCCAGATTTACTCTACATTTGCGGAAGGCTTATCTTCTCTGCCATTCACAACCATGTCCATGAATGCAGAAGCCAATTTTTCTGATGACACAGTATTTCTTATATCCAATGCCTTCTCCTCTTTCCTAGTCTGAATCATAAAGAACTAACCCTGAGTCCAGTCCTAGGAACACACCCTGCCTGGAAATTGCGTTCTTAAGCACACAATTTTAGTAATTCTCTTTATTCCTAAGAATACCAAAGCCATCAACATTACCTTTTTTAAAAAAGACAGAGATAGCCAACTGTACTACTTCTTTAGACAAGCAAAGGTGTTATTACAGGAAAAATAAGATAAAGCCCTGGGGATACGGTACTAGAAAAAGTTCAGTGAAACACTTGTTTATGCCTGGAAATATTTTGCTTTGAGAAGTGGTTGGACCCGCACTCATTTTCCTAGAGACTGACTTCTTCTGTTGTATATGGCTGGCCAGGTACACACAGTCAGAACAGACACACAGAAAACTGACGGAGATAGAATCCTTGCACCCACCACATAAACCCAACTGGGGGACTGACAAGAGCAGTTAATGTAAAGCTAGGTGTTCTAGGCTTTAAGAGAGACCTTTAAGGTCCATCATTTGAACTTTTATGTTTTTAATCATAGCAACAGCTATCACTAATGGAGGTTCCAGTCATCTGTGAGGCACCAAGCTATGTGCTAGGAATTGGAGTTGTATGTAGCATGAGTAGTTGAAATTTTTTTTAAATGGAGATATGCTCAACTTAGCAACACAGCTGTACAATTATTTTCCATAGCATCCTCCCAACAAAGATGTAATGAACCCAGATGCCAGGCTCGGCCATTGTTATTTTCTCTACTTTACAAGTGAGGAAATGGAAACAGAAGCTCAGACACTTACCTATCTGTTGGGACACCAAAGCTCGGCAACAGAGGTTTTCCCAGATCCAGTTTCTTCAACTGCAAAGTCTACACTCTTTCCATACTTCTCCCATATGGATCTAGAAATGCTCTTACTAGTTTGGGTTCTTAAAGACTCAAGATAAGATAAGAGACATTATTTGAAAACTAGAATTTGCAAGCTGTTGTCAACTTCAATCAATATCCTAGGCCCTGTTCCTGATTCTAACATCCAAAGCTACAGACAAAAGATTTCTCTTTAGCTTAAGAAATCCCTAAAGACGATATTTAGACACAAGGTAAAACATATGAGCTCCACAGTAATAAACATACTAAGGAATTATCTTGAAAACAATTTCTTGTTTTCTCTGTCTTTCAGAACTCAGTTCCTTAATTTCTGGTGCAATCTACCTCTATTAACCATTCTGTTTAGATTAGCTGTTCCAGTGCAAATCATGACAACTATTACACTAGATTATAGGCTAATAACTATGCAAATATGCCCTCAGACAAATAAAATTCTCATAAAGATTTAAGGTAAAACTATTATAAACTAAAATGTGGAGAAAATGAAGATCATTTAATTTCAAGGTGGCAAAACAGTATTTTCTATCATTTAAATATCTGATCTGGGACTTGTAAAACATAGAAGAGGCTGTTAGTCGTATATCACAATGAAATTAAAAGCACAGAATAAACATTGCAGTGTTCTGTACAAAATACAATGGTAACAACTTCGACGCAGAATTTGTAATAGGGCATATCAGTGAATTGAGATTCTTGATTGCAACTACCATGTCTATTCTCTGTATCCCCAGACTTACAGTGAACATTTTATAAATATTTGATAAATAAAATGAGTGGGATTTTAAATAGAGGTTGTAACATCTTGGGAAACAGGGAGACACTGAAGTTCCAAAACTACATTTCAACATATAAATTAAGTAGAGCATTAGAAATATCTGAGTTCCTTATTTGGGTCATAGGAAGTCAGGATATCATGATGGGTTAAAAAAAAAAGTTTCCACTTTGAGGTCTGAAAGACCTGATTCAAATCCCAACACCATAACTTACTATAATAAGATTTCAGACAAGCTACTATGGCTTTACTTTATTGAGTGTAAAATGAGAAAATATGACCACCAAACACTGGTCTCCTCAATGTCTAAGAATTGTGTGGCCTAGTCAGTCTGGGAAACCCAATGATAAACCCAGTAATTCCAACTTGGAAAGCTACTACACAAGACTACTTTTTTATTCCTGGAAATCAAGATTTGGCTAAAAGTAGGCAAAGAATATTTGCATCACTTTGTGACTATCCTACCAGTCACAAGAAGCCAGCTGGCTTTAAAGGTATAAATGATGTGACGGGAAACACTTTTCCTGGTTGCACTGAGTAAAGGTTATAGGTCATGTCAGTTAGTTCATTTTCCAACACAGCCATCCCCAGTACAATGATATCTCATTAATGCAGATGCCCCTCTAACTGAAATTCGGCATGACCTAGGACTTAGACTTATCCAATGCAGTTTTATTGTTAAAATTCTAGAAGGAATTTATTATAAGGCAAACTCTCTTTCTCACCTATAACACAGTTCCACCGCAGAGATGGCGCCCAAAGATCTTACAGGATTATCACTGAAAAACGAATTGATTCCCAAGACATACAGCCACACCCCTAACATCATACACAAATAACCATCACGACCAACAGGCAACTGAGCTAAGGACATTTACACAAGGGTAAAGGATTCCTACAAATTCTGCAAAATATCTCCCTGATTCTATTACGTCTACTGGAGAGAAAGAATGTTCCCCACAGTATCCCAGAAAATAGCGGCTATAAACAAAAAGACAGGGCAAATTGAAATTGGACTCCATGGAAATCCATTTAATGACACTTTGAGTTATTTTCAGCAAACTGGCAAATGTGTGAGTTCAATCAATCCTTAACAGGGAACCCAATCAAATAAAGACATACCAGTTTCTTGACTTTCATTAGTAACTCATGAGAAAGCTTTTTAATAAAATGCATTACTCCCAAGCCTTTGCCTTACTGACAGAACTTCCTTCTGCCTTTTCCTTATCATAGCACTATAAATTAACACCTATTCAGCCTAGATTCTCCCTGGGCCGAGGCGATCCCCTGAAGAGAAAAGGGCAGCCTTGGCCGCTGCTGAGCGGGCAGCCAGGTGGTCCGGCCGATTGCCAGCTAGCGGTGATCACAGTAACCGGACTGCCCAGGGTCCGCCGGCTGCCTTAACAACTCCATCAGAATACAGAATGTCTTTGACAATCTCTGGGTTATGCATTGTGTACACAGCTTATGAGGGGAATTTCTGGAATTAGGCTGCCTGGGTTTGGATCCCAATTCTACACCTTGTTAGCGGCTTCGGGTTGTATTCATTTCTTGACCTAGAGCATGCCTCCATGTTCTCAGCCTGTAACATTAGCACACGGAGTTGTCATGAGATTTCGGTGAGATGGTGTATTCCATGGCTTGGCATAGCGTCTGGTACATTGTTAAGGCTCAACAAAGGTAAGATGCTTTCAGAAGCAGGTGGTGGAAGCCACAGGGGCAATGATGGGGATGTTGGCAGGTGCCATGACACAGCGTTCAATATAGTGAAAAGAGTTAAGATCTAGTCAGTTAGATGTGGACCCAAAACCCCACTCATACAACCTTTTAAAAACACTGAGTATTTTAAACAAGATGGATAGACTTACTTTAAGGAAGATGGGTAAACTCTGACAGCCTCAGATTTGGTATAGTGATACTTAGTACCCATCTCAGCAGGTTATAAAGACTCAATGAATTTGTTGACTACTGATTCTTTAATAGGTATTCGAAGCATATTGTCTCATTGAATCCTTACTGCAGTCTGCAAGGTATTAGCTCTTCTTTATGAATGAAGAAACCAAGGCTCAGAAAGTGTGACTTTCCCATGGTCACAGCAGAAGGATATGGTAGATGCAAATTCTTTATGCAAAATAATCTGATTTCAGATCTGGAACTCTTCCCACCAAGATGCTACTCACGATTCTTAATGTGCCAGAGAGGGCCTAGGACAGTGCTGGCTCACAGTACTTGCCAAATAGGTACAAGCTCTCCTCCCTTACCCAATGTTACTCTGGGTGTACGGGCCCCTGGAGGACTTGTGAACATCCGGGTACCCCCAGGACAGTTCACTGAGACCCGGCAGATCCTTCGTGCTGCATGGGGCAGGTTCCCATTTCAAACTTTGTCTCTGAACTTGAGGTTATTTTTATATTTGTTATTTTATTTTATTACATTTTTTTCATCTCCCTTCAAAACTAGAATATAAGCTCCTTGAGGGCAAGGACGTGTCTCTTGCCCTCATCTATACCCTTATAAATCTTGGTTGCATGAGTGAATACATTTTTTGAAACATTATAGGCCGTCAGCAATCTTTTCTCCAGGTACTCCATATGAATCATTCTAGTTTGACAGAATGTATGCCACAATTTAAAAGTCTTTGTTACCTTTCACCCCCCACAAGAAATGGTGAGAAAAGTCTGTAATGTGCTTATAAAACATTAGTTTAAGTAGCAACCATCCACCTTGGTCACAGCTCTTTAAAAATAAGAGCATGCTTTCATCTTGATATGTCAGACCCTTTGGCCATCTAGCAGGGCGTAGTGGTCGGCTTCTAAACGAGCCCCCCTCCAGACTCACTCACTGCTCTTCCT
The DNA here is from genome assembly GCA_029783875.1 of Phataginus tricuspis. Taxonomy (NCBI): domain Eukaryota; kingdom Metazoa; phylum Chordata; class Mammalia; order Pholidota; family Manidae; genus Phataginus; species Phataginus tricuspis. The sequence continues at coordinate 32,553,314 of JAQQAC010025234.1, read as the reverse complement.
GGTCACTAGCATAACTGGTTTTCTGTCTTTGGCTTTATAGGGAGTAAGCGATTCCTTTATCGGCAGGAACCTTGGGCTGTGTATTCACAGGGAATATCTAACGTCTTCCGGATATACTCTCTCCCTGTGGGTCCATTGCGACTCCCTGCAGTCAGTTTACTGTATGTTTCGCTCAACTTGATAGAGTGCAGGTAGGTGAGTATTCTCAGATGATTTGTCAATATCAACTGATGTTTTCTTGTCACAGATAAACGGCCTGTGCCATGAATCAATAATGTGTTAGCGGTGCTGTCACAATCCCCTCTAATGTGTGTGCAGCGTATCGACAGCAGGTATATTACTGTGAATGTCTGCAAATGTTAAACAGCTTAGCTATTTCTGTGCACCCCATCCCCGCTCTGTGCCTCTTGGCAAAGTAGGGCATTTGCTTCCGTGGCGTCCAGGGAACGTGACTGAGACTGGTCTACATGCACAAATAGCAGACGGCTCCGTTCCATCCCATTCCAGCTGTAAGTTTCCATTAAACCAATTAGCTGAGATCCATCTAGGCTGTGTGGCTTTGATTACACAGCTGGGCCCAAAAAAACACGCTGATGTTTTCATTCACATCAGAGTGATGCGGTCCTGAACCGGAGCCCTCAGAATGAGCACTCTACAATCCAACACAACTGGCGACATGAAGTCCCGACTCAGACTTCTGGGTCAGACAAACACTCTCCGAAGAGCTCCCATCCCAGAGCTATCAGCACACTGTCTCTAACCCAAACAGAGCAATCAGGAGCAGGGGAGTCCAACCTGGAACCCGGCTGACATCGTCCGTAATCTCCAGAGCAGACAGTACAGTATAGTCCTTTGAAATTAAACTAATCTTGTTTCTAGTCCTTTCACTCACTACCTATATATATGATCCTGAGCAAATGGTTTAGTCTCTGTTTCCTTATCATAATAATAGAACCAGGCTATTATAAGGACTTAAGGAGATACTATATGCAAAAAACTTAGCCCAGGGCCTGGCACTACATGTGTTCTCAAAACCTGCATGGTATTATTAGAAAAAATGAGCAAGAGAAAGAAATGAGAAGGCAAGATGCCAATGAAAGGTCTAATAGAAAGCTGGAACGGACACAGCGGCCCTCATGTGCAGATGAACAGCCAACTACGGACTTGACTTGACGTCATGGGATAAATGCCACCTCCATGTTACTTTGTAGAGATATTAGAATATTAAATGTGCTTTAGGATATCACTAAGGCAATGAATGAAACCCCTCCAGAATCCCACGCATGAAGGCCTGCCTTAATAGAAACTCCTAGCTCAATGACACTTGATATGCGGTGATAATAATGTTGACTTAATTCACTCTTTGATTCCTTTAATACATACACATAAAAAAGAAATCCAGGCAACTAATAAACCCTATTTTTGCAGAGGTTTTGCTCCTTCAAAACCAAGCTTTCACCAAAATTATAGATATATTCTAAAAGGGCATGCAAATGCACTGTTTTCTTTTTTCAAGAACTCTCTAAGTTGATCGAGAGGTAGTATGCCCATTTCTCAGGTGAGAGGAAGTCATGTTCAGAAGGATGACTTGCCTAAAGTCGTGTATCCAATCGTGCCTTCACACCCAGGCAAGAGGTCGTTCTGCTCCAGGCTCGGTAGTTGGAGGAACCTGCATAAAATAAACACACGTGAAATAAACTGAAGGATGCCCAGGCACCCTGGCAGTTGGCATCTAGCACTCAGGCCTGGCACAGTGTGACCCTAAATCCCAAACATCCACTCTCCTGTTTAATATTGCTCAGGCCAAAGAAACATTTATCCACCTACCTCTCTTGTCCCAACCCCTCTAATGGCAATTATGTTCCAAAGCTGTGAATGTTTGTGGTTATCTGCTGGAGTTGGGAGACAAACATTGCTTCAGAGAGAGGATGGGATGTGAGCAGCAAACATGCTTAGATAAAAGGAAAAGCAAATTAATTAACTTGTCAAATCTTTTCTCTCGTATAGTATGAAGGCAGTAGATTCCTGAACAGCAAAGTATTCTTTTCCCAGAGTGTTTTCTTGCTTCTATTGAGCTTCCAATTCATAGTTTCAGAGGCGCTTAGGAATCACCCCAATATTTGCAACACGGTGGCTGAGGAATATTTGGTAATCTTAAACAGCTCATATTACTCTTAACTTCCCATAGTGAGCTGAGATTCTTCCCATGTCAATTACAAGATTGAATGCTAGAATTGTAAATAGTTAACGAAGAATTATTTAATAAGAGGTAATTAAAAATTTTAGTGTAATTAAAATTAAATTAAATAATATATTTTTAAGCATTGTATTCATTATTAATAATTTGAGTTTTCTTTTTAATTTTTAATTTTGCATAATTTAGAAAAAATAACTGAACACTCAAAAATATGTTCATGCTTCATGACATCACATTTATTGTAATTTACTTTTTTTTGAGGAAGATGTAATCAGATTGTGGACACTTTGGATACAATTATATTTTTTAAGCTTTTAATAGTTACTATTACAAAACCAGGTTATTTGGAAAAATCTTGACCATAACAGCATTGTTGGGGTTTTAGCTGAAAGAAGTCAAGAAAACATTTAAAGGACTGAGAATATAATATTTATCGGTTATACACATCTTAATTTTATTAGTCATTCAAATGTTGCTGGCCTATTAACAAAATACCCATATGTATGCAACAATAATGAATTTCAGGGGTCTGGTATTTTGCAGACTTACAAAGCTGAACACATTTTGATTTGGTCATTAAGAAGGTGAAGTGAGGATGATAGAATGTATTTTATATAACAGTGTTTAAGCCTGATTTATTGTCTTCAAACATGTAGACATATAGCACCTGACTTCCCTGTGTACTCTTGCCCTGAGCCCTCCACACGTTTGCAATGGGCCTGCTTACACAGGTGTAACCACCTGAATGAGGTTTCCAACACTTCATGTTTGAATTTGAGTTCAAGACATCTTTTTAGCATTTGGCACCAACCATCCACACCTGCTATATGCCAGGCCCCTCATTCTAGGTGCTTTTCATGAAAGTCAGTCCAGTAGGGTCCAGCCAGGGCCCCAAGGGGCGGCAGATTTCCCCTAAGGCCAGTCCCCCCTTTCCCCTGCCTGTGAGACAGAGTGTAGGGGCAAAGGCAGGGGGCTCGCCCTTTGTGAAGCACCAGGAGCCCAGACCCAAGGCATATTGCTTTGGTTCAGGTGGTAAATAAAGTCAGAGCACGTTCTGTCCAAAGGACCACTCCCACATACACATACCCCTTCTCTGCACATATGCACCTTGCCTTCTGAACAGTACAGTCACACCTTCTCTCTGTCGTCTGGAAGCCAATGCAAAGTAACTTGTCCTCTTCAATCCAAACCTTGTCAAAACCCAAAGCTTTAAACTCGAGCACCAAAGTCCATGCTTTCTTACCAAGCAGTTGCATTCTTCCTAATGACAAGCCACCAGCTGCTAGCTAGCATGGAATTTAGATTGAGAAGCAGCTTTCAGGGGAGGGAGGCCCTGCACCTTCCCAGTCCCGTGACCTGGGATCCATTCCTAATCTCATTCACCTGGCTTCTTGTCAAGCCTGGAGCAAGTCTGTAAAAATCCAAGGATGTGATAATACATCTCTATCAAAGCAGAGACTAAACCCCACCGGTGCAAAATAGTACCCTTTCTCCAGGGATCTGCTCTCTGAGGGACCGCTAATCTGATAAACAAACACAGTGTTAATATGTGCTGATATATTCATGCATTTGTTGCTCCCAAGTAGCATTTGCATTTTAACAATAGCCATGGGTGCCATGACTGGAGGTGTGAGTCTGAGAATGGGGCTTGCAGGCAGCCTGATAGGTGAGGCGGGAAGGGGATGTTGGGAGCTGGGCGCCAGTGGGTTTCAGGAGTGTAGAGCCACATATTGCAAGGGATGGCCTCTAACACAACTAACAGAGTCCCGGGGAGTCTCCCACACTCACGTTTCGCCCAGACTTACCGCTAACACTGAATTATTCATCATCCCAGACTGGGATCCTTTTCTCTAACACCTGAGAATCCTTGGAGACTACTTCCAGGGCCTGATAACCGAGGGGAGGCGATCCGCGAGCTCTTGCTGGAGCTGCTCGATTCAGTGGCATTGTTAGTGGCTTCATTTCCCCTGCATGTGCCTGCCAGCAGGCAGGCAAGACCCGTGCTTGGTAAATGGGCCACTCAAGCCTGCTAAGCCTGATTTCTGTCTCCAGGTCAGGCTTTCAGGTCGTGAGCCTTTTCTTGATTCATCCAGAAATGAGAAATTGGAAGTTTTTAGTTCAAAGGAATTTTTGTACATTGACTTCATCATTGGTATCTATTAATAATGAAGGATTTCATTTCTAAGTGGCTGTTTCTTACAAATAAGGACAATTTTTGAACATAAAAAGTGTCAAAATAATAATGATAAAAAATTATTCTCAGTATTTACTTAATGTCTACTGCCTTCTGGGCCTGTGCATATTAAATCAATAAACCTTCACACAAACACCCATGCATCATCTATTTTATAGACTGAGGAAATAGGATCTAAGGAAAGGTGAAAAATAAAGCCATCAGGACACTTCAGTTGAAATCCTGGCCCTGCTACTTTCTAGCTGTGCGATGTTGGGCAGATGACTTAATCTCTCTGAGCTTCAAATGTACTACGGAGATACCAGTATCTACTTCCTCAAGCTGGGATGAGAACAAAATGAAAGAAAGGTATAAAGGCATCCAATAAAGAACAGAGTCACAACAAATACTAATTTTCCTTCCCTCTTCGTTGTTTTGCAAATAAGGGAGAGAAAGTTCTAGAGCCATTAAATGACATGCCCAGGGTCCCGCAAGGAGTCGTCTGTGCCGCAAAGAGCATCGAGGTCCCCTGACCCTTAGCACCGCTACCGCTCCATCATTTCTCACTGTCTGCTCGGGCTGCACAGCATTTCCGCCCAGGGGCGCTGTCTCCGGGGTTCCTCCATCCGGCCTCCCAGGGAGCCCGGTCGGCGTCTGCCAAACGGCCTCCAAGGGATTCATCAGCTCAGTTTTTTCCACCAGACGGCTGTGGTTGGTACGTGTTTACCAATTCTGGCTCGCTCTAAATATATGTATGCGCTCCCGCTCTGCAGCACAGCGCCAGTCGATCTGAATACTGCGAGTTTTGTGCCCCAAATCATTGTAAAACGAACTGACCCATTATCTGCCCTCCACCACAGAAATTTCGCAAGGGAAGACGGAAATCTGGCAATGGCGGCTCACCTCCATCCCTGCTGGGAGGCCTGCGCGGACACCAGCCACCCGCAGCCCCTGCGCCGCGCACACGCTCACCGCAGCGCCTCGCCCCGGCCCCGGGCGCCTCTGGTTGGGGGGGAGACTGTCCGCCGCGAGGGCGTCGGGTAAGCCGCGTCCCGAGCCTCCGGCGCCAGCAGCGAGCCTCAGCACCACCCCCGCTGGCCCTTAAGAGAGGGACCACCATGGTTGGCATTCTCCCGGAAGACGCTGTGGCCGCGTCCTGGGGAGCCCGGCGGGCCCCAGTGGGGAGCCCCTGGCTTCCGCGGTTTCAGACGGCCTCCGGGCGCTAGTCCTCCTCAGAATCCACCTCTCCACCACAACCCAGCGCAGCGTGGACGCTGGGTGTGATCTCATGCCACCAACCGTTTTCTTCTTTTCCAGCTATGCGCTGGCCTGAAGCCTGAGATGGCTCTGAGGCTGCCGAGGATGACTCTCCGCTTGGGTGCGGGATGAGCAAGGCATGGCCCGCCCCCGTGCGGTTCTTACCAGCAGCTGCCCTGCAGGATGACCTGTGGGTCCCCGTCGAGGCTGATCTCCCCTTTGTTTCTTCCCTTCTCTAATTCTCAGACGTGTAATCCAACAGCCAAAGGTGGGAGGTGGTGCGGACAAGGAGCCCGAAGGATGCGACTCGCTTCCATTTACTGACTAGAGGTCAGTACATGGGAAGGTCTGGAAGGGACAATGAATAAACCAACCAAACCAACAACAAAAACAAAACAAGGAACGTCAACAAGACCTCACTTATTTTACTGAAATAAAAGATCCATTTTTATTGGATCAAACAAACTTTTCCGGAATAAGCACTACATTTTAAAAGGACCTACCCACGCAGGATGGAATTACACTGGTCTTTCCTTTTCTAGTTAACACACTTTGATCTTCTAGGGTTTTATTTTAGTAAGTATGCATTAGATGGATTTAGGAGGAAAAGAAGAGACATTTTCAAAGGAAACAAAAGGATTGGGGGACCTATTAAAATGATAATAGCTATTAATACTTTCTCTATTTTCCAAATGTACCGAAAGTATAAGACATCATTTTATGTTTATAAACTACTTTATTGAAGTGTATTTCTTGACCATTCAAGACATAGGTGGTCACTGACCTTCAAGAAGCCCTTTCGGCCCCATCACCGCCCACCTGCGCCGCCTGCATGCCCACCACCAGCCCTATCTCTGACCACATAGTGCTGGGGAGGAAACATGTTCTTCCACCCTTCAAGGTTTTTCTAGCTGGTCTAGGAATCAAAGTGACATTAGATGGATTAAGAGGAGAATTTCATTACATACGGGGTATCCATACAGACGTGAGATTCCAGAGATGGGCAAAATGAGGCATATATGTCACCTTGAACTAAGAAGAAGGGCACAGGGGTCTGAGGCTTCAAAGGAAAGGAAGACAGTTCACAGGGACATGAGAAAAAATAGATGTTTGCTGGGCATCACAGACACAATGGGACATAGAGAGGAATTTTAATGAACACACTTTGCGAAATTCCTCTATCTACCACCCCTAGTTCATATTATAACGTAGTTCTCTGTGGTGAGAAGCTCTCTTCCCAGAGCAGATCCACTGTCTAAATGAGGGGAAAGGTCAAAGCTTCTTTCTGAGTCTTTGGGGCCTTGGCTGTTTTCAGTTTGATATAATCCCAGGCCAAAGTGGCACTCCTGGGGCAACCTGCCCTTGGCCCGCGCACCAACATTTAGTGCAGTCAGTCTCTTCAGTATTTATGTTTTTTTTTAAACCACTGTTACTAATAAAAAATAATCCTACTTAAAATTCACTTGCAGAAAAATGTCAAAATAAATTTAAACAGGAAATGAAAGATACAGCACAACATTTATACTCCTATTCCTATAAAATCAATGTATTACATATAAATGATTATATATGGACATATTAACATATTATTGAATTGTTTGGCATTTATTAATACATTTCATGTGCTAATTCATATATTTATAGTGTTAAATAATTCATATACTTATAGTGTTAATAATAAATATTTTATCTATATGAATTATATATAGTATATATTATATATACATTATATACATATATACATGTATATATATGAATCGCATATATATATTACAGTTGTATTTAGGTATACACATGATGTGTGTATATATATGCACACAAAGCAAGTGGAAGACGGGCTAAAATGATAACTGGCTATATCTGATGTCGCAACTATAGTTAACTTTTGTTGTCTTCTTTTTGTTTATATTTAGCTGCTAAGCTTTTACATTGAAAATTTTTTGTACAAAGTAGCACATTTAAAAAAATATGTTAATAAAGATTTCTTCACTCAAACATGGAGTGCACTTCCACCCACGGGTGGCACTCTTATTACCCACATGGCATCTTCCACATCACCTAATTCAGTGGCTCCACTGGGAACAGCCCGCCTCATACATCTCCTACCTTCAGCCCCTCCTTCCTGCCTCCACGGCCGTCTGCACTCATCCGGCCACACCTTAGAGACCGAGGCTTCTCAGACTTTAATGTGCATGTGCCACTTGGGCTCTGCTAAGATTCAGAATCTGATTCCGGAGGAATAGGCAGGGCAGGTCCTGTGCTTCTGTGATTCTGACCTGTCCCTAGGTGATGTCAACGCTGCACAGCAGGTCAGACTTCCCACAAGTCTTCAGACCTCCTTCTCCCTCTCCTTCCCAGACTCTATTTGATTCCAACTCCTTGCGGCCTCTTCTCTGTCTCTTTTCTAGGTTACTTTGAGGAATTTCAGTAAGATAACCATTGAAATATCAATCGTGTCAGAGAGAGGAAACGGTCTGCAGGAAAGGAAAGTCCACGAGGTTAGGTCCCTAAAGTTGGGTCCACGAGCAACGTGCTAGGGTCTTGTGCTGGGGGGATATTGTTGTTCGGCAGCTTGCTTGTTCTATCTGCACCCCAGGGTCTGCCCAGCCCGGCGCTTGTGTTGCCTGTCTCCGGCCCTGCCTTGGGGTTGGTGGAATCCCTGCAGGGCCCCTTGGATCAGCTCCTTGTGTATCTCAGAGGCCTCTTGCTCTCACAGTCTTGGAACTAAGAGGATGGGGTCTCTATTGCCTACATGTCACAAAACCAGAAAATAATAAATTTTCCCCATTCAAATAAGAAGATACCTCCTTTTATGTTTCTGTCTTTGGTTATTTAACTGATTTGTGAATAAGTGAGCTCTGCAGAATATGGGAAACAACTGCACTGCACATGTGTTTATGGTGCCTTGTTAACTTTTATTCTGCTGTATTTCCAGCATCGCCTCAAAACCTCATACCTACCAGTGCAGGGCACTTGATAGCTATTCAGACCCATGAGAAGTTATTTTAAAGGATGGATCTAAGAGGCAAATGATGCAATCCTTTCTAAATCCTTTTGGTTTCTGCTTTGGGAAGCTTCAGATGAACAAGCACGCTCACTGCAAACTTCGAGGTGCCAGATGACAGTGTGGAATTCATCCCATAGTGAACATAGAGGCGGCTTGGCACAGGGACCCGTAGGTAGCAGCTCCCTGAGGAGCAGATCAAGATAATTACCGTGCTATTCATTTCCTCAAGCAGGAAAAACTCTTAAACCTAAGGTACCCATTCTTGTTATTAGTATCTCTTTCCCTCCTCATACCCTCTCACATTTGTTAATGTCGGATAGCAGACAGGGTAGGGTGTCCATCTCCTTATTTAAACAAAAATCTGACAGTGTGTTATTTGCAAGTACTGAGGAAATACTCTTTCCTAGCAGCGAGGAGGAGGAGGAACAGTTTGCTGCCCGCTGTGGCATTCCCAACTCCCACCCTTATCAGTTTATTCTAGGCCCACCTTTGCCAATCCATTCCCATCTAGCCACGTGGAAGATAAAATGGAAATTCGCACTGGGCTCTGCTGAAACAAAAGCTGAAGCCCTGAATGGCGCAGGCAAGGAGTCACTAAACCTGGGTATGTATGCATGGAAATCAGAGGGAAAGGGCTCCATGTCCGGGGGGTTCATTGTCCGAGGGAAGAGAGAGGACGGCCATCTATTCACAATAACTTTGGAACAACACAAGTCAGAAGGATCCATCAGCGTCCAGCTTACCTCCTTGTCCTTTGTTCTCTCTGGGAGAGACCAGCTGTTTTCTCTCAGGCAAAGACCCCCCCCCTCCCCAGGCTCCTCTCCACCCACTCCCCAACTCCTACCCCCAAGAGGGTCTAGGTGAAAATTAGTGTAGAGAGGAGGGATGGCAAAATGGAGCATGAAGCATGTCCTCCGAGTCCTCGCTGACATACCCGGTGAGGAAACGGGCCTAGAGAGAGATGAGGCAGTGGGCTGTTTGATGAGGGGCGCTGTGATGTATCAAACATGTTTACTGTGTAGAGCAGACATCCGAAAAGCAAACAGATTCAAAAGAGAGGAACAGAAATGCGGAGATGCAGCATCAGAGAGGCCAGAGCAGGGCGGAGAGAAGACAAGCTTTCTTTGTGTCAGGAGGCGCGTGTGGTTCTGTGATTTTATGTCTCGGAGGTGTCAGATTCAGTTGTTTCATTCCTACCAGGGAGTTCATAGGGTTGGACGTTTGAGCCCAGAGCTAGTTCCTAGCAGAGCAACAGCAAAGTCCTTTCAATGTACCTGCGATCTTCAGGTGTCCTAGGTGTTTGGTCTTGTTACCTTAAAGTAGGAGATGAGGTGAGCCACAAGGAGGGGAAACACGCTGAAGACGACTTCGGTGCCCAGATTTTCATGGTGGCCCTCTTATGACATGGTTAGGACGACGCAGCCGCTCCGCGGAGCACGCCTGGGGCTGTCTGGGATTCTGAGCTTTTGGAAACCTGCCCTCTGGGGCCTTTGCTGCTGATACATTGTTATTTTTAAGCCTTGCAAGGTGTGTCTGGCCTATTCAAGGCTGTTCTGCAGATGAGGGGCTGTTACCCACCCACTCCTGGGATAAATACGCACCGTGACACGTCTCAGCGGCAGATGCCATTGGACGTGAGATTGGCAGGGTGCCGGCCGTTTTGCTGGCATAGGATGGAATGGTACCTTTGGGTTCAAATTAGAGGGGAGGAGAAGGATTGTCTGGGAAGGTGGTGTTTTCCCCTATTTCACTGCCCTTGTTCCAAAAGCTATGATCTTTCTGATCAAGTTCTGTTCAACTCAGTTTGCCACAAGGATGAGTTTTTGCAAGGTATATTCCTGGGTGGGCTCCCCACACACCCACTTCTCTATCCAGGTTCCCAGGTAAGCAGAGGGGGCAGCCTCATGTCCTCACTACCCACATCCCACAGGTTTTAGAGAATATTCTCAGGACCTGTCACTAGCTGCCGGAGTGAGAAGAACAATGGTGATGAATAAATTCCTTGTGGTTTTTTTGTCCTTGACAGCTATAGCCTGTAAGCCTGGCAGCTTTTCCTCTTGGGATTGAACCTTCACTTTCCTATATCATTCTGGAACAGTGGAAGCATCCTTTCCCTGAGACTGCATCTAATGAAGATTTGGCTCTATTTAAGCAATTTCTAGAGCTGTGGACGTCACTGGCTTCACAAATTCTCAGCACATGGGTTTTTCTAAGTGTTTTGGTGGCAAACCACAACTTCCCGCTGAGGAATTCACAGGAAAACTCCCCTCCAAACATGTCCCCCACTCTGGTGTACCTGAGCGCCTCTCCCTCTGGTGGGCTGAGGGACAGCGCCGTCCAGCATCTGCGTCACAGTAGGGACTATCTCTAAGGATCGCCTGGGGGTGCAGAGCAGGCCTATGGCTACCCCCGCACAGTCTGGGGGACTGAGCATAAGGAAGGACGTGTGCACGTTGGTGCCTCACTGTTCTGCCTGGCCTTCAGGGCTTCATGCAACTCTTAAGTCGGATGTTGTGAATTTGGAAGAGTTTTTCAGAATAATGCCATTGCTTTTGTGAGTCATCTACATGAGAGAGGTTCAGGAGGAAGTGTCCCAGCCCGAAGACATCAAGAGGGTCGTAGACCCAGGACCACCACACCTTCAACAGATGCCTTCCTCTTCCTGGGTGTCAGCTCTCCCTTCCGTATGACAAGATTGAGCTAAATTAGCATTTCCCAAACTGTGGACTTCAACTAGAATCCACCTTGGTGTGAGAAATCTGGGAAATTCTGAGTTGAATAAAGTTTGGAAGTTCCTTTACTGCATAGCTGCCAGGGCTTTAAATATGATGAAGAGCTTCTTAAAATTACAAAGTGGGACAAGGTTATATTTCTCAAACTGTACATTTCCCAATTCCCTTCCTTTTTCAGCTCATACCGTGAGACAAGGGCTCTGCTGAGCGCATTCCACAGCAACCAAAGGCTAAATTATTTCTAAAATCCCTCCAAGCTGTAGAATTCTATTTTCTCTGTATAATTTGCCCTTTTGATGAAAAAACATATTGAATGCTTAGCTCTATAGGCAATGCCAAAAAAAAAAGCTAAAGAGGAAACAAAAGGGAACATATACAGATATTCAGTGTTGAAGCCAAACTCCTCTTTAAAATGTATATTTTGGGATAAACATAGAATGGTTAGCAGTCACTAAATTTATTTAATACATTAGATACTGTACTAAATGTTTTATTTTGATTATCTAATTGAATTCTCATAGGAACCTGATGAGGTATCTGTAATCTGTATTCCTTATTTACAGATGGGGAGCCTGAGGTTTAAAGAGGCTTGATAAGTAGTGCAAGTTCTTAGTATGTAAGAAGAGGCAAGCAAGGACTTGCCTCACTGCAATCTCATTCTAAGAATTTTAAATAACCAAGTTATTAAGTCTCCTTTTTTTTGGTACCCCAAACCAACAAGCTGCCACCACAAGCCAGAAATACATTAATTGCAATGGCATTTACCTTTCATCTAAAATTCTCGAGTTAGCACAAAATAAGGTTGAATCATCGGTCTCTGATGTGTATGGAAAATAGATATATAACAACTAAATGTTACCAAATGATTTATTATGATTGGTGCTAAATTACAATGTATGAAATGGAGTCATTTATGGAAACACATAAAAAATAGTTACCTATTTCTGTAATTATATTCACACAAGAATCTGAAATATAGTTTCTGGTCTGCCTTTTAAAATATATGCACAGAATGACTGTTGTAGTTTTCACCACACGATTTTACAATACTGATACTGCACCTGCATCATTTACCATACTCTAAGAACTAAACAGAAGATGAAAGCCGTTAATAGCAAATTAAGTTTTTATATCCATCAATGATTCCAAAGAAAATAGTTATTTGTTTCCATTGGCAGTGAAAATAGACGGTAGTAATTAGCATTGTAGACATTGCATACACAGAGTCATATGTATATATTTATATGTTGCTCAGGACCACTGTTCCATGATTGGCAGTTGCCTTTTGGACGAACCAATGATCGCCAAAATGGTGTGCTATTCCATTGGGACAACTAGTAGTACTATCTTTTACGTTTCTCTCGCAAAAACAAATAGATAAAAAAGAAACACAGCAGGCTAAAATCTACAGTGATACATACCAAGGTAAGAACAGTTACTGAGTTATTAGAATCACAGTAGTTTATATATGTTTGCTATTCACAGACTGCAGATTTCTTGCTGGATAATCGAGCTGCTGGGAATTGACGACATGTAGACATGCATTCATGTGAGTCCATAATTAGTGATGTTTATACTGTAATAAGCACACTCATTTCAACACCATTTAGTAAACAGATTCCTTTTAAGTTTGAGCTAAATCTGCTATCACAATTACACACAAATAGAACCTGTAAACAATTTGACATCACACTTATGTACAACCGAACTGCACTGGAAAGGAGAAGAGGTAATTTTCAGTGGGTGTCACTTGGTATATATCAATGTGCAATGAACCTACCCAAGGCATCAAGCACTTGAATGAGGTCGGGAAAAAGTAACGTGCGCAAGGCCCTGACAGCCCACCACACAGAATTAGGACCAGCAAAATCCAGACTCCTCTATGGTGACTTCACATTCAAAGCATCAGAAGCAGAGGCAAAAGGAACTCGATAATCCTTGGCAAACTGTTTGGGGATCTCCAGGTAACCTAATCAACGGTTTTTTTTTTTTTAATCTTCCTAAGTGTCAAGGATAGAGCTGGTAATATTTAAACATGTCAACTTAATATGGACAAATCATTCTGTTCGCTAGGTTCAACCCAGTGCTCTGCTGGATTTGAAATAAGATGGAAACTAGCATTCAACTGAGATTATCAAGTTAATTCTTTCAACCAACACAGAGTCTTGATTTCACAAACTAAGGTCCTATAAGACAAACAAACTGGACGCCATCCCTAATCTAAGTGGTGACCTGTTTACAGCAGATCCCGTTAATGGATTTAAGTAGGACTCTCTGAAATGCAGCCTCCCTAACTTTGTGTTTCTGTGGGTTTTAACTAGGATACCACTTCAGTAATTCACGAATCCATTTCCTTAGATCAGGGTCATGAGGGATTTGGGCACCCCCTCTTTCTGACACCCCATGGAGCAAAACTCTCCTGATTCGACATTCTCCTTTGTAACTGAAAATAAATGAAAGAAAATGATAGGGAAACTTGAAGCCAGAGATGATGTAAAACCTCCCCCTCTGCTCCAAAATTTTTGGGAAAAACCAGCACTCTTTCTTCAAGTGTCCTAAACCTAATTAGAACATTTAATTGCTACAAAATTGATTTTCTTTTGTATGCTTTAAGACCACATCTGCAGGGAGTCTATGGAAAAAATGAAATGACCATATTCGATTAGTTTGCACATGTTTCTGATTTTATGAGCACACCTGACAGGTCCCTGTGCTTAGACTCCCAGCGGAGCCCTGGGCTGGCAGCCGGGCTGTCCCCGAAGGTATAGGCTTGTGTATATACAAACCGATCCCAAGGAACACTAGGAAGCTCTGTTTGCATAGGCTGACTTAAAATACTTTTCACATTCTCCAAAATATGCAAAGCACACAAAATTAATGTGCTATTAGTGAAAACATAATTTATGGCATCCCTGAAAATGCCCAGAGTTTAGTAATTTGGTCATTACGTCTACAGGAGGCTCAAACAGGTAAGTAATATTCTCTGGCATTTAACTTTATGTTGTTCCTTCTAAAAGCAGCTCTTTCGGTATCTGTATAAACAGGCTTAAAGGGTTATTTGCAGGAGTCTAGCAAGCATTTGGTTGTCCTTACAACGTGCCCGTGAGCTTTTATATATATTTACAATGTGCTTATTATAAATTATTTTCATAGCTTTGAAATAACCACACAGATAATTGGCTCTGCCTACAAATCGTTTAAGGCCTCAGAGCCCCCGAGTATGAGGTGAAATCAATAAAGAGACAGAAAATTAACCATTGGTAGGTGACGTACCATTCGGGATACCCAGTGGATCTGAGCTCTCATAGACTCTACTTTCTTATTTTCTTTCTGAACATCATGTTCATTTGATGAGGTTTTTTTTCTTTGAATGAACATGTTTGAAAACATTAAGTTTGAAATTCCAGCAAATGGTTTAAATAAGAAAGCTAGTTTTAAAAGTTTGGTTTTTCCTTAAACACACTTTTGTTTGGTTTTTGCATCCAAAGATAGATATAGACATTAAGCCAATGTGTTTTCAACATATTTTCTGTACCATAAATAAGTACATACACTCAGAGTAGAAGAGAATTTGAGAAAACAGAACTATGTTATCTAGGAAACCAATTAGAAATAATATTAGTAATAATAATTCCTTAAACTCAAAATTCCAAACAGTTTCAAATCATGAGATTTGTTTATGTGTGTATACATATGCATAGATATAGATATATACATTTAGATAGATGTACACACATATGTACATATATACACAAAATTTTATACATAAACACACACAACACACATATATACACGCACTCCTTACACACACACTCACATATTTCAGTGCAGTTTATTTTCTGTAGCTGCCTCTTTATTCCAAATTAGAACAGTAATGATGAGACGCTGGGGGCAGCCACTCATATTTGTATTTCTAATCTGTCTTGAACAAAAATCAATATTGTTTAAAAAAAAAAAAGCCAACAGGTGAAAACAGCAGATACATGCACGTACACACACAGTCTCATAGCCAGCTATTTTACTTCTCACGAGACTCGCCCCCGGAACCTGTGAGTCGCGCAGCGAGCAGTTGCACATGGAAGCTATTATCTTACCCCTTTAGGTTTCACAGGCTGTCAGTGCTCACCAGATACTTATTCTGCAATATCACTGCTTCTTAATAGGGGTTGTGCCATCAAGTACAGTCTGTGTTTGGCAGAACTACCCCTCCAAATCTGCCTTTCCTTTATCTTCTGTGGAGATGCACATCTAACGGAATTTCCAATGTAAAATAGCTAAAGACTTCAGGACGGCTGTCAGGCTGGATTTTTCCTGGCTACCTTTTGCTTGCGGTAGAAGAAACCAGAAACAGTTGAAATCCAGAGAACACAGAGAAGAGGTTATATAATGGGATGGTGAAGCCACCAGCCTTTGGAGTCCAATAAACCCAGATGGAAATCTGGCCCTGCCACTGTCGGGTTATATACTGCTTGACCCTTCCGACACTCACTGAACTCATCTGTAAAAAGAGGACAGTTCCAGGGCCTACTTCATAGGGGTGTTATAGGATTAAATGAGACAAGGCATGTAAAATCACTTAGTAGAGTCTCTGGCACATAATAATTCCTTAATATATGTTATTTAAGACTTAATATTTAAAACAATAAATCTGGAATGTTGACCAGAACTACATACAGAAATAATGTTAGTCTAAGATTTGGAGTAATCCAAATACAAATTCTGTGTCCCAAGTCTGATTCCCTAATAGATTATAATGCTCACCAAGTGACCTGTACATGGAACGCACTCAACAAATACCTGCTGAGTGAATGCTGGAGCAAATGAATAAATGAATGACTGACTTCAACTCTGGGTCCTCTGTGTCCCTTGCATAAAATAGGGGTAGCATCATTGGACCTTTATTTCATCACTGGGATGTTGGCATGATAAACTAAAAGAAAAATGTCAAGTTACAAACATGTGTTGTGTCAATCCATACATACGAAATAATAGGGCTCAGTAGCTGGGGCCTGCGCGTAGACTTCTAATATCTTTGAAATAAATAAAGGCATGGGGGCCACCTGTTGAGTCTGAGAATAATATTTTCCAAGATCTAAGTGTCAACTTTTGTGAGGGGATCTTCAGTCTGAAGAAACAAGTACAGCTAAAGATGAAATCATTGGCTTCATCTAAGCACTCTGCCCCCAGCTTCCCTGTTTCATTCTGAGAGCACCCTGTCATCCACTGTTGATCAGCTCGAGAGACATCCCAATAAGGTCATATCACCTGCAAGTGCTCCCACGTGCTTTATAACAACCACAGTTAGCTGTGATAAGGTTGATGACTTTACTGAGGTGCAAAGACAGAGACCTAGACCCCAGGTCTGCCCCATCACCACTGGAATTCTGGGAAATGATTCTCGGCATTCATATCTGTATAAAGGGATCATGGCATCAAATGTCAAAAAAAAACTCCTACACAGATGTAGGCTGATATGAATTAGTATTTGTATGTCGTCCTCTCTCTTGACCCGGAAGTCTTTCTCTACCTGGTAAGAACGCCTTGGGGAATTTGAGTCAACCCTTGACTCAGGATTTCTCAGCCTCAGGGCTCCTGACATTCTGGGCTGGGTAATCCTTTGCTGTAGGGCAGTCTCGGGCGTTACAGGATGTTTACCCACTGGATGTCGGTAGCACCGCTCAAGCCACAATAATCAAAAATGTACCCAGGCATTGCCAAAAGTCCCATGGGGCAAAATCTGTCCTGGATGAGAGTCATGGCCTTAAATGTGCATAACTGAAACCAATCAGAGAAGAGTATTTCCTGAAATTGTTTCTGTCTCTTTCTCACAAAAATAAACCACTGGCTTCAACTGAGAAAAACTGCTAGTGATCAATATGAATCCTATGTATATTTTAGCTTTCAAAGTATTCTTTTTCTTTTCTTTCTTTTTTTTAGTAAGATGCCACTTTCACTAGTGACAATATAAATGAAAATGAGTTTTTTACCCAGAAATCTGTAATGTTTGAATTTCACATCAGACTAGCTTTACTCAATGTTTTCAAGGACTGACACCCACCGTAAAGATACCCTGTTGTGTTGAATTCAAAGCTGTTAAACTTTGTAACCAAAGACTTTTTCCATGCATTCCATGCATGGTAACATTACCATGGCTATTTGTCACCGACCCAAACACCAACCTAAAAGTTGCACATATATTTGCACACATACATGGACACACTCCTTACACAGAGATGCGATTATAAAGCAACTCTTCCCCACTACTTTCTGGTGCATCAATCCTGCTTCCTTTTGTGATGGATGGAGTCGCCATCAGCAGGGAGAGAGTCTGAAGTTACGTTGATTTCTATTGTGCAAATGCAGGTAAATTAGCTAAAGGTCAATTCTAAGAATAATCTGACAAGATGGAAGAGGTTGCTGGGGAGAGCTGACTTACTAAATTCTCCCATTGGCATCGAAGTGCTTTGAGGAGGCTGATTAACAGGAAAATCACCACCCTCCTCCATCAGGATAAACCCTTTGATGGTTGCTGGGCCAGGGCACATTTTTTCTTTAGCCTTTTCAAAGTAAATCCCCTAAATAAAGCAAGGATGATAGTCTAGGAACTGAACACTCTTTACTCAATAAGCAAGGCAATTTGTTCAGAAACAAGAGGAACATTTTTTAAAAGGTTCGGAAGCTGGCCCAATAAAAGGATCCCACTTGGGCAGGAGAGGAGGGAAAGCAAGCTGAGTTAAATGGAACATTCAAAAAACAATCTTGACCAAGTGACCTTAATTAGTGGCTCAAGTTATTAGTTTCATTGTCCATTCTTCACTTTCCTGTGGCAGAAATCTTAAAGGCTCAGTGATCATGACGAGCGTGAATCTAAGCCACTCATTCCCTCTCTCGCAGCGGGTGAGAATCTGACACCTATCTATTCTGTCTATGGGTGGAAGCAACTGGATCACTGAAAATCCCATTGTTTTCCACCTGGATAGTCATAGTATGGCCATCTCCCCTTGGTCAGAGCGAGGGGGAAATTACAGAACTTCACCTTCCTTCTCGACATTACCTATGGAAGAGGACTACTATTTTGAATTCATCCCGTCTTTCTTTTGCATTTATTCTCCTTCATGGATTTTAGTTAATATTGAGATTCAGCATCTTCGACTCTGAGACCTTCATAGCCCTGCATTGGTCATAGTAGACAAATGGCAGCTCAGTGACTCTGAATGTCATTGGTGAAAACCAGCTAGATTCACGATTGATTCCATATTCATTTTGGCTGTGTTTGTAGGTGCAGTTAACGGAACCCCCTTTGGGGCCACACACACTGCTAAATTACGGGTCTCTCTCAAGTTCCTCTGACTCAGGCTGCGTAAGACCTGAAAAGGAACTACTCTCCTTGGGAAAGTTCATTATGTTTATTCCTTGTTGGGTATCATTAGGATACATTTCACTCAGAGATGTGCTCCCATCCACCCAGAGCTAAAAAAAACTATACTGATGGAGCCTTTTGGTTTGAAAAAACAAAACAAAACAGAACAAACTGCACAAACACACACAAAATGGAGAAGAGGCTACCGGTGACAGACCAATGAAAGAAAGAACAAGGCATCATGGAATTCTCTTCTGCCCTAGTCCTGGGGTGTTCTTCCCTGGGATTTTTCTCTTAAGATCATGAATAACGCATGCTTTGACATCTTTGTAGTGGAAGGAAAACGAGAGGAAGCGAGGAAATGCCACTAGGAAGTGAGAGAAATGTTGACCTCTGCATAGTTCCTAAACAGCAGAATTTCTCCAAGGGAGGCCCACAGACCATCCCCTTAAAATCATTAATGATACTAGGCCAACATGGCGATTCCTCAGCCTGGCTTAAAGTCTCTGAATCAGACTCTCTAGGGTTAGAGGGAAGGAATCTGCATTTTTACAAGTACTACAAATGATTTTTGTACACGCTGAGAATTGAAAAACACTGCTCAAAAGTTTGCAAGGGTCACTGGGAAAAGAATCTCCATTCCAATGTAGATGATAAGATGAGAAAAATAGACATTTCAAACAAACTCTGGTTGCATCACAACGCTGAGATTATTAAAGTTTCAGACTCCTTTCATCAGGAGTGGAGAGCGATCACCATGTCATCTAAAGCCAGAATAATGCAGGCAATACAGATCAAACCCATTCCAGCAGGTTTCATTTGGTCTAATTTTTCTGCAGATATTAATCATTGTATAGTCCTGTACAAATGACGTCTAACTCCATTTTAACTCAGAGTACAGAGTGCTCACTCTGATTCCTTCTCTGGTGTGTTATTTTGACAACATAAAAGAAAATAAATAAATTGGAGCAGTGAGCCATCAAGATCTCAAGATGCCAACAATACTAAGATGTTAAAAACAGAAAAAAGCCTAGGCTAAACCTATCACCCACCATATTGGCAGAAACTTTTATCTGCCACAGAGTCATGGGGAGACTGCAGGGTTGGGCGTGGGGGTGGGGGTAGGGCTCTCTTCATTATTTTTCCTTTGAAAATAGCTCTATCGAGCGGAGGTGACGCAGAATTCTTCCTAAAACGTCATAGCAAGAGTCTTATTAATTCTATAAAGATCATCCAGAAGACCAAGGCTAGTCAAATTCTACAGCATGATCTAATGTCAGAAAATACCAGCAACTCCAGTACTCTGGGTTAATCCACTATAGCAAATGCCAAGTTGGGAGATAACGTTGTAGCCAAGGAGAATATCTGAGAATCAAAGTTTGGCCCAAGTAAGGGAGCTGGTGTCAAGTAATTTTGCAAAAAAAAAAAAAAAATGTGCCTCTTCTTTTTCTCACTGCTGCATGTTTTGCTTGGCAGAGACAAAGGACAATCAGAGAGAAATCTAAAGCTCAGAGAAGCAAAAGTAATCCAGAAGCACGAGCAGTAGCAGTCAGACGACCCGAATGCACAACACACATCTGTGCCTAGGGATAAAGGTGACTTGGAATGAGACAAGGCCAACTGAAAAGTGAAAAACCTCATGTTAGCTCCCCAAAATGCATTGGCTGGGGATAGACAGAGGTATGGAGAAATAAAGAGCGAAAGGGTAAGACTTGCACATTGTTCCCCTTTTATTTTAATTCACCACCCATGCATTTCCAGTAAGATAATTGCCTGCAGCTGCAAAGGATAACATCACTGCATATTGTGGAAGCCACTCTCCTCTGTTGTTTGATGGGCACGTCTCAGTTCATTATTTTCCTAGCAGGAGGAGGGGAGCACACTACCACCAGGATATAACAGAGTTATTTTCCTGTCTTCCCCTTTTTCTGCTGAGCATAGATCACTCCCTCTTTGACGATGGATAGAGAACTTTAAATATGTTTCTGAGTTCAGGAGACTCCAATACCTATAGAGATGACCTCCCCATGCTCACCGAGTTTTAGCATTGCAGGATCTCCCAGGAGGCAACCTAAACTGAGGCTCTACACACATGATTCCTTATTCAACCCATTGGATGCTGTTAGTTTTTTCGTCTGAGCAAATTATGGCCCTTGTCATAACCGATGTTCAAGAAGCAACTTATACATGTTATTCTGTCCAGAACTGAACTGAAAGTTCTTACAACTATATTAAGTTCAGGGAAACAGGCCTGAATCACGGTGACTGCCAGGGCCGGTAGGGCATTTCATCTTGGAACTTACTCAGAATTCATGTCTAATGTTGCAGGCCACAGACACCTCACGTAATAGCTCCACTCACACTAGAGCTGAATATTTCCACTTACTCAGGGCCTCCTCAGAGCCTTTTACTGACCAGGTCTATATTTACCTCTATACAAACACCCATACGATGTTTTTGTTGTCTTAGCTGTTTGGACTCTTTGTGGTGGGTGTCTCTAGGGCTGGCCCAGATGAAACTTGTTGTTTTTATCAGATTTCCTACTATTAGTTTTATTCATTGGACGTATAAAGAGTGCTTAAGCAAGAAAAATAAATTCATGACAGGTCAAGGAACAGAAATAATGCATGAACATTTTCTTTGCAGTGTTTAATGTCTTATTTAAAGAATATAGTAAAAGCAGTAGATTAACTGCCATCTTGCTAGTTCTCCAATTCTTACAAGACGTCTCTGTCTTGATGCCACGGCAGTCAGGTCTGCATATAGGAAGTTGGGACTTTGGCCATTTTATGCAGACCCCCCCAACTCATTGGCAACATTACTACTAGGGCCATAAGAACCACTTGATCCAGTGAGTTGAGGACTATCTTCTTGACCCACTAAATTATGTGATTTTTTGCACATTCCTCCATTGTTGGGATGACGGTATTTGGATGTGATATGAAAAAACACTGAAAAGAATGAAGACATATTGAAAGGCTTTTTACAAAGCTATGTTGTAGTTAAGATCAAATGTCTGCTAATATATTAATACACAAAAGAATACTACTTAAATTCATAAATAATAACTCTCTTGACAACTCAACTCACCAAATGAACTTTCTTCTCAGTTAAGTAAAACTTTAAACTCCATTTGCACTATCAGCACAAGAAAACATCGGCTGAGTCTGCCATCCAGGTGCGAGGGTGACAATTATGATTCAGAAAGACATCCATGAACTAACGGGCCCTAGTAACAGGCATCACAACAAAGCCTTTCACATAATAAATGTGCATCCATGAAATATTCCAAAAGGAAGCGAATGATTATTTCTCCCTCCTACAGGTATCACCCAGTTTGCCTTTATTACCTGTGATATATGGACACATAACGCACGCACACAATAAGAAAAATTAGGAGTCCTTGGCACAGCTAATGATTGCCAAGTTATCTTTTCATTTCCCACTGAAATGCATGCTGAAAACAAAAACTGGCCTTTTAATCTTCATTTACCACAAGTCTACTCTAGGTACCTTAATAGAATACAGCGTCACCAGGGAGGAGGGCTATTAACAGTTTCCTTTTGGTCGTGTTCATACAGGTCAAGGAGGGAACTAAGAGAGATAGTTTAGAAAAGCAAAACCTTAATTTTGTAGCTCTAGTTACTAGATACTAGTTGGGTTATTCAAAGACATCAGAAAAACTGACCACCCAATCCCAGCATCCCAAAGGCCAAAGAAAGGCTATGAGAAAGTAGCCGTGTAGCACTGAGTGTCAACAGTCATCAGGAGTTACTAGGTGGTGTGTGGAACACAATCCCCTCTTCAACAAGAGGCTGGAACCTTTGTCAAGCACCTGGGTGGTGGTTTTACTTCCACAGCCACACAGGAATGCAGGCAGAGGGGTGTGCATGATGTAGAAAGGCCGTGCCATGAAAACAGGGGCAGGAAGAACTCTGAAAACATGGATGGAAGGAAGATAATTCAGCTCAGGGTAGAGAAGGCTGAGTGTGGCATTTTTGTGGAAACGAATGTTTGGTTTTTTTTAACACAAAGTTTGGCTGGCTCTTGTCATCCTCTCCTAGTGCAGAGAAACAGCAACGAAATGGAGCTTGGAGGAGTCAATTTCAAAATAAGGAAGACAATTTGTTGATGATGAGGGTTAGAAAGTGCCGCCAAGAGAGGCAGGGAAATCTTCCCAGAGGATTTTAAGAAAGGAGCAGAGGCTCATGTGTGTGAAATACTCTAAGAGGTGCTACTGGGAGCAGGGCCTCCCCCTTAGGGTACTGGGGCCCTGGGGTCGTGTGCACTGTGTGAATATACAGACGTCATGTTCTTGTTGCACAAATACTCATGCATACAGAGTCAATATAAACCGGCACATCATAGATTTGAGTGAAAAGTCATATAAATCAGCCAATCCCCCCATACCCCGTAAACAAAGGGAAAAGGAAAATTAAAAAAAAATCCAAACATATGCCATTGGGCCAGATCTCTTTCTACCACATTCTCTTTCAAAGGAGTGGGGTAGAAGATGAGAGAAAAACTCAGTTTGGGATAAATGAGTCCCAAGGCCTCTCAGCTGCTGTCACGCAGTTGGCTCTCATTATATACAGGACACTCAGTGCGCAGGACCAGGGCAATAAACCCACAAATAACCAAAAGAAGATTTTCTCATACTTCCACATCTGGAAAGAAATCTACCCTGTGGATTTACATGTTAAGGTGAACTAGGTAAACAGGCAGTAGTACTGTCAATGGACCATCGCGTTCGAACAAATGTGCATTGTCAGTTGTTTTTCTCTCAACTATGAATTTCTTTAGGAAGCTCGCTTCAAAATGGTGACACAACTTGTTTCTTCCCCGCCCCACCCCGCCCTCCCCTATAGATGATACTTCCGTAAAAGTTCAGACTGCCACGGATGTTTTCTCTCGGGAAACCGATCTGGAATTTTGATCTTTAGGAAATCCTGGATGCATTTCTCCAGCTCTTCCTCCACGGAGAGCTTTTCCTTAACAGCTTTTTTTTTGCTGCTCATGTTCGACTCCCTGGAGCCTGAAGTCAGAGTCCGGAGCAGATCGCTTTTCCGCCGCATCTCCGACTGTTGGATCAGCTGGACGGGGCCCTTCTTGATGGGACGGTCCAGGGTCTGGATGTTGGTCTGGCGCGTCACCGGCCCGCAGATGACCGTCTCCTGGGGAGAGCTGGCCTCGGACTGGCTGTCGCAGCTGGAGGTGGAGAGGTCGTTGCAGGACGTGCCGCTCTCCCCTTCCTTGTCACCCTTGCCGTTCTTGCAGCAGCAATCACAGTGCGAGGACGACCACCTAGAAGGCTCACCTGCAAGAAAGCACAGGATCCAGGGGTTTAATGGCTGCAGCGTAGCGCACACACACGCGCATGCACACCATGTCTTTAGAGGCAGCAGGGTGGCACGCAGGATGGAATGCAACGGGAGAGCCCAGAAGCCAAGTTCACTGCTGGGAGGAAGTTATAAAGGCCTGCTGTTTAAGAGGAGATTTATTTAGTATAATGCTTAAGCCTATGGGCATTGGAGTCCAATAGCTCGACAGCTACACCATTTACTAACCTTGTTACTTTGATAGACCCCTTAAATTCTCGTCTGTGAAATAAGAATAATACTTTTCCGACTTACCTAGACATGTAGGATTTAGACAAGTCAAGCAAAATTCTTAACGCAGTACGTGGCACACAGTAAGCACTCAATAAATGCTAGCTGACTTTGCTGTGGCTGATGCTAAACCCTAATCCAAGACTCCACCTTATTGCAGTCAGGTGCAGTAAGGGCAGGCTGTAAGAATGGAATGACAGCTATCAGCCAGGCGGGGCTTACTTTGTGCAGCCCCCATGCAAGCCCTGGGCACCCACCAACTCATCAGATCCTCATGGTCATTTTAGGAACACAATAGCTCCACTGCCAGTTTTCACAAGGAAATCAAGACCCTGAGAATTTGCACAATGTGTAAATGGCAGAGCTTGGATGTGAATTCACATCTCCCAAGTACCATAATCAAGGCAATTAACCATTTTTCTTCCATTTGCCTGTCTGTAAAATTACTTCTCTTTCAAAACAGTGTTCAAGGTTCAGTTTCTCTCTGAAGTTGTTGTTCACCTCTCCTCAGAAATACTTGTCATTTTTTCCCTCTGAATCCTGGTTTAATGTGTAAGTGCTGTTATTGCACACATCACATTTTGTTAAAAATCTTTTTTTACCTTATGCATCTCAGCTACTATACTATGAGCTTCCTGAGGCAGGCACAGTGACGTGTTTGTCCATTGCTATAATCTCAGCAAATAGCTTATTAGGGCACAGTGTAGAAATTCAGTAAAAGACCATATCCTAAAAATAACTTTTAAGTACCTGGATCCAGCCACACCTGAAGCTAGGCCTGTCGGTGGACTTTTCAGTTATACTGTTCACTACATCATGTTTAAACTAGTGTGACCTCCTCTCCCCCTATTCCCCTGCATCTTGACTCACAGCACTGCATTCAGCTACATGGAGGCAGAGCCAGTTTTCAGATACACAGTTGGAGGCCCCCCAAACTAGACAATTCACAATCGTGGCACAAAGCAATTTCCTAAACATAAGTCACTTCTCCCTCTGAAGAACCAGTCTTCCTGGAGTTACAAACTTGATGCTATTTACTGAGCATATGTTATACATGGGGCACTTACATGGTTCGTTGCACTTAAGCCATAAAAAATAAAAGGAAATTAATCCCGTGTATGATGCCAATATTAAGGACAAGAATAATGTGTAATGTCTTCATATGTTTTAGAGGAGACCCAGTTTTGATTTACACTATATTTTATGCTCATAAATAATGAGTCACATTAGAATAAGATCCCACTTACTTGTCATTTCTAAAATGGTCAGGGTAGAGGACTGAGAATGGAAACTATTAGGAAAGTTAATGGAAACTATTAGGAAAGTTATGTCCTGTCTTCTTATAAAATACCTGTCCTCTACATATTTAATGATTTAAATATTTATAGCAACTTAGACATTTTTCTAGAGGGAGTGAAAAGAGTAAAAAGTCTCTGTAATTCACAACTCCGAAACTATCTCTAATGTGTACCTACTCTTCCAAACCACTTTATAAAATGTGACTGATCACTTACTGTTTTTATACACCCATTAAATGAAATGAGACCATCCAATTAGCCAAAAGGAACCAGCACAGTAGTAAAGTCCTAGCTATTCCAGGCTTTTGCAAATAACCATCTTCCGTACGACAGAGAAAGTGTTCAGCACGTACCAGCTGGTGACCGGAAATACCAGCGACAGAAAATCGCTTCTGTCTGCCGGCCCAGATTCTGAGGGGATGGCTTTTCTCCCTCAGAAAGCAGACTTTGCATCCGCCTCTCCAGACCTGCCGTCCTTATACTAACGTGGCTTGATACAGAAGTGGCTCCAATGTATTGGGTCAAGTCAAAGTAATCACATCAAATTGGAGCTGATCTGCTTTGATCCTTTTTGAGAAAAGTTCAGAAACTGAACTTAGTCTTAAAAATAAAAAAGAAAAGGAAGAGGAGAAAGAAAGGAACATAACTATGTGCTGGGATATGCTTGCCCATTACCATAAAATAAGAAGACACAATATTTTGGCCATTAACCCTGCCAAGCCCATGGAAATGCATGCCTGTGGTTTTCTGCCTAAGACTTACCTTCCCCCTGGGAAAGCCATTCCATTCAGTGGACTTGGAGAGAAGTGTGAGGTTTTTCTAAAAGGCATTTTAACAACACAAACGCCATCATGTGAGGGAGCCCTGTGTGTTCATCTGGAAAACTGCATGTAACCCTCCACTCCACAACCAAGGCAAGGACCTGGACCGATGGCAGCTCTTTCCTCCCTGAACTGTTGGGAAGGCCATGGGTTTAAATGTCAGCTGGGATCCTCCAGCTTCCAGGCAAACAAGCATAGCTTTCCACTTATTCTAGGCACTATCACTACTAAAGGGAAATGGAACAACTTAGTTCTTATGGAGCCTGTGAGAGCACCACATGTTTCACTATTTTATGAGAAACATTTGAATGTTTTACCATTTTGGCAAGATAATTCATAAGAATAGCTCCTGAAGTCTATATACTAGTTTGAAATCAAGGAAGATGAAGAGATTAATACAGCCCAGCTGGAGGTGCTGCGTGAGGGGTCATTACGAAATTTGAAAAATAATCACATGTGAGAAGATAACCACCCTATTTCTGTTTTAGAAGCATCGTCTGCCTGATTACCCCCTTTCCAAGAACTTTACCACACAGAGGCTTTAAACAAAAACACAGAGGTAACACGTGTGGCTGCCAGACCCTTTTGAGGCCCTTTACAATCCCCCGACAAGTGCTCGCCAGGCCTAGACAGTGTGGACGCATCTATGAAAGGTTAATTCTGTAACTCAAGGTATTCTAGAAACCTCCCAATTATAGCAAATAACGATATCATAAATACCTTGGCTCTTCAAACGGCAGCATGCTGTTGCTCGCAATTTGCTGAGGTTTCAATATTGGCTGGAATAATTTTCTCCGTTTGAGGAGGAAATAGGTTCCAATGGTTTAGCCAGATATGGGAGGAGAACTGTTTGATTCCAAGAGAGTCTGATTTATTGGTATGAAAGGAATAAAAAAATCTCCTGCTGTTTGGGGCACCTATTGGGCAAGCTCATTTAAAAATAAACCATTGCTTAATTTGTTGGATATTATATAATTTTTGGTGCTTAGCACATAAGAGAGGTTTGGTAAATGTTTGATGAATGAATGTATGAGCCAAAAGTATATGCTGACTTTTGTCAAGTTGATCACATAGCAGGGCAGATTTCAGGCTCTAGAGTCTGGTGCCACAATTTGCTGGGTTAGATAGATTACTTCACCTCTCTGAGCTTCAGTTTCCTCACCTGAAAAATAAGGCTAAGAATCGTAGTCCTAGAATAGGAAAATTAAATGAGATAGTTCATGTAAAGGCATTTCATGGTTTATGTCACCCAATAAGCATTCCATTCATTCATACATATTTGTTCTATTATAAGCCAGGTTCTGATCTACATTGACAAATCAGGAGCTTAATAGATATGATTATTATATTTCCACCAATATGCTATACAACCGATTTATAGATCTGGCTGGAGTATTTTGCTAGGAAGAACACAGAGGCTATAACTGGTCTTGTCAGAAAAATGCATACGGAGCATTTAGTGACGCGTAGCCTTGGTGTGGGAGCACACAGTAACCACAGGCAGGTAGAGCGTGTGACGCACAGTGTGTGACCAGGGCATAGTTTTTGAAGGAAGTTTCCATTACAGTGCAGTGCTTAGAAGTCCACAAATGGATGAGTCTTCCAGGATAAAAATTTACTTGAAGACACACCAAACAAATTTAACCCCAGAGCCAGGAGGAATGTTTAGTTTGGATTCGGTGGGGAGGGGCAGGAAACACACATGTCTCCAGTCCTTCAGTCCCAATCTTCCCACATCCCACAACCTAGAAAAACTGAGGGTCCATCGAGCACACTCGGGGCCTGGACTCGGCCCCTTCCCACTGTAGCCGTGTCTGCAGAAGTCCGTACTGATAAAGAAGGAATAAAAGAGGAAAGACTAGGGACTATTTCTCCCCTATGAAAAATTCAAACTGAGCTGAGTGAAACATGACTTAGCAAACTCACAAAGTGCTTATGCATTTTTAAAAGAGTCAGCTCTGCAATCTACCCACACTTCAAATTCTACATCCGCTAATGGTCGTGAACGCAATGCACATCGCTTACAGCGACAGCTGGGAAAACGGCTTTCCCCGGTCTTCTCTGTCAGCGACGTAGGAGCCTGCCAGTCTGGAAGCTAGGTGGCCAGATTTAATTTATTGAGGCTGCTGAAAGACTTTCTTGGTATCCCAGCTGAAAAGTCAATCATGGCCAAATTGATATTTTTATAATTCTGCTAACCTTGGAAAAGATTGCGGAGTGGAGACTGGGAACAGGAAGGCTGTGCCAGCTTCTGAGGACAAATACATCTTCCAAGCCAACCAACGCGACTTTTTGCACGGGGTGACCTTTCCTGCTCAGGCACATTTGGCCTTGCCTGGTCCGCCTGGGGTCCCTTACTAAGGAGGCGGCAGGTTTGGGAAGAGTGGACAGTGAAGCCATCCACGCGTCAGTCAAGACCAGTCAGGAAAACAGACATTCCACCTGTTACCTTAACAGGGAGAAGTTAACATAAGGGTTTGATTGAGCAGATACTGGAGGAGTGAAAATGCAAAAAGGTGGCGCTGAAGGCATGGAGAGTGACTGAAGGAGGCAGCCGCCACACCTAGGGAGGGGAGACGATGAAAGGGATGTGGGGATGAGAACTTGGACGCTTGCAGGAGGCACCCTGCAGAGGCGGGACGCAGGCATGAGGAGAGGGCATGCTGCCTGCTGGCCCTGGTATCTCTGAGGGGCCTGGCTCGGGAATTATGAAAAAAAGAAACAATGCGGAATTGGGACCAACTGCTTCTACGGTAAATAAAGGCTGTGCTGATGCTGATGAACAGTAAGTAGACAGGCGTCCTTCCCCTCCTCGGGTCTTACACCTTCCTGAGCAGCCCCGTCAGACAGAACTTAACAGGCAGCCAGCCCGGCCCCTGCCAGGCGCGGGCAGCCGGACCCCAGCTCCGGCCACACAGCACAACAGGGAAGGCTGGGGTTGGAACGGAGACAGCAGCTTAATAACAGCACACCGACCCCGCCAGGGATGCCGAAGAGAAGAAAGACACGGCGTGGACCTGCTGGCACACGAGCTTGACCGGAGGAGTCGGGAACTGGAAGTAAAACCATCGGCTGACTTCAGTCCCTGCCTTGTGCCTTCGGGTTTGCATTTGCTGTTCCCTCTGCTGGCAACACTCATTCCTCTGATTTTTCACCTGGTCAGCCCTATTCGTCCTCAAGAGTTTGGTTTATTTAAACGAGCTCACTGTGACCTCAATGATGAAGACATGGGGACCCCGGAGAAACTAGGAGGACAGCAGTGGGGGGACCCGGCGCGTAAGGAACGTGCACCGCCCACCACTTTGCCTTTCCCAAGGCTTCATTACCAGTAACCCGCTTGTTTGCTCAAAGGCTCAGCCCCCTGTCTTGAGCCAAGAATGATTTGCAGGAAACTAAGCGGGATTTCTGCTCAACTCCAGCCTGAGCGTGAAGGTCTGAAGAAAGAACAAAGCATGTATAATGGAACCCAACTCTTCAAGGATATCAAAAGGAAATTTGCAAGGCATATCTTGTACAACCTAGCTGTCCAAAGCAGCATACAATCATTTCAGCCTTTCTAAACAGAAGGGTTTTTTAACCTTCAAAAAAAGAGAGATCAGGCAAAACAGCAGTTTCTCAGAGAGGCCTTACCTATCTATCCCCTCCCGGCTTTAAGCCAGCCCCACCTGCATCCCGTCCGGTTCCCACCACCACCACTGGAGACGTTTCTCGGCCTGCTCCTTTAACTCCTGTTCTCCACGGCCCACTCTAGGCCCTGACTTAGCTCCCTTCTGAATCCTAACGCCCGCTCCAGGCCACATGCAGGCCAGGGTTCCGGGGCACAGGGTGGATGCTCAGGAAAAATCTGCATGATAAACGAATGGGAGAGGGAATGGAGGACGTGTATAGAAAATGATTTTTGGTTCAAAGTGTGTGATGAACAATAAGCCTTCCACCAAAATAAATAAATACATAAAATAAAATAAACAAAAATCTGACATGCAAATGTGATCAGAATGGAAGGTAATTAGGCCTATCACTAGATGTTTAATATGTGTGTGATAAAAACATGGTGACAGAGACACTGCGGCAAAGCCCACAGGCCCACCTAGAATTAAATAACTGCAGACAGGCTTGAATGGATCATCACCGGTGATGATTAGTATTAGGAGACCCCTAAGGGCATTGTCCCACCTCAGTAAAAACGAACTTTCCTAACCATTCAACCATGCTCTCCAGGCACAAGGGGCCCCAGGGTGCTGATGGGCAGAAGCGCCCTCCCACCGCAGGGCGTCTCCCTAGACAAAGTGATGCAGTGATTTGTATCATACAAGAAATCCAGAATTTTGACTTCCTGGCCTACTCCTCTTTCAGGTGTTCCTTGATGACACATTTATCTCATGTTCCAAGTCCCTTTTGGCCTTTTCTTGCTTTCTTCTTCCATACTGCATTTTCTCCTCTTAGTCTCAGCATTTTTCTTGTTAAGTTATTGTGAACACCGTCTGATGTTTCTTTATCTCTCCCTTCCTATTCTTCCTCCTCCAGTCTCAGCATTTTTGAGCTAAGATCATACTTAATTACTGTTACCCAAAAAAATCGTTATTCGCCTATTTCATTGGGAAGTTCTGTGGCACATTCTGATGCCTTTTCCTACCCAATCCTCTCCATCCTAACCAATCCCTTTTACGTTTTCTCACTAATTTTTCATGAACTTGAACAAATCCCCCAAACAAGTCCCCCTACAACAACTCTCAAGCAATAGCTAAGGATTTTTTTTGTCTCTTAGAATGAATTATACATGTAATTACTGAAGGGTTTTTTTTTTCCTTTTTCCAGTAAAAACACCCATTTTTTTTGTTTAGGGAACTGACCCTTCCCTATCGCATGCTGTCCTGAAAGGTCTGTCACCCATGGCGGGCGCCATGCCTGGCCTCCAGGGAGGACATCAGGCCCACACGTGGACTTGTCATCTCCCAACCAACCTCAGTGGGTGATTCAGGCAGGGCATGTGATGCCAGCTGGGTGAATCCGAGTCCTCATGGGATGGTTCTGCTGGGACTTAGGGGTAAATATGTTCCATGAGGTGGGAAGTTGCTCAGCCAGGAGGATATGCGTTCACTGGCCATCTTGCTACCAGCTGGAAAGAACATTCATGCAGAAAGAAGCCAAGCAAGACAGAAAAGCCTAGAAAATAGTCAAGAGACAGAGCCCCACATCTAGCAGTGCCTCCAGTTGGCCCTATCCCTAGGCTTACAATTTTATAAGCCAAGAAATTTTCTTTTTGCTTAATCTATCAAGAGTTAATTTGGTGTGATTTGTAAGAGTCTTGAACACTACATCAAATTCATATAGACATATTTAGTGTCTGTCTAGCTCACCTTTGTCATCCTCTGAGCACTTGTGCAATTCTGGCTCTAGGGCTTTAGGGGACAAGTACTATTACTTTGCTCTGCTACTTTACAGGTAACTTGTTTCTTCTCTAGAATGGTAGCTTCTTTGCTACACTAGTCCCAACAAATTTGAGTAACACTCTCAAGAGACATACCAAAGCTCGCTTGCCACCTGTCGTAAAGTTACCCAACAGTGACTAAGATAATAGCTGTGCCTCCAAAACCAGAAATTTAACATCAGAATGACAGCCACATCTTATTGAGGACCCCCTATGTGCCTATTACTGTGCTCAGCCCTTGGCATAATTCAACCTTCACAATAATTCTATTACATGGATATTATTATTCTTTCCTTTTTATGGAAGGGGAAATTGTGGCTTAAAGGGTTAATATCTGACCCAAAGCTAGAGTTGACAAGTAGCAAACTATGAATTCAAATCCAGTTATCTTTTAATCCAAAGGCTCTGCTCTTCTTCATGGACACGTTATTCAATATCATGAGAATTTTCTACTAGAGGTATTTAAAAATGCCAACAGGCTGAAAGGGCTCAAGTGGTGACCTTCAGACATGATAGTCCCAGTGATTCCATCCTTCAGTAACTTTTAAAAGTAATCAACTAATTGAACAACTTGAAAATCTAGCTTTTCATAAGCGTTTTATGATTGTCTGCATTTAAGGGAGTTCAGCTCCCTGCCCTGAGCCCACAGGAAAGAGCTGAAAATGACCAAGTGAGGGATGAAGTGTTCCTGGTGTTCCTCCGGATGTGCAGGTATGTCACACCCCTCCACCATTCTTCAGGGCTACCAGGGCTGTCCCGGGAGCCATCAGCAATGTTTAAAGTACGCATGTTAATCAGCACAGAAAAAAAAAGCCCTTTGCCAGTTAATTAAGATACAATATTTTCTAAAACTGCTTAATGTATTTTCTAAAATCAACCAATATGTGATACAAAGGGTGAAAAATCAAATCACAATAATCGATGGCTTATTGGCAAATGCAAACCAAAACTTCTATTGATCCTCCTGGTAAAAGATTTTTAAAAAGCCATATAAACCCAGAGCAGTCGTTCAAGTACTAGAACCCTGTGAATTTTATGAGAATCACAGATAAAATAAAAGAACTGCCTTAAAACATTTATAAGACATAAACTACTTTGAAGAGAGTCGGAGTTAACCAGATAAATTTGGATAGTGAGAAGCCAGCCAAAACGGCGACAGAGAACTCACTCTTGGCAGGCCCAGGCAGGGCACTGAGCGAAACTGTGAAGGGCTCTAGAGGCCACTGAGTGCCCTTGTTTTATGATGAGGAGAGAGAACAGGGCCCAGCAGTTAGTGTCAGAGCCCAGCTCAGGTCTGGATCTTACCAAGGACACAGCTAGGAAGGTGTGGAGCATGTGGCAAAATTAAACCTAGATGGACAACATTTCATAACCAAACTGTCCAGCATCTGGAAGAAAAAAGCTCTCAGGGGGAGCCCGGTGCTGAGCAGAGCAGACATGCACACACAGCCCAGACCAGGCTGGAGAAGGCGGATTCCCCCAACGTGACCACATGCCTCATGTCAGGAGAGAGAGAGAGCACATACACGAGTGAGCGGCTAGGTGACGACCCCAGCGACCGACGTCACACCTGCCCAGTGCCAGACGCAGGGCTGCACGCTTTCCCCGCATCGTCACTGAACTTCCACAAGCAGTGAAGAGATACGGCATCATGGTGCCTGATGGAGGACAAACTTCCCCAGGGACCCGAGAGGCTGACACCCCATCATAGACACGGACTCGGAGGCGACATCTAAAAGGGCTTCCTTTAAACTGCATACACGTACACAGTGAGGGTAAGCCTGCCCCCTCAGTGTGAAGGCACATACAGCCAACTGCCTTCCAAAGAAACACTTTATTTTATTCTAACACTCTACAGCAGTTTCTGAACTCGGTCCAACTGACATTGGGGCTGAATAATCCTTCATTGGGAGGACCGGCCTGTGTGCTGTAGGATGGCTGGCCGGGAGCATCAGCATCTCCCTCCCAAGCCAAGACAACCGCAAATGTCTCTCGATACTGCCCGTGTCTCCTGGATGGCAAAGTCACCGCCCATGGGGAATCGCTGATTTCAGGTAATGGTTGGTATTCCTATTTTGTTCATAAGGGAACGGAATTTCATAAACTTGACAAATTTGCCTGTGAATCACAAAGCTAGTAAAAGGTGAAGCTGGGACTTGAATTTTGGTAGCTCTGACTCCGGAACCAACGCCTGTTCCTCGCTATGTTGTGATGCTCCTGTGAAAAAGTCCCTTTCTTCAAGGAGTTTATTGAGCAAAACCCAACCGTCCTACTCACAGTAAGTTCCAGAAGAAGCCCAGGGAAAGGAGATGAAGCAAGCTGAATTGCTGGTTCGCTTTTCATAAGATGGAAAAACATGGCATTTTCACCGGTTATCTTCAGCTACCAGAAGAGAAAGATTCAGCTCGGCCTGAACACGTATCTCTGCTAATTGGCCACTGATTAATTACTCTTCTTTTAATTAGGATTTCAAAGTGGGACAAAGGCAGCTTCAAGCAAGGATTTTTCCCTTATGGCCACAGCCTATAGTAACATCACGCAGTAACAAGACAACATGAAAATGTTTGCTCTTTGCCAGGCATTGCTCTGCACGTCCCTTGCACCTTCTCATCTGAGGTTCAAAGCACACCTATGGAGTCGCTCTGCTGTTGCTCCCCTTTTACAGTAGAGCTAATTTGAGGCACAAAGAAGGGAAACAACTAGCCCAAAACCTTGACAAGGGAAGCTGTGATGCAGAGACTTGGGCAGCCCAAACCCAAAACTTCCATAGCAAGTCAGGCAATAAAAGCCCAGTGGTTCAGAACTCAGGCTTTAGAATCAAAGAAATAGGAACAGAGCAAAACTCTGCTGATGACTTGTGGTTTCTGCCTCAGGAAATACTGGAAATAACAATGCTTGTCTGGTAGGGGGGTGAGAACTAAATGATATTTGGCCAACAGCGTGTTCAGAGTACCTATAATACATCCAATGCCGCTTAAAAGGTAATTGATTACTTCGATACTCAAATTCGCAATGTTAATATGAGTCACAGTTGTGAAATCTTTAAAAGGTAATCTCAATAATGATCACTTAATAGGTAAAATCTTGTTTCTTCTGCTTTCCTTTCAACAGACAGTCTATCCAAAGCCCATGTTCATATTACTTACTTGACCAATATTTCTGTTTCCTGCTCTCATCACGGGCTGTCTAGCAAAGAAATGATTCCATCTGCACAGATTGATATTATTCAGGAAAACATTGCTAATGAGTAAATCCACTAATAGAGAAATCTCCCCCCTCTTGGCTCTGGGTCAAGGATCGCCATGTGTGACCTGCAGGGACTCCAGTGGCACCAAGAATTCTGAAAGAGGGAGTGAACTGTGTGCTGGGAAAATAGTTCATCGCTAGACCTTGATATATGATTTTCCCGTTTTTCTTGTCACATTAGTTACACACAAACGCACAACATCATATAATTGCCCAACTCACTCTGATGAGAAGAAATACTCTTCCACGTGGGGCCCACCATTACCTCCGTGGTTAATTCACTTAAAACAGTTTTTCAACTGGTTTGACAGATATTTCCAATGAGCACTGGAAGCAGAGGAGCGCTACCAGCATGAATTAGCACCAATGATTTCCAGACCAGAAGGGATGAAAAATAAATATCCCTCTGATAACCACGAGGAAGTTACATTGAGAGAGATTTGAATTCTACACTGCTTGGTCTCCAGTTACTAACTATATTCTTCTCTGCATTGATGATTAGATCCTTAGTAACACACTCTGAACAGTTAATATTTGAAAAATAGATGGGAAAGAGCTCTTAAAGAAGAGAACCCGAAGAGCAGTGCAAGGGTCCAATTTCATTCTTCTGCATGTGGCTATCCAGGTTTCCCAACACTACTGAAGATACTATCATTTCCCCATTGAGTATTCTTTGGCCTCTTGTCAAATATTAGTTGCCTATATAACCATGGTTTTCTTTCTGGGCTCTCGATTCCGTTCCGTTGGTCTGTAGGTCTGTTTTTATGCCCATCTCATACTGCTTCCATTTCTATCACTTTGTAATGTCGTTTGGAATCAGGAAGTGTGGTATCTCCAGCTTTGTTCTTCTTTCTCAAGACTGCTTTGGTTATTCAGAATAAATTTTAAGAATAAATTTTAAAAATAGATTTATTTTTCTATTTCTGTGGAAAATGACATTGGAATTTGGATCAGGATTACATCAAGTCAAAATGGATTAAAGGCTTAAGTATAAGACCTGAAACTATAAAACTCCTAGAAGAAAACGTGGGGGAAAATATCCCTGGCAATCGGTTTTGGAAACTACTTTTTAGATGACACCAAAAGCACAGGCAACGAAAGCAAATATCGGTGAGCGGGACTGCAGACTAAAAGGCCTCTGTGCAGCACACACATACATCAACAAAATGAAAAGGCAACCTGTGGGATGGGAGAAAGTGTTTGTAAATCATGTATCTGATAAAGGGTTGATAATCCAAAATATATGAAGAACTCATATAACTCAATAGCAAAAAAACAATCTGATTTAAAAATGGGCAGAGGAACTGAATAGACATTTTTCTAAAGAAAACACAAATTCCCAACAGGTACATGAAACGGTGCCAGGATGGGGAGAAGGCCTGGGTGAGGGGGTGGGACTGCACATAAAGGCAGTGAATTAAACTTGGGTCTGTAGAATATCCACATCGATAAATCCTGATCTCTTGTCTCACAAACACTGTTTCAAATCATCTTTCTTCCCACAGTTCCCCTCTAATTCCATAAAGACCACTTTGTTTCAGTAGTTCTGTGTGATGTACATGGACCCAAACTGTCGTATAAATAGTAGCAGGGTGCAAAACAGAAAACTGACCGCAGCAAAGTAAATACAAGATATGTTACATTTTTTGTAAGAAATTTAATTTTACTTAATCTTGTCTCCCATTTAACTATGAATTCCTGGAAAGTAAGTTTCCATTTGAAACAGAGATGCTGGCTAAAAATGATGCCCATTCCACTTTGAAAAAGGTTTGAGAAGAGCCACGAGTTAGCAGGAGATGAGAAATCATGAAACCTCCAGTTCGTACAATACTTAATAAATTATACAGCTATTTCCATTCATTATATCTCACTGGATCCTCACATTATGCACTCAGCCCTCAATTAATATGCGCTCGCTCTTCAACACTCCCTAGGCAATGGGTACATAGTCGGCAACAGGGATTTTACATTCTGATAGGAGAGATAAATAATAAGTAAAAGATAGTAAAGTTTCAAGTAGTGATGAGGACTGTGAAGAAAATAAAACAGGTCAACGTGATGGAGGGAGCCGGGGTGAGAGGGTTGGTCCGTAGGTAGAGGGGTCACATGGCATCTCCAGAGAAGTTGGTATCTGAGCAGGGACATAATGCCGCACAAGAAGCCAGCCTGTGAAGAACGTGCAGACATCACTACAGGCAGAAGGAACCTCCGATGCCAAGGATCTAAGGTGGGAATATGACGGCATGTGCAAGGAACAGAAAGACGACCTGCACGGCTCAGATGTGGTGGGAGAGGAGCCGTGGTAGAAGATGAGGTCAAAGAAAGAGACGGGCCAAGTCACAAAGGACCTCAAAGGCTGCAGTCAGGAGTTCAGATTTTAATACCAGGGGGTCAAGAAGGATGGTTTTAACAGGAAAACTACGCGATTTAATTTGTCTTCATTACCAGCTTACTTTTGCTGCTCTCTAGAGAACGGGTTGTAGGTCGGCAAGAGCGGAGGTAGGGAGGCCATTTAGGAGAGATCATGCTGACTTCCCGGAGTGGAGGCGGAGAGCAGGGGGCCTGTAAGATACGTTTTTCCCTATTCCCATTTTATAGGCAAGGAAAGTGAGGCTCAGGAAAGCAAAGTATTTGTCGAAGCTGGGTATTAGAATGGAGAATTGCTCTATTTATAAATCTAGCTCTCCCTTATGCCATAGTTGTGTCATTGATCGACAGCCAATATATTGATGATTCAGATCTGCCACGATCAAAGTCAGTTTTGACAGAAAATAGTCTTGCTGTCACTAGCTCTATTCTATCAGAACATGCTTAGTCCTGCGATCGGCACCTGCTGGGGTTGTGTGACTGACTCCACAAACTAGGAGCCTGGCGTTTCATTCTACAATCAAGAATCATTACATTGTTTGTAAACAATGACAGACTCTGATAAATATGCATTCTGGTTAATTACCGCCTTCCCATGTGCTGCCTTCACTTTCTCATTTCCGTCATCCTGTCACGTCTTAATACCTGATTGTGTGTTCTCTGCAGCAGGGACAGAGAAAATAGCTGCAAACACACTGAGATGCAAGAAGACAGCCCTCTATCCTGTTGGGCCCCTAGGAACCGGAGCCAGACCTGAAGTTCAGAGACTCGTGCAAACGAGCGGACTTGCAGTGTGTTCAGCTTGCTATCGTCCCTTTGGTTTGCACATTAGCTTTCCATTCAAGGAACAGAGTTTCTAACAGGTTCCCGTTACAGCGCGGCTCCTGGGGCCAGATGAGTAAACAAGCAGTACACCAAGTTCCATCAAGGTCCAACACATTCGGCTTCTTTCTTTTTTCTTTTTTTAACAGAAGGACCAAGGAGTCGTCAGTAAACATGCTAGGACTGGGTTCTTTTACCTACAAAAAGACGGCCTCTGCAGCAAAATTCTTGCAACAGAGATGAAGCCTCCATCTGGTTTATTAAACACCAACCGTGCACAGATGGTGCAGGTGTTGTACGAATCCGGCAGCAGTAGATGAGCGAGTCCGTTTCACCTGGTGGTGAAGGGCGTGCGCTGGGACATTAGACGGACCTCAGTATGCATCGCATGTCTCCTTAGCGCTTGTGTGACTTGCGCAAATTGCCAAACCTCCGTTGGCTCACCTGCAAACAGGGGCATTAGCAGTGCCCGCCCGACGGGGCTGTTTGAGAAAGAAACGCAAAGCGCTCTGCTTGGTGCTCAGCCCCCGAAACGCATACATCTGTCATTGTTGTTACCAGCTCTGCTTCTTACTAAAAAGATATTAGTATTATTATATCACTATATATTATATTTATGTTGTAAATATAATTATATATTATTATATGTACAATACGAACTCTTCCCCCCATCATTAGGGTTGGCCCTGCCCTACTCCACCGAGTCAGTCCATCCGACCGACCCACAGTTGAGCGAGAAGATGACTTGCCTGGATTTCAGGATACAGCGGAGGTCCTGAGGGAGGTGCCTTCTCTACCCAGCGAGGCGGCACCCTGCACCAGTCACAGCGCGACACCTGCGTCCCTGGTCCTGATCTGCGACCAACATGTTATATGGCCTTGGCCAAATTCCTAGAATCCATGTATTTTTCTCATCCTTAATTTTGACAGTATTTTACCCTCCTTGCTAGGTTCTCTCTGTCAAATGAGAACACTCATGAAGGCATCATGCAAAATAATAATATCACAACGTATGAATTTGAGGTAGGATCTGTGTCTTTGGTGTTATTATCATTCACATTGTCAGCCTTTGGTTGGTCTCACTGGCACCGGGTCATTCTCCTTAACAGGACAGAAGAGACTCTGGAATCCTCTCCTTGATCTGGTCTCCAGCCGCCTGTGTTCATTCCTCAGTGTTTGCACATGAGGTTTCTTGCCTCACTGACTTTACTTAGTTATCCCTTCTGCCTGAAATAACTTCCCTGTCCCCTCCTCCCTCTGCCTGGGTAGCTAGCTCATCGGGGAAGAGTCAGCTTAGCCAAGCCTCCCCCGGAAGTCTAGTTCCCACCAACCCCAAAGCCCCTAGAGGCCAAGTGACCGCCCTGCCTGCCTCCCCGCCCCGCCGGGGCGTGTCCCTTGCACTGACAGTGCTGTGTTTTGCTCTGTGACTGGCCCTCCATCAGACTCTAGGCCCCTTGCCAGCTGGGACCAGGCTTTTCATCTTCTATCCCCCAGAAGAGCACAGTATTTGGCACACAAGGGCCACCCCACCCTGGTCATTTGAGAGAGCAAATCAATGAAACATCTTTTAATCGACTAGACTTCGCATTACATTTAAATACATTTAGTCCAAGGGATTATGGCCTTTCCATTACAAGTTGGGGCTTCATCTGAGCATAGCTTAATTTGTTTCCTCAGCTATCTCACTCGAAACTTAAACTTCATTCCATCTATGGTTGTGTGCATATTGTATTTAGAAAATGTCTGCATTCCCCTCCTCTCAGATCTTTAAATACCACTTTTGAATACAAACAGTCTGTGTGGCATAAGGTGTAAGAGATTATTCAGGGAAAGATGATAAAAAAGTGTCTATCTTTTCAAATACTCCTTTGCAGTCATTACAAGAGGTTGTCTTTTGTTTGCCTTTTACAACCGCCAGGAAAAAAGGGATGGAGTGTAGTCTTAAAGACAGTGTTGGGAAAATGAATTCAAAAGCCTAGATCTACCAGCTATAAATGAATCAGTCAAAAATACATTTGCCAGTTAAATGAAGTCATCGAATCTTGCATTAAGGAAAATAAATAGTAAACCTGACACCCTGGCAATCTACCTTCCACAACTGAATGAAGAACAGCCAGGAAAAGTTTGATATTCAAATTGCATTGTAATGTGCCCCTAATGAGTCCATCCTGGGCTAAACTGTGTGTATGTCTACAGGGGTGGCAGTGAGGAGGGGGTGCATGCAGAGAAGCCAAGTGACAGCGCAAGTCAGAGAGAAAAGAAAAAGTATATAGTGACTTGAGAGGTTGTGCTTTCACTAGCGAATTTTGCCTACAAGAAAAGCAGACATGCATTTTAAGTTAAAAGGTTAGTATTAAAGGTCCAAAAATCATGCAGTATTCCAATACTATCCCTGTTATCCAAAACTCCCACAAAACGACATTTTTTGTTTGTGTGTGGAGGTGGAAATATGTAGAGTGAAAAACAGTAAAAACATATGAAGAATGGAAAATAGTAAACGTATGTAAAGAATCCTAAGTGACTTTTTAGATATACCTAGAGCTAAGGGTTAAGTTCCAAAATCATACTGCTGTTCCCATTATTTGAGGATGATGTATATTCTATGTATTTAGTACAATGAGTAGAAAATCATGCCAGCTTGGCACAATTTTAAAATGGCAAAGAATGAGACGTGGCAATAGCTTGCAGTTTATCCTTGAATCAAATTTGCAATTTCAGCACCTGGATTGCTGGGCACAGGTCCCCTCTGAAATGCGGCTGCAGGGGAGCCGGGCATGGGCCGAGGGCACCAGGACCCTCGCGCCTGGGGACTACAGCTCTGGGCAGGCTACAGACTGAGGCACCCCCAAGTTAGGGAAGAACCTTTCTTAAAAATTACAGGCCGTCAAAGCCTCAACTTCAATGCTTAACTGCACTCTCTGAAACTGCCGGTCTTAGGCAGAAACATCCTTTCCCCTCCCCACCCTGCTGCCAACCTTTGAGGCTGCTACAATCCCTCGTTCCCTGCTCCACCCTCAGGGTCAGTCCATTCTCCCAGCCCGACTTTCCCCCTCCCGCTGAGGGTTCCACTCATTCGGCCCTCCTCGCATGGCTGAGCCTGAGGGGTCCCTGTAGTCGGGCCTCGCCCCCCCTGCTCCACACCGAACTCCATCACGAGCGTCCTCCCTGAATGTCTTTCTCTGGCTTTTCCTCCCTTCTCTTGGTCTCCAAATTATCTGCCACCGTGATCGGCACCACAGCAGAAGAATGCTCTATTAACAGCAAAAATAGCTAGTGTTGCATAAAGTGAGTGTGCCTCCCTCTTGTCTTATGGTGCCGGGTACCACACCAAGCAGCCCCCTCCGCAGGGAAACGGACTCTGGCTAAACTAGGAGGAGTCTGGCCCTGGGGAAGGGAGGGGCCAGAGAGAAGCAAAAGAAAGCCGAGTGAGGCTCTCCCTGTGGCCTCTCGTCCACCTGCTGGACTCAGGTGTGCACACTCCTGCATGTCCTCACGAGGGGAAGGAGGAAGGGGCTGTCTGACTCCCAAGGGGAAAGCTGGGGTCACCCCAGACAGCGCAGAGCCTGTGACCTCCTAGGGCCTTCCAAAACACCGAAGCTGTACCCACCATCTCAAAGCTTAAAGCCCCTGAGAAGCCATAGAAGGTAAGCTTCAGGGACCAGAGACTTTTGTGTCTTTTACCTCCTGCTGTGTGCGCAGCGCCTAGAAGAGCATCTTCCGTGGCGGACTCGCCGCCGAGGGCATCAGTGTAATGCCTTGGCCGCTGTGTCTCGACCACCACATCCCATTCCAGGGAAGCTTAGGCTGAGTAGACTTTCATGGCTCTAAATTTCCCCAAAGTAGTCACCAGATATTTCATGATGTTCTTCTCTCATTTAGGAAAAGAAATGGCGATAATAATAGTACCTTTACCTACTATCCTTAGTGAGGCAGAACCGAAATCTCCCTGCACTGTTTTCAGAATGATGGACCCCACATCGCTGCAACGAAACAAGTGTCTGACGCTTTTCAAGTTTGCATGAGAACCATGTTCAAAAGTTTTGCCTGCTTGCCAGGCAACGGTGCTCCTGTGGAGCAGAGAGGGTGGGGCCGAGCACCCAGGGTGTCTCCACTGGGGAACCTGAGAGGGCGCTGGTGTCACTGGTCACGTCTGCCCAGAAGCAACTGAGGAGGAGGAGAGAGCGTTTCACTCTCAGCGTGGATGCAGATGCCTGGCTGTGAACAAAATCCCTGCAGGGTGATGGTGACTTGAAACTTTAGGCCTGTTTTTTTTGTTGTTGTTGTTTTTGTCTGTTTGTTCATCTACTTGTCACCAGGAAGTTCTCTCCATCAAGACTATGAAGCCTGGGCCTAACGCTTTCTTAAAAGCAATTATAATGTAGCCTAACCCAGAAAAAAAAGCCATATTCCTGATTCATGCAAACCAACCTCTGCAGGGGGAAGGCGTCCACACCCCGAGGGTAGAAGAGTGTCCTTCTCAGTGGTGAGTGAGCAGTGAGGGATCTTTATATATGGAATCCCATGACTTCCCATAGAAACTGTAATGTCTTTAAAGAGCTTCTGATATCTCTGATGAGGACCCTAACCACAAACTTTTGCATTATTTTTATGAGTAAATATCTCCTAGATTCGACGTTCATATAATTGCAGAAATTATGTGCAAAAAAAAAAAATGACCATTCAAAATTTGGGCACTTCCTTCTTTCAGTTGGTTAAAAGCACCAGCAGCATTCCCTGGGGGTTATCAGGGCCGAGGCCAGAGCAGTGTTAATAACGGCCCAGCAGAGA
This sequence comes from Phataginus tricuspis, assembly GCA_029783875.1. Taxonomy (NCBI): domain Eukaryota; kingdom Metazoa; phylum Chordata; class Mammalia; order Pholidota; family Manidae; genus Phataginus; species Phataginus tricuspis. The sequence continues at coordinate 32,510,209 of JAQQAC010025234.1, read as the reverse complement.
TTCTCTTATAAAACACACAGTTGATTTGTATCAGGTCCATGTGACAAAACAAAGAATATAAAGTGGATACAGGTACCTCTGGTTTTATGAATGTTCTGATTTTTATGGAAGATATGACTGATATTTTAAAATCCAGTTCTTTTTTTTTTTAAAGATAATTTTTACTGAAATAAAAGAGTTAAAGACTGTTTAGATGAGTAAGTTCCTGAGTTCAAACTTATACAGCAAAATAATGCGTAGCATAGGGATTTAAGATCGAAACAGAGTTGACGTGCATATGAGCTTGGGGGTCTACAGATTCCCCATTGATTACACTATTAGAACAACAGTGTCAACTTTCTCAACAGAAGAAATCTGAAAGTTCAGTCCTCCTTGATCCCAGGCCATGTCTCATCCCAGTCTGCTAAATTTACTGCATTTGACCGGGCTCGGGGTCACACTGACAGCTTTCCATGAGGTCACACTGGAGTTAAAGGGGGGCACCTCTGAGACCTTAGAGAATTAACTCTTGTAAAGCACTGGTATGTTTAAAAACCTCAGTCCTACTTTAAGGCCAGCCAAAAACTGGTAATTAGTTAGTAGAGTAGATATGATATTAGACTTTGATGGAAGTAACCCTCCTCTTTCGCCAAAAAAAAAATACTTCTTTCACTGGACACTCCAGAATTCTACCCTGATTAAAATAATACCACCAACAATTATTCAATGCTTAATACTTTATTAGTGGATTTTATACAGCTATATCACATTTTACTCTTTATCCTGTGAACTAAATGATTCTTTCTTCCATTTGCCAAATTAATAAATGGTGATTTATATTAATTAAGGACCATTCCTAAGGTTCCACAGTTAGTATGGACTCAAACTGGGGGCTCTTGACACTGAACCCTATTATCCTGCCCCTGTTCACTTCCTTCTCCCTTCCCCCCTCTCCCCTCCCCTCCTAACCTCTTTCTCTTACTGTATTAAGACTAATTAGGCATATCTTCTGTCACCCCCTCCCTCTGCCTCAAATAAAGATCATGGGTCATTGGATAAATTGCAACCTTTAAGTCTGTACTGTGTTGAGGCTTCATGTTGTTCCTTGATTCATCAATCCTGTTCCTTGACATGGGTTAAATTTTGCATACTGTGTTCACGCCCAGATTATCTGAGAATTTGCCAGGCATTCAGGATCATGCTGGATCCAAAGCTCCTCAATACCAAAGGACCTCTTGGAGGGTGAAAGGAATAATGTTCCTAAACGCGGAAGTGGTGTTATCTTTCCACTCACTCGGGTCAATGGGGAAATATTTAGAAACAGCTAAAGGCTTAGATGGGACATAAGAGAGACGTGTCCATTTGTAATCCCAAAAAGAACAGACCAAGAGAAATTAATATGCTGTAACTAATACAGTTTCACTCCTAAGTATTGAGTGTCCCTCCCTCTCCCCCGCCCTCCTGATTATCATTAACCCTGCTAAGGGCACGTCTGAGGTCCTTTTCACAGTTAAGGAGTAAGGATGTTCAAGAGGAGTTTCTCAGAATACCTGCTTCTGGGGCCAGGGTGCTGAAGTCCCGAAACCCCAGGTGCAAATTGCCTCAGGATATGCAATGCATTCATGTTCCAGGTACAAAGTCCCTCAAACTCACTTTGAAAATCTGCTTAGAGTCCAAATAAATCAAACTGGAAGACTTAATTATGAAATCCCAGAGCTGGTCATGAGGATAATAAAGTGTCTGGGTTTCTGTTTCAATAGATGTGTTAATATTTTAGCAGCTCTTAACTGCCTGTGTTCTATTTCACAATTCATGATTCAAGTTTGATTTTAATAGAGCTTCCAAAAGAAAAGCGAGCTCTGTGTTTCAGTCCCTTGTTCTTGCCCCGGTGTGTCCTTTCTAACATGTAATTAATGTCCCCCTTTAGCTGTTATCTCTTGGTGCAATCAAAGAGCTAAGCCCTGTGGGGTGGCCGGGTCCACACCACGCAAAACCAGACACAGAATCTCCGACGGGCCTTTCCTTATCCTCTTGTGCCATCAATTCCAGGTATAAGCTGGAGAATAAAAGTAATTTTAATAAAATGACTACCCTACTCAAAGAAAAAGAGAATCCTCTCTCCCCTTTCATTGGGAATCCTAACTTGAGACCTCTGCATAATGGAGGAGTGAAAGAAACAGGTTAAGTTCTTGGAGAGACTCTGTAGTTTCTGCTGTTCAGACAAAAACTATATAAAGAGTAATAGATTCTATAAATCCCTCAATAGAGTCTTAAAAAAGGAAGTCTCTACTATCTTAGCGGAAAACTCTCTACACTTAACTTCTTCAAATGTGTACGTGCCCATAGGTAGATAGATATTCATTGTAAGGAAATCAGAAAAATCAGATAAGGATGCTGAAAAAACTTGAACCGCACGTAATTCCATCACAAAGAGGCAACTATGTTTAGTATTTTGGTGTGACTCCTTCTAGACTTTCTATCATCGTCTTTCACAGTGGTAAAGATGAGTCTATGACATTTTTTTAAAACAGTTTCACAGTGGTTCACTGGCTATACCAAAAGTTTATCTTATTTCAAACCAAGATGAGTGGTTTCATGTCTCCTGGGACCTAATGTGATACAACAAAAGCCATCAGGAAAAAGTGGTTTCTCATTTTTCCTAAGGGTCGAAGCATTAAGAAATGGAGATTTGATTAAGAGAATATGGAGACAAATCAAAATCTTTAATCCAGGGCTTCATGGTTTGGAATCATATTTAATAGAAAGCAGAAAGTCTCCTAAGAGCTGTCATTTAAAAAGTATGCTTGCTCTTGTCCCTGATGCTGTTTTAATGCAGCCACTGATAAGAAACCACTCCTCACAATACCAGAACCAGACCAGCAATATTTTAAAGTGGCAGGTTTAATTTCCAGCTTCAGCCTCGGTGTTATGAATATAAATCACCACCCGGAGAAGCAAACACCCTATAGAGGCCCCGGTCAGCAACTCATTCTTCTCAGTAAACTTTTCCAAAGAACAAAACCCTGAGTTTCCAGGAATTCACAGACATGACCAGAGAGCTCTGAGGGCTCACCTCCGAGCAAGAGCTGGTTCGTATTCTCACACACTCAGGGTCCCACGTTGAGCTCAGTACACAGAAACCTACATTTACATTGAATCATCCATTTCCCTTGCCTTATGTTAAAACCAGACTCCAGTAATAATCTTTAGATCTGCTACTTACAAACTGAATATCAAGTTAATAGTCACTTTAGGGTGAAGGGATAATTCTAGGCAAAGAGAACAGTATATGCAAAGAGATCAGAGAAGCAACCGAGTAAAGAATTTTAGTACTGTAAATAGTTTGTTATGATGGACGCATGGATTATTTGTGGGCTAGTCAGAGAACATCCATGTGGAGACACGGATAAACTGATAAGAGCTGGATCAGATAGTGTAAATGGCCTTCTATTAAGTGGTTCCCAAACACGAGAATGATCAGGGAAGCTTTAAAAACTACCGGGATGCTTAGTCCCGTCCTCGGTGCTTCTAACTTAATCTGGGCATCAGAATTAAAGGTATCCTAGGTAATTCCAATACAAAGCAAAGTACGAGAGCCCCTCTTCCAGGCCATTATAAGAAGTATGGACTTCACCTAAAGATAATAAAAAGTATAAAATCACTATTTTTGAAGCATGGAAGTGTCATATTTAGAGTTGTGTTTTCAAAAAATTGCTCTGCAGGAAATGGCCGAGGTGGAAGTATCATTTTCAAACACTTTGCATAGCCACATAAGAAGAAAAAAAAAGTATCAAAAGCAACATATATGGTAAATTAATTTACAACAGGGGACCCAAGAGTATACACAATGGGAAAAGGATAGTCTCTTTAATAAATGGTGTGGCGAAAACTGGACAGCCACATGCAAAAGAATGAAATAGGACCCCTAACTTACATCATACACAAAAATCAACTCAAGATGGATTTAAGACTTAAATTTAAAACCCAAAACCATGAAAGTCTTAGAAGAAAACATGGGTGGTAAACTTCTTGGCATCAGCGTTGGCAATTATTTTTTAGATTTGACACCAAATTAGAAAGTTCCCGCGGAGGGAAGGGAAGCACCAACAAAATGATAAAGGCCACCCATGTAACAGGAAAAAATGTTTGCAAATCGTATATCTGATAAGGGGTTAGTATCCAAAACACTTAACAAACTTACACAACTCAATAGCAAAGGAAAAATGAAATAATCTGATGTAAAAATGGGCAGAGGACCTGAATAGACACTTTTCCAAAGAAAACATACAGATGACCAACAAGTCTGGAAATGGTGTTCAGCATCACTAACCACCAGGGAAATGCAAATCAGAGCCACAATGCCACCTCGTACCTGTTAGAATGGCTATCATCAAAAAGACAAGAGATATCAAGTGCTGGTGAAGATGTAGAGAAAAAGGGAATCCTTGTGTACCCTTAGTGGGAATGTAAATTGGTGCAGCCACTATGGACAACGGTATGCAGGTTCCTTAAAAAGTTAAAAATAGCACCACCTTCTGAGCCAGAAGTCCCACTGCTGGGTGTACATCCAAAGGAAGTGAAATAAGAATCTCAGAGAGGTATCTACACTCCCATTTTCACTGCAGCATTATTCACAATAGCTAAGACATGGAAACAACCTAAGTGCTCACCAAAGGATGAATGGATCAAGAAAATGTTATATATGAGATACACATAACATAAAATTGAGGAATTTTACTTAACCATGAGAAAGAAGGAAAATATGCTGCTTGTGACAACATGGATGGACTCTGAGGACATTATGCTAACTGAAATAAGTTGGACAGAGAAGGCAAATACTGCATATCAATTATACATGGAAATTAAAAAAAATCAAACTCAGAAACAGAGAGTAGGAAAGTGGTTGTCAGGAGCTGGGAGTGAGGTAAGTAAGACATTGGTAAAAGAGTACAAACTTTCAACTATAAGATGAGTAAGGTCTGATGATCTAACTAATAACATGGTGACTATAGTTGGTAACACTATATTATATAATTGAAATTTGCTGAGAGTGGGACTTTAATGTTCTCCCACCCATGAAAGATAAATATGTGAAGTGATAGATGTATTAGTTAACTAGATGTGAGGAAACCTTTAACAATGTGTATATATAGCAAAAAAATCATCATGTGTACTTTAAATATCTTATAATTTTGTCAGCTATACTTTAATAAAACCAAAAAATAAAATAAAATCCAAGAGAGGAAAAAAGGGGAAAGTAGCAGAAGCAAAATCCATGGACATTTATGCCAAAACTAGCCAACAAGGTATCCCTGCAAATAGCGAATACAAACAAGAAAAGGCAGCCATCGATACCCACAGAGCCTAAATGATAACGTAGACTGTGTGGAGATTAGCAATGCGGTGGTACCTAAAGGGCTTGAGAATAGGAGAAACCCCAGGTGGTCAACGGACACGCACTGGAAAGCACAGCGAGCCAGTCTGAGACCAGCAGCAGAAACTTGAAGAGTTTCCCCCTCCGATACTGGGGGAGGCCAGTATGGACCGAACAGATGGAGCCGTCTGGATTCTCTAAAGCCCAATTACCGGCTTCCTGGGACTCCCTTCTAAAATAGGCCCCATACTGAGAAAAACTGCTGGGAGTAGATTACAAATTGAACAAGACACAACAGAAATGAAAGAAAAAGAAGGTGTAGGCCAAAATGAGAAGAACATAGCCAGGTACTCTTAGAAAGCAGCAGATACCTTTCTTGAGATTAGACCAAACAACAGAAGGGGAAGCGCTGTGAAATTAGAACATCCCCGAACCTCACCTCATTCTAAAACATCAAGAAAGATAATTTCCCACAAGACTGAGCATCATAAAATCATTGAGCTAAATACTATACAGAGAGTATAAGAAAAGTGAGACTGAATGTCAGAATAACAATTTTCATACAAATACAGTGCAAGGAAAAGAGGAAAAAAAAAGGGAGACCAGCATCCCTACAGACAACGAATGCCCGAAAAACATCCGCATATGAAGGCGGTTAGAACTACAATCTGCTGTTTCAAAATGAGCTCAAATACATTAAGAAACTGATACAAAACACTGATGCAAAAATTGGAATTCTAAAAGACTCAGAATTTAAATGAGATGACAGTGTTTATGAAAGAATTATAAAAAAAGAATAAATAATTCTAAATGACCACTGGGAGGGTCATGAAAGTGTAAAAATACAATAGATAATGTTTTAACAGAAATAAAGGTAAAAAAGGATAGTTATGAAGGTAAAAAAAAAAGAGATCAAAAGGATTCTTCTAAACAAAGTGACAAATACTGAAGATAGGTAAAAAAAAAAAAGATCAACAAACAGAAAATAGGCATTCCTACAGAAGAGAACTGAAGCAAGGGAATAAAGCAAATGCTGCAAACTATAAATCAAGAGAATTTAATTATTTTATATATGTACATATGACTTCAAGGAAAAGCAAAAGCAGGTGTCTTATTAGGGAAAGAATATTAAATTATCATCAGAGTTTTGGACAGCAATACTTTATGCCAGAAGAAAATGGAATATCATATATAGGTGTAAGCCAAGGATTTTATATCTAGCAAGACTAACTTATGGGTATAAATAGCACAAACTGTTATCAATCGTAAGAAGTAAGGGACTATTCTTCTTCTGAGAGCTTTCTGTAACAAAACAAGACTTAGCTAACCAAAATGACAAGAGAGCTGTTAAGATAAGGACCTTTGGTTAACATTAAATACATATTTCTTCAAAGCAGTAGTTTATGTCAACGTAGGTAAGATAGAATTGCATTTTCCAGAATTCCTTTCCCTGTACATTCCTAGAATGTGGCTGTCTATAAAAGAAATATGCTAAGATCTGGAAAGCAGAAGTGAAACAGAAGCCATTATTCTGTGAACATCAGGGGAAGACTTCATGCACTACTACAGCTTGCTCACGGAGCTGCTATCTGCTAACTCACCTTATTGGTCTCTGTCAGTGGAAACCTTCAATTGCTATCAAATGTCTTCAGCTTCTCTAAGTAATCCTCAACCAAGTACGTGTGCAACTCTACGGCAAAGGGCACCAGTTTCTACTGCATATCACCTACACTGACAGGGTTGTAGGCGGTGAGAAAAAGATGTGAGACCTAGATTCTCTTTGTGGGTTCCACTTTTCCCTTGCTTTCCCTTGCTTTCCCTGGCTTCACAAACAGTGTATCTTCACTGCTGATCTAGAGCAGTTTCAGACACCGAGGAAACAGCTTTCAACAGATTTCTTCACTGGCTTTCACAATTATGTAAAATCTAATCCCTAGGACCCATCACTTATTCCATATCATTCAGAATGGTCTGCTTCCTTGATCAAACTAATGATGCACTGGTACAACTAAGCTTAAGTAAGTTTAGAGGAAGAAAGTAAAGTATGCACTGGTTAAATATCATTATTTCTGATGTGGAAGAAAGGAGATCAGATATATGAGAGAAGAGTTTAAGTAAATCCTTATAGCTTTTAATTTGAGTTGGAAGTATCAATATGAATTCATGAGGTGTTTTATATTTATATATGCATATATGTTTTAGCTCTGTCCACGAAAAGACATAGAAACAATGACTACCCTAGTAGCAGTGAGTATTCTTAAAACCCAGACTGTGATCTTAAAATACCATTTCTCACCAAGATAACCCAGATCTTCTTGGGGAAGACTGATTCTAGGTCTGTGATAGGATATATATAAGATGAGCCTGGAATATCTCATCATACTTGGCAGCAAGGAAGTCATCACTGACTACTAAATTCATGGCAAAAAAATTCAGAAGCCAAATTGAAGAGGCTCCCACTGGCCAAAGATAGAACAATTTGAGCTTCACAATGCTAATAATTGCAACTGATTTAAGCCTATCAAATAAGTTTAAATCCATGAGTTGATGATGATATAATAAAAAAAAGTATCCATCACATATGGAGAATGACAGGTGACCTATTCATTATTTTGACAACAAAATGTATAATGGGAATACCAGAAGGCAAGAGGAGAGAAAAGAACAGAAAATATATTTGAAGGAACAGCTGAAAACTTCCCAAATTTGATTAAAAACATTAATTCATAAATCCAAGAACGTCAATAAACTCCAAGTAGTTAACAGCTAATTTCTCATTAGAAACAGTAAAGACCAGGATATAGTTGAGAACACATAGTCAAAGCACTGAAAGGAAAAGCTCAACAAAGAATCATGTATCCAGCAAAACTATCTTTTAAAAATGAAGGCAAAGTAAAGATTCTGAGGCAAACAAAACCTGAGAGAAATTGTTGCTAACAGATCTTCCTTCCCAGTAAAAAACTAAAGAAAGTTCTTTATGCTAAAAAGCAAGTGTCACCAGATGGTAATTGGAATCTATATGATAAAACAAAAAGAGCCATTAAAGGTAATTATATAGGTAATTACAAAAGATAGTATAATTACATATTTCATTTCCTTTGTTCTCCTGATTTAAAAAGCAACTGCATAGAAAATATGAACATAATTGTAACATGGGGCCTATAACCAACACACACGTAATATATTTGAGAATAGCAACACAAAGGAGACTGGTCAGGACCCAGTTGTGTTGCAGTAAGAAAATGAAACCAGATGGGAATTCAAATCCAAAGAAAGTAATGAAAAGAACCAGAAAGAATAAATAAGAAGGCTAATATAAGAAAGTCTATAAATATATACTTGCTTTCTTTTCTTCTCTTTTCGTCTTTCAAAGAAATAAGATTATACAAAATGAAGATTTTGACAATTTACTGTTGGGTTTGAAACATATATAGACATAATATATGTAACAGTAATTGCACAAAAAAGGTAGGAGTGAATGGAGCCGTATGAGAGCAAAGTACCTATATTTCCCTGGACTTCTGATTAGATTTATATATTTATATACATTTATAAATAAAACTGAATAAATCTGATAAGAATAAATAGATTCTGAGAAGTTAAAATATATGTTATAAGGCCTAGAGCAACCACTATGAAAATAAACAGAAAATTATGAAAAGATGGTACACTAAACATACTTCACATAAAAAAAAAAGGAAAGGAGAAAGATATTTAAAAAAAAATACATTAAACATATAGAAAGCTAAAAGCAAAATGGCAGATATAAATCCAACCATATCAATAACATTAAATGTGAATGGTTTAAACAATCCAATCAAATGACAAGGATTGTGAAATTAGACCTAAAACAAGATCCAAGCATAGACTTGTATAGGAGACATAATTTAGATGCAAAGATACAAATAGTAAAAGTATAGAAAACATATACCAAGAAAACAGCTACCATTAAAGAACTGAGGTGGCTAACTAATATGAGAAAATAGATTTTATAACATTAATAATTTTATAATATTAATATTAATTAGTAGTATTAATATATAACATGAGAATTCTCAGAAACACTATTCTTAAATAATAATATGATAATAGACTTTAAAACAATAAAAAACATTACTAGAGATGAAGAGGGACATTTCATAAGAATAAAAAGATCAGCCCATTAGGAAAACATAACAATTATAAACATATATTCAACGAACAGCACAGCCCCAAAATACATGAAGCAAAACTTAACAGAATTGAAGGAAAAAATAGAAATTCAAGAAAATGATAGGAGACTTCAATACCCACTTTCAATAATGGTTTAAACAACTAGGAAGAACATCAACTAGAAAACAGACTTGAACAACACACAGACTAAGTAGTTAAAAATTTATAGAAGACTTCACCCAATAACAGCTGAATACACATTTTTCTTAATTACATATGGAACATTCTACAGGATGAACATATGCTAAGTCATAAAATAAGTCTCCAAAATGTAAAAGTATTGAAATCATACAAAGCGTATTTTTAGCCACAATGGAATTTACTTAGAAATCAATATGTGAAAATTAAACATTCTTAAATAACCAATTCATCAAAGAAAAATCACAAGGGAAATTAGAAAATACTTTTAGATTAGTGAAAATAAAAACACAGCATAACAAAACTTATGGAATTTAGTTAAAGCAGTACTCAGAGAGAAATTTATATGTGTAAATGTCTACATTAAAAAAGATCACAAATCAATAACCTAAGCGTCTGCCTTAAGAAACTAGAAAAAGAGCAAACAAAACCCAAGCTAAAAGAAAGAATAAAGACTAGAGCAGCAATAAATAAAATGCAGAATAGAAAAACAAAGGACAAAAATCAAGAAACCAAGAGTTAGTTCTTTGAAGAAAAATCAATAAAATTAACATTTAGCTCTACTAAATAGAACAGTAGATTCAAATTATTAAAATCAGGAATGAAAGAAAGAATGTCACTACCAATAGTACAGAAATAAAAAAAGGATTGTAAAGAATTACTATGAACAACAAATTAGATAATTTAGCTGAAATGGATAAATTCTTAGAAAGATGCTTATTACTCCAACTGACTCAAAAGGCAATAGAAAACCTGAATAGGTTCACTTCAGGCAAAGACATGGAATTATTGAGGTATTATTTCACTGTCTAGTAGGATGGCTGCAATCAAAAAGTCAGATAATAGTTGTGTTGACAAGGTTGTAGAGACATTGGAACCCTCATATATTAGAGATGTAAATGTAAAATGGTGCTGTCTGTTTGGAAAACAGTTTGGAAGTTCCTTAAAAAGTCAAACAGAGTTACTATATATGATACATCAGTTCGACTACTAGGTATGTACCCAAGAGAAATTAAAATATGTGTCTACACAAACTGTGTATGTGAATATTCACAGCAGTATTATTTGTTATAGCCAAAAAGTGAAAACAACTCAACTACCCACTAATTGATGAATGAATAAACAAAATATGTTATATCCATTTAATGGAATGTTAGTTATTATGAATAAAAGGGATGAGGTACTAATGTATGCTCTGACATGAAGGAACCTTAAAAACATTATGCTAAGTACAAAAATCAAGCACAAGAGAACACATATTGTATGCTTCCATTATATGAGATGTTCAGAATAGGCAAATCTATAGAGACAGAAAGAAGATTAGTTTGAAGTTATAGCTTGCCTAAGGCTTGAGGATGAGCTGGAGTGGGATTTGAAGTAACCCCTATTGGGTATAGGGTTTCTTTCAGGGGGAAGAAAAAAGTTCTAAAATTACATTGTGGTAATGGTTTCATAACCATGTGAATGTATTTTTTTTATTAAAGTACCACTGATATATAGTCTTACATTGGTTTCAAGTTACACAGCATAGTGCCTCAACAGTTACCCATATTATTAAATCTTCACCCCCAGTAGTGCAGCTACTATCCATCAACATAGGAAGATGTTACAGAATCATAGTCTATATTCTCCATGTACTACCACTCCTGTGACCCACTTATATTATGATAGGGAATTTTTATGCCCTTTTATCTCCACCACCTTCCCTATCCACCCTCCCCAATGCTCCCCCATGGTCACACCAGTCACTTCTCAATGTCTATGAGTCTACTGCTGTTTTGTTCATTTTGTTCTGTTTTATTTTTAGATTCCACAAATAAGTGAAATCATATGGTATTTATCTTTCTCCACCTGGCTTACTTCACTTAGCATAGTACCCTCTAGGTCCATCCATGTTGTTGCAAATGGCAGGATTTCCTTTTCTTAGCTGAATAATATTCCATTGTGTATATGTACCACCTCTTTACCCATCCATCTATTGATGGACACTTAGGTTGCTTCCATAACTTGGCTATTGTAAATAATGCAGCAATAAACATGGAGGTGTATATATATTTTCAAATCGGGATTTTGTTTTCTTTGGGTAAATTCTTAGAAGTGAAATTACTGGGTTGTTTGGTATTTCTATTTTTAGTTTTTTGAGGAACATCCATACTGCTTTCCACAGTGGCTGCACCAATTGACATTCCCACCAACAGTGCAGGAGGGTTCCCCTTTCTCCACATCCTCACCAACACTTGTTATTTCTTGTCTTTCCGACAGTGGCCATTCTGACTGGTGTGAGGTGATACTAATTGTGGTTTTGATTTGCATTTCCCTGATGATTAGTGATGTGGAACATCTTTTCATGTGCCTGTTGGCCATCTGTACTTCTTCTTTGGAGAAATGTCTGTTTAGGTCCTCTGCCAATTTTTTAATCGGGTTATTTGTTTTTTTGGTGTTGAGGCATATATGAGCTCTTTATATATTTTGGATGTTAGCCTCTTATTGGATAAATTATTTACATTCGTAAATTCTCCATATGTAGGATGCCATTTTGTTCTACTGATGATGTCCTTTTCTGTACAGAAGCTTTTTAATTTGATGTAGTCCTGCTTGTTCATTTTTTTACTTTGTTTCTCTTGCCTGAGGATATGTGTCTAGGACAAAATTGCTCATGCTTATGTTCAAGAGATTTTTGCCTACGTTTTCTTCTAAGAGTTTTATGGTTTCATGTCTTTGGTCCAGTTGAAGTTTACTTTTGTGTATGGGGTTAGACAGCAATCCTGTTTCATTCTCTTACATGTAGCTGTCCTGTTTTCCCAACCCCAGGTATAAACTGTCTTTCCACATTGTATATCCATGGCTCCTTTATTGTATATTAACTGACCACATATTTATGGGTTTATATCTGGGCTCTCTGTTCTGTTCTATTGATCTATGGGTCTATGTGAATATATTTTTAAACTTTGTATTGTACATTTTAAGTGGGTGACTTGTATCATATGTGAGTTGTATCTCAATAAAGGGTTAAAAATAAATAATACAACTAAAAAAATAATAGAATCAGCATGTCACCATTTTACAAATCACAATGAATTAATAGATATGAGCATTAAATATCAGTGGCTATTAATCACAAAATGAGAGACAAGCAGATATGTATGTCCTTAATCTAGCCAAAGAATACTTTGAGCTGAAGCCAGTCTCCACTGCTATTTTGCAGAAAATATAGAGGACAGAGGAGTTACATTGAACGATGCAATGTGTTTGCATTCAGCCACATCTTAGCTCTGAGCAACTCCAAAGTTCAAACAACTTTAGTTTTTGAAAGATTCATTTTAAACAAAGAAAGAGATGGAGGAATAACTATAAAAATGTCAAGGAAATGTTTAGTATACAAGTTAGGGTGGTGCTTACAGAGGGACAAAAGGGTTGTGTTTGTACTGGGTGGCATGGAAAGTTGTTTTAGAGCATGGGGCAGTGTTTTATTTCTTGACCTGGTAACAAAAATGTTTTCTTTAGAATAATTCATTGTCATGTATTTTGTTTTGTGTAGTTTTCTACATCCATTGGGTTTTTTAATTAATTATTTTCTACATTTATGGATTTTTAAAATTAATAATTAATAGCAAAATATATATAACTCTGGAAGTAGTGTGGAGAGTAGATTTTAGATCTCAGCAAAATGAGATTGGAACCAGGGAGAACGGAGAGGAAGCTGGTACAAGAGGCAGGGGAATTGGGGGTAATTATGAAGCTAAGAGGCGAACTGATAGGATTTGGTGACCAACTGGGGGCAGTGGGTGAGGAGGAAATGGATGACTTGCAGGTTTGCGGCGCAGGTCAGCAAGAGAGAAAGAACAGCGGAAAAGCAGACTTCTGTCTCCTCCCCCTGACAACCCAGGATGAGGGCTTTCCCATACTCAGCAACCATCCTGACTGGGTCTGTTAACAGAAACCATATTTTCTTGGTGACCCTCCTTCTCAGTCCATGGGTTTGAATGTCTCTCTCTTCCTGTGCTCCAGGGAGCACCCAGTGACCCAGACCTGGCTAATCAGAGCATAAATGCCATGTCCCAGTGACGGGCACAGGTATAGGCACACGGCCCAAGCTACATTTGCTGGAACTGAGGGGATGAGACCGTCGGTTCCTGTTTTCCTAGGCAAAGAGGTATAAAGCTGTAGACTTAGGACCACTGTGCCTGTCATGAAGTGATAACTTTCCTAGGAGTGAGGCCAACACAGTGGAAAACAGAGCAAAGTGACAAAACACTCAGAGTGTTAATGACATAGATTGGCTCTTGGATCCAGTCAAATCTGAAAACAGGCTGTTCCCTGTACTTTTCAGTTCTGCGTGAGCCATCACATTCCATTTACCCCCTTTTATTTTCCTAGAGCCGGTTGAGCTGGATTTCTGTCCATTGAAAATGAAAATTTCTTGACTTACACAGGGATGGAAGGTGCCCGACACTGTCTCCAGAGTGAGCAAGTGCCCTGCTCCTCGGGCCCAGCACGAGCCAATAGAAATACAATGTGAGCCACATATGCGATTTTAAATTTTCTAATAGCCACATTAATAAAAAGGAAAAAGAAATGGGTAGAATTAATTTTAATAATATATTTTATTTAACTATATATGTATGTAATATCATTTCAACATGTAATCAATATTTTAAAATTATGATTAGAATACATTCTTTTTTTGTACAAAGTCTTTGAAATCTATGCATATTTTACTCTAACAGCACATCTCAATTCACATTAGCCTCATCTCAAGTGTTCAATAACCACACGTGGCTGGTGCCCATCTTACTGGGCACCAAAGCTCTAGACCTTTCCCTACCTTTTCCTAACAAAGTTTCTCTGACTTCTCCTGAATCCCTTCGTAGTATTTTAGAATTGTCAGATACCTTAAGAGTCATGTGGTCTACACTCTCATTTTATAGATGAAAAAGGTATGAATAGGCTAAATGATGAAAGCAGGTTAGTTTCTAAGCTGAAACTCATAAATAACAATAAGAAACACAACTATCAGCATTGAATGGTTACTGTGTGTAAGTGCTGATGTTGGTGGGGCAGGTTTGTTGTTAGTTTTTGTGTTTGTGTTTGGCTATCAGGTATCAACTCCTTCCTATCTGGGAAAATTAATATTAAGAGATAACATCCAGTGAACTTATATATCAGATACTGATTGAGGCAGGTGTTAGTGGGACATTGTAAGTTTCAAGGATCCTGTAAGTTTCAAGGGCCCCAGGTAAGTTGCAGTCAGGAGTGACCTAGACTCAAGGTTTGCAGTAAATGAGAAGCCACAACCTGGACATCTGGGAAATTCAGCCTGAAAAACAAGGGAGTGTTTTCTTTTGAACCCAGCTAGGCCCCAGCAATAAGCGGCAACCCACCACCCCACCACCACCAATCATGTACATTGCTCTGGCCTTATAAACCCTAGACCCTGCAGCCTGGACACTGTCCTCCCTGGGAGCCCCTCCTGATTTAGCAGGAGTCCTTTCCTTTTCACTCCTCATTGAAAGATCTGCTTGTTGCTCCATAGTCTTGTCTGTTGGCTTCATTTTTCATCTCCTCTGAGACACGATCCTAGGAAAAACAGCATCTCAGCCGGTAATGATACTGTTCCAAGAACTGTACACATACTAAGTCATTCCATCCTAAAAGTAACCCTAATGAGGTAAGTGCCTTAACCAGCTCCATTTTACCCATAATGCACAAATAGATGAAGTAGTGGGGCTAGAACTTGACCTTGAACCCAAGGCATCTGGATCCCAAATCCACACTACTAGTCACTCCACTAATCTTCCCCCATGGTCTGGTTGGGGGCAGCATTATGCCCCCTATTATAGAGATGAAATGAGTTACCCCTTGTCCCTGGCAGCCTGACATGGGTACTTCTCTCAGGCCCACTGATTACTCCTACTGCAAAATACAAACCTTGGAGAAACGGGGTAAACACAAAGGGTGTGAAAAAACTATTCACAGTGGAGGCCAATAGTGGGGGACCCAGGGCAGACTGCTTCTGTGGCCTCACCTCCACAGGCAGGGCCTTCCAGCTCGTTTCCCAGAACTGAATCTACAGCTTCCTGTTCATGTGAGAAGACCTGATATCCATACAACAGAAGCCGTTTTGCTTAAAACATCTAGACCCGATTTTTATTATCTACAACCAAGAATGTTGATCGATACCAGTAGGAAATACCATCATAGCCATTTTATGCAGGAATAAACTAAATCTTTGAAAGTTATTCTTTATAGTATTGCCTAGGAAGTAGTTGGAAGAGTGGAATTTGGACCCAGACCCCTAGTCTTTTAAGTTTTTGCTATCCTAGAACTAGAATCTAGGTTTTCTGAGCCCAAGATCAGTTTTCTTTCCATGATGCCAATTCCCTAAGCCACAAACAATAGCCTTTTTAAATGAAGACAAAGGGAAAAAATACAATTCATGGTTTTTCAAATAGTCTCTAAAAATTAAGTCCTAAGGGGAGAATGTTCAACACTATGGCAGAACTGTTCAAGTGATATTTAGAAAGTCAGATCATTGTAATAGGTGATTGACCGACTCTACTTGCCACACAACCAGGTCTGCCTGGCCCAAAGTGTAAACATGCCTTAAAGTCCTACAGGACTTAAGTTTTAGCCCAACAGAGAGGAAGAAAAGAGTCAAGTCTTGATCTGCTTCTACTTTGGGGTCACATCTATACAACAGGTCACCTAGTTATAACCAAAGTTTCCATGGGGAGCTAGAGAGCAGCTCTATAAATATGCTCCTGTAAAGACAGCTATTCTTTGCCTTTTGGGTGTGTAGAAGGCTGAAAGTAATGTGCCAGAGAGTGGAATAAAAATAAAACCATCTAATACATACACACCACAGAGAACTCATGAACACACAATTACACAAAAACAAACATCACCACACAACAAAATCACCTCCATCAATGCTGGTGTGTGGAAACAGGAACTCTAAGATGCTTCTAACAGAAGTGTAAATTGACTCAATTGTTTTGAAAGACAGCAGTATTTATCCAACTATATACATAGACCCTTTGTTCTAGCAATCCTATTTCCAGTAATATGAAAAGGTATATGTGCAAGGATATTTATTGCAGAATTCTAATAGCTTCATACTGGTAACAATGTAAGTATCCATTAAAAGGGGGCTGATAATTATATTTACATTTTGAAATATAAAGCAAACTTTAAAAGAATGAGACAGTTCTATAAGCAAGGACATGAAATGATATTCTTAATAAAATGGTGAGAGGGAAAGCAGAGTACATAGATTAGATCAATTGACAGATACACTAATCTAGAAGGACACTGCCATAACCTCCTTCCATGCACTGATTCTTCAGACCTCACAACAAACCTACGAGGGGGCTACTATTGTTATCTTTGATTTCTAGAGAGGGGAGTGAAGCAAGATACAGAGAGGCAAAACACCTTCACAAGGTCATACCTGTTTCATAGAACAGAGAGTAAGGGGTCAATGACCAGTTTTCCTCATAAAGAATTCCATATGGTTTTATTTTTCATCAGTGAACTACTTTTTTTATGAAGCTAAAAAAAGTAAGTAAGAAAGAAAAACAATACCATGAAAATCTTTTTTAAGAGACCCAAAAGGCTCTGGACCCAGAGATTCTCCCACACTTACCGCCGGCCTCCTCCCCACTTAACCTCACAGCATACTTTTCTTCTTCCTTCCTGTGTGCTTCCCTGTTTGGTTTGAAATGACAGAAAGATTTCTGTGCCTCTTATTTCCCCACGGATGGTCCCACCAGCTCATAGCCTTCATCCTTAGGAAATACGTATTGATACTCAGACTACAGGCGCCTTTGCTCAGCTTCCCCCCAGGACGTGCACTACGTTAAGCATGCAGAACAAAGCGCTGCATGCGACCTATTGAAGAGTGGCTTCCACTATGATCCAGCAGTGTTATGACATGGATTTTGGTACTGATTCTGCCTATATTCTAATCACTTCAACTAAAATGAAGGAGTCGATTTGGGGCGAGTCTTTCAAAACTCATCATCAGGTTTGTCCAGTTGTAATTAATGCGTTGCACCTTATCTGAAAGGATATAATGTATAGCATTACATCAAAACTGATGGAAGAGTATGCGTGCTAGTGAATGAGATGGAGCCTAGGCCACCGGGCTTAATCTTCCGTCCTGCCGGCCTTTTAAGAGGATTACGGTAATTCACATCAGCCCGAGTATTCTATGAGCGGCACGTCCCTCCCTCGTTTAGCATCCACAGACTGAATGTTACGTTTATGAATATTGCTGTGTTCTCTGTGAAATATACTTAATTAGCTATTAATTCTTGCAACGGCCATAAATACATGGCTATTGCTAATATGCAGTAAAGAGAAATCACTTCTTAGCTAGGGAGTGGGTTTCAAGTTTCAAAATAAGAGACAAAGGTGACCCAGAAGGGGTTAATTACATCTAAACAGTAAACATTTCTTTAACAGCCCCACAGATAAGCTGACTGTCACAGGTGAGTATTCTCCCCGTTCAACAAACTGGCTCAGTGGATAGTTTTGTTTCATTAAAGAAAGCAATTAGCTTTTAGTGTGCTGGAAAGTGGGAAATAATTTCACAGATTAGTGGAGCCGAGGGCTCCGTCCGCTGGTGACGTGGCGTGGGGCAAGAGCAGCTCCCCACATCCGTCCTGGGCCAGCGCCGTCGGCAGCTGGGCGACGCAACACCCGGAGGCAGCTGTGGCCACGCACACAAGGCGTCTCCGAGAAACCTGGCGACAGAGACCACAACGAAGTGATACACACCACCACGTTGTTTTGCAAAAGCAATAGGGTGTTACATGGTATTTAGAGCAGGAAAGACAAAGTTTTAAGGGCTGCAAACATCATTTTTGTAGACATGCTAACTGCATGAGAAGGAAGGGAGGCCATAATAAAGCCGAGGCAGGAGGAGCGCATCACAGTCCGCCTGGGCGTCAGGAGAGCTGGACGTCAGGAAAGCTGGATGGAGCACGTCACAGCCCGCCTGGGCGTCAGGAGAGCTGGACGGAGCGCGTCACAGTCTACTTGGGTGTCAGAAAGCTGGACAGAGCACGTCACAGTCTACCTGGGCGTCAGAAAGCTGGACGGAGCGCGTCAGAGTCTACCTGGACGTCAGGAAAGCTGGAAGGAGCACGTCAGAGTCTACCTGGACGTCAGGAAAGCTGGACAGAGCACGTCACAGTCTACCTGGGCGTCAGAAAACTGGACAGAGCGTGTCACAGTCTACCCGGACGTCAGGAAAGCTGGACAGAGCATGTCACA